>CM052895.1:106084146-106219968 GCA_028534135.1 Potos flavus | reverse complement strand
CGTGCCCTCCTCAATACCCACCACCAGGCTCGCCCATCCCCCCACCCCCTCCCCTCCAAAACCCTCAGTCCCTTGTTCTGAGTTCACAGTCTCTCATGGTTCTTCACCCCTCCGATTTCCTCCAAATTCATCCCTCCCCTCCCTCTCACAATGTCCTCCATGTTTTTCCTTACGCTCCACCCGTAAGTGAGACCATATGGTAATTGACTTTCTCTGCTTGACTTATTTCACTCAACATAATCTCTTCCAGTCCAGTCCATGTTAAAATAAAAGTTGGGTATTCGTCCTTTCTGATGGAGGGACACTGCTATTTTTAATGCAAGAAGAATTACATGCTCATTGTGACATTTGTGAACAGTTGCTGTGACAGCAGTGCAGTCCCGGCTATTCTGAAAGCAGGAGAGATGGGAGCAGGCAGGTATTTGAGTTCAGAGTATTTCTGGCAAGAGAAGGTGAAAGTCTAAATTATGGTGATGACAGGGACTGTAAGTGACAGCACAGATACAAGAGGATTCCTGTGTGGAGATCACTCAGCTGGACTGGCATAGATTGAATGGTATGAGCAAAAGGAGGCAAATATTCCTCAAGATTCTAAGCATGGTTTGATTGCGAGAAAGGTGATTCGGTCATGTGGCACAAGGAAGCAGAGCAAGAGGACCTGCCTGGGGTAGGGGATGGCAGGGCCAAAGACGATCTGTCTGGTTTCATAATATCATCCTGTTACAGGAATAATGCTAGGCTGGAAAAGACATTAAGTATTTTATTGGGATCAAAAGAATGATCTCGAGTATCTAACCACAGCCTAGGCCTCTTACAAGCTGAAATTACTCTGTAGTCAAAGATACTTGGAGAGACGCATAGTCCAAGTATGTAAGTAATTGATGAGCACATTTTTTTCTTCAGGTTAAAAGCAAAAAGAAGAAGAAGAACCAGAAGATCCCTGGGAGATTGCTGTCAGGCTTTCTGGTCCCACTGATGTTGGAGAAACTTGTTAGTAAGAGTTTCTCATGCAGAACTTGACTTGATAAGTGGATACATCTCAGGGAATAGAGCCCGAGAATTTAACTTTTACAGACAGAAAAGAGTAAGGAAGGAAAAGGCCAACACACCTGAAAAACAGTAGAAGGAGAACTAAATTTACTGAAAATATGATTTGGGAAACAATAACCTATTCAGGATAAAGAACACCAAAAGAGGTAAGTTAGCGAAATGTCCAAAGACAACTTTTCCCAATGACCCTGTGACTCAGCAGTTTTCTCAGCCTTGGTGCCAGCACTATAAGTAGATCCAGAAAACGGCAATGATTAGTAGTAATTATTTCTGGTTCTAGAAACAGGAAATGCTGCCTGCAGTGAGGTTCCGTGATAAGGAACCACTGGCCAGTGCCTGGGAGAGGAATTGAAATGACATAAATATAATATCATCTGAACTTTGCATGGAGAAGAAAGAAAAACTTAGTGAGATGGGAGATGCATTTTAAAATATATGTGCATTATTTGCAGGAAATAAGTTTGAAGTCTATGTAGTAAAAAATCACTCAAAAGATTAAACACTGAATTAAATTTTACGAATGAAAAAAAAAGCAAGTTTTTAATTGGACTTTCTGGAGGCTTCCTTTTCTTTTTCTTTGTATCAAACTGAATTTAATCAGAGCATTTATATGTTTATAAGTCCAAAGCAAGGCTAGCATTAGAAATATGTGGTACAAATTGAAGAGCTTTGCAAAAATCTTGCCTCAAAGATAATTCCCTAACTGCCTGCCATTGATCTGGGAATTCCATTATTATAAATGTAGTCATTTATCTTTTTTTAAAACATTTTATTTATTTATTTGACAGAGAGAGAGCACAAGCAGGGGGACTGGCAGGGAGAGGGAGAAGCAGACTCCCGCTGAGCAGAGAGCCCAACATGGGGCTCAGTCTCAGAACCCTGGGATCACCACCAGAGCCAAAGGCAGAGGCTTAACTGACTGAGCCACCCAGGTGCCCCTGTAGTCATTTATCTTAACTGAATCTCTGAAAGATTTCCTGTTGAAATGGGAACTTTCCCAAGAGTGGGCTTACACATTACTTTTCTATCAGTTATTCACACCACAGAGAGAAAAAGATCCTCAAGGAATAGCAACACAAAGGAAATGAGGCTTAGTAAATGTTTAATAACTTAGGGACAGTACACATGGAAAAGGGAAGAGTCATGGATGCAACCAGCTGGGGAAAATCCAGGGGACTCTAACCAGGATACGTGATCTCTATCACTTCCTTAAAGTCAATTCCCACGTAGTATTTTCTTCTGTAGTCTCTTGGAGTTAGCTTCCTATTCATCTTTTACTACCACAAAACTTTCTTCTCTGGGATTCCATGTTCTTGAAGGAATGAGGTACTAAAATATGACTTTTCTCATGTCCCTCATTCCTGTGATGAACTGACAAATCCTATTTGCATTTGTTAAGATTTTTTTTTTACCTCAAATAGCTACAAAAGAAAAGATCAGTTCACACAATATACCCTGAGAAAGTTACAGGGCATAAGAGCCGTATTAGTCACAAGTAGCCTTATCTTCATCAAAATATGACTTGACCACATTGTTTTTAAAGATTGACAGTCAGTTCTACCCAGATCTTCGAGTGATCTGGGTAAATCCCCAGCAATTACTTCTCAACTTTGTACCAACACCATCTTCAAAACTTTCCATGAAGATAACCCATTTTCAAGTGTAGAATCAAGGGGAAATTCCAAACCAGTGCCAGGCCTCTGCTTTTCCAAACAGAAGTTCATTTTTGCCATCTTCGACTTTGCATGAAATAAATGTGAAACAAAATCAAAGTTCTTTGAATTAAAATGATTGCAAACTTTCTGTAAAAAATTGTTCTCATTCTTCCCCGTGATAAACTGCATTTTAAAATAATTTAAAGTTGTTCTGGTCTGTTTTTTACTTCAGGAAAAAATTAGGGCACACTGAGTAGTACTGAGGACCTGGAATTTGTGAGTGGGATATGATTCCAGTGTTCTTTGGGCTTAGTTCTCTGATCTGATAAATAATCAAGAAGCACACTGCTGTTTGAATAATGGGGCAGCAAGCAGGCCTGAAAGCATTTATTAAGCTCCCCATTCTTTGGCACCCATTGGCCTTTTGTTTCCCTGATCATGGACACATGGTTGAGAAAGAAATGGTCACCACTGCCAATTCTCATTGAATATTTTAGTTTTCCTTATTTCCCTGTCTCTTTGGGGACTTAAAGAGATCTTTTAGGGGAAAAATATATATATATATAAATACATCTGGAAAGTTTATGAATTGGAAGTATTTGGTAATGAGAGTGTCATTAGCTAGATAACTTCTGGGTTATTTAAACAAATATGGGAGTGAAAGCCTCACAAGGTAGTGATGTCTCTCCACCATTCTCATCTCCAATTATTTTGTACCAAACCCTTCTTTTCTAGACTCTGGTTTGGGAAGTCTTCATAAGCAATAGGATATTAGCCATCCCCCTCAAGTAAAAAATCTATACATATATACATAATTTCTGGCATTTGGACAGAAGGTCACACTAGGGTTTACCAGAACAAAGATCAATGCAGGGAGGAGGAGAATAAAGATAGACAATAGATAAGGAAGGGAAATTCCACAAGGAGGGTGAGACTACCTGAGTTTCAACTGTGTCCATCACCACTTCTCTGTCAATGAGAAATGTCCATATTTACATGAATCAGTGGTGTGCTGAAACTGTCTCCAACCTGCTTCCAAGAGACATGAATGTATGCATCTCTTCCCAATGTCTTCTTGCTCACTGATGTCCCATTTGTAGTGTGAAATAAGCAATGGTCAGAGTAGTTACACCATGGAAATCAGCAAATGCTTCAAATTAGGGCATTTCATTTTTGGACAGCCAAATTACCTACACAATGACAATGATAATTTATATTAGAAAAAAGGAAATGCAAGAGAAGTCCTATCCAACATACATGCACTGTTCTATTTGAATGGAGATCTGATGATAATCGTTTTTCTAATTTCTAAAGATGTCTTAGTGTGCCTCATTCCATGGTGACTCCTTGACTAGCAGCATCACCATCACCTAAGAATTTGTGAATCAGAAACTCTGGGTTGGGCCCAACATTTAAGGTCTCCAGGGGATTCTGACACTTGTTAAAGGCAAACTTCAGCCTTGTGCATTGGCATCTAGGAAATTTCCTCAGTTGGTTGTGTGTTGAGGGAACTTCAGATGTTAAGGTGTATTATTTATGTTCAATTTTAACACAGAAGAGACATTAACAGATATCAAAGTTTATTTGTGGTCCATTTTTAAGGTAGAAAAGATGCAAGCAAACGAGAAAGAAATAGTAATTGGGGAGAGAAGATACAGGAGAGAACAAGAGTAATTCAACAAAATTCCTTGAGAGACAGAAAATGGGACCTAAACTACAGATAATGAATTTAACTTTGGACAAAAACAAGGATACATTTTCCACCAAGACATTGAGTCTCACCCTTTAGAGTCTTACTCCATCCCCACCCCCACCCCCACCCATCTTTTTAAGGATAGGATGCCTAAAACATCATCTCTTTAAAGTAAAATAGGCTCTTTTTTAAAGCAGATACAGTAACTGAAATGTCTATGAACAGCCAATCTGCTGAAAACTCAGATAACACAAAAAATTTGTTGGATTTGTGAGAAAGCTAAATTAAAGCTTTTTGTCACAGCCATTACTAAGCAAATTAGTCTGATGAGTCATCTTTTTGATATTAGAGTAACAAAATTTATAATGGGAAAATATGTTGCTTGAATAAGAGCTGTCATTTGCAGAATACATATTGAGAGCTAGGAATATTATGTGCAATATTTTGCTTCTTCATAATATTTGTACAAGGCTGGTGTTAGTTGTAATATTTTCTGGATTAACTAGGGTTCAGAGATATCTAAGTCAGTTAATTGTCCAAAATATCTAAGTTAATCATTGCTTATGATTATATCACAAATATTCCTTAGTGTAATGGATGTCAAAACTTATATACTCCATTTACTTACTTTTATTGATTATTACTGGCAACCTTAAATAATATAAATAAGATAAAATCAGCAACCTTAAGGAAATGTTTCAAAGTAAATTTTATAAATTCATAGAATAGAGTCAATATAGAAAAAACCTCAAGGAAGACTCATTCAAAATAATACTCCATGGAAATAATTACAAAAACTTGATCCTTCCTAGGAAATTACAAAGAGTAACTTTAAATCACATTTAATTAAAATCTTTTCATATTCCCATTATTCAGGAGCAAAAAGCAATAGAAATGAATATCTTACCAGAAATTCTATAATTTTTTGGTTTGGGGACCAGCATTTAGCACTATAAAATCATCAGGGACTTTAGCAGGCTTTATGCTAAACTCAACCCCTTAACATAGCCACAGATCAATTATCTCAATAACTCCTCAAGTAAAATATTTTCATCAAGCTCAGGTTTAATTGCTTAGTTAATTTTTCTTCCAGCCCATTGGACTTTCATGAAATTGTGAGGAAGAAACACTAATGATCACAAAGCAAAGACAAGTCCAATGGCTCAGCACTTCAATGTGACACTGATCATAATAAACAGAGAATTGCCCTCACTTTTCCCATATCAGCATATGGTTTACACTGGAGAAACACCAGGCTCACCAGACAATATATCTTCTCTGGATCACAGCCCTACCAACCACCCAGGACGCATATTTTTCCCCTCCCTTTTGGGAAGCTGCTTTTCTACCCTCGAACCATACTTGATTTTAAAAGCATTGTAATTTAGTCTAGAGACCAGACCTTGGCACTATGGAACACTCTCTATTCAACAGAGTAGAACCACCCCATTGTATGATTATTAAAAATGTATTATTTTATCTTTATAGGTTTCAATGCATGAAGAGTAAAATTTTTTCATCTACCTGTGATTTATCTCTAACCACAGGAATTAAACATGAACTACTACTCCAGGGCTCATTGAATCTGGCAGCGAAATTCAAATTACTACAAGACATTCACTCACTCCTTCCTCTATTACTGGGCTACAGCCTCTAGCAGTTTTCCCTTGGTTAAAATGTCTCCTTCAATTAATCACTTCTGAGGAATAAGGAAGGGACAAATACTCAATATTACAATAAATTCTACCTATTTCCCTTCCTTGGTTTGAAATTACTTGAACTTTTCTCGCAGCCTGAAAAAACGATGTTGTATTTTCTTTACTGTGCACAAGAAAAATTACATATTAAAAAATACGTTTGTATATGTACATGCACGTGTGTGTATGTGTCTATACAGATCGTAGATGGCAACTTGGAAGAACTAAAGCCAAAAACATTGTGTAGCCTTGGCTAATAAATTGTATATAAGGAAGGGAGTTTTTTGTTTAGCATTATGACTTCTTATTTAGTATTTTAGTATTATAATTTCCTGGTATAGTTTTCTAAGATGACATTGTGTGTTTAGTATTTTCTAAGCACTTCAAGTGGATTTTACAAAAGGAATGTTCTTTTTGATATATGAGAACATGTACAAATGGAATGTTTTCTATAAATTAACATGCAGGGCACCTGGGAGGCTCAGTCGGTTAGGCTTCTGCCTTGGCTCAGGTCATGATCCCAGAGTCCTAGGACAGAGCCCAGCATCTGGCTCCCTACTCAGCAGGGAGTCTGCTTCTCCCCTGCCTCTGCTCCTCCCCCCTACTTGTGAGCACTCTCTCTCTCTCACACAAAAGTAAATAAATAAAGTCTTAAAAAAAGTTAACATGGAGAAACTAAGTCAACTCTCGTAGGTCACAAAGTTATCCCCTTCCCGGTTTAGATCAGTGTTCACAAGTGGTATAACTGGGCTTTTATTTTATTTTTTATTTTTTTATTTTCCCAAATACTTTTATTTTATTTTTTCAGTGTTACAAGATTCATTGTTTATGTACCACACCCAGTGCTCCATGCAATACGTGCCCTCCTCAATACCCACCACTGGGCTTTTAAAAACTGGGTCCAATGTACTCCTTCCTAGAAAAGCACAGTGGAATTGAATTGTCATTGGAAGTATGAATTCATCTAGTAAATTTTATAACTTTCAGCAGTGTTTTGCTTTCAGAAAGAATAGGAGGATTCTATGTTCCAAGTTTGTTTGGGGGTATTATGTGTTTGGGGGTATTATGCTAGAAATGTTAGCCTATGATTTTAAATAACTTGATGGGTAGAATTAAACACTTTGTCATTTAAGTATTGCAAGCAGTTTTCTACATCCTAAATGGTAAGATTTTCATAGTCTCTGTAGAAAGTCTTGTTCTTTTGTCTTGGAGAACCTCTTGGATATGGGCCTTCAACTATACATGCATAGAGGAAAAAACTCTTCTCTGTACTTTTTATAAACTGCAAAATCACCATCAACTTGAATGAAGAATTTTCAGCATGTAAAGGGTTTTGTTTGCTAATCTAAATTGTAGCAGAGAGTTGAAACAAAATGCTTGCCTTTTAGATACTCTAGCTTTCTTTTACGAATTTTTATGTTTGTTATATGGGTAAAAGGAAGGCTGCAGGAGTTGGAAAATGGTCAGATGTGTTCCTGGACTTTATACAAATTCAGAATGCCTGCTTTTGTGGAACTGTGGGTGTTCTTTTTTTGAGTAATTGTTCAAAAGAGGTAAGTTGAGATTAAAGGAATAGTAAGAAAGACAGATAACAGCTTCTCATCTTCAGAAGGAAAACAAATCTATGAAAAAAGACAGCTAGATGGTGATAGGCTGGCAATAAGTCACAAAGACTGGAAATTTTGGAATGCTACACATTACTGATAGTATGTTCTCCAAAAATATCTTCATTGAGACAGAAGGTGAGAGGGACAAGAGACAGTTTTTCTAAGAGTGGACATTCTGGAAAGAAAAATCCTGCAACAGAAAATAAGGTATCAGAAGGGTGAACTGGAGTAACTATACACTTGGGAAAGAAGAAGACATTTTATTTCTAGAAATGGAGGTTCAGGCACACTTAGAATCTCCCTGATGACTGTTCATTACTGTAGTATAGCCTGTCATAGCCTGACAATTTCATGTCGTTCTGGAAATCTCTTCAATTTTTCCTATATAATGAATTCTGATTATATAAGCAAAAGCTGCCCTATTATTCTGTACTCTTAAGGATTCACTAGGAGGTTGGCCACACTGTCTGAGAAAATTATTATGCAAAATAAAACAGACTTTAGACAAAGAATTTATGTTCAAACCCTTGAACATACATTATTTATGATTCTTTTATGGTGGTGAGACTTAACATAAGATTAATCCTCTTAATAAATGTTTAAGTGCACACTACAATATTGTTAACTACAGGTACAATGTTGTATGGCAGATCTTTAGAACTTATTCATTTTTCTACCTATTGAACTACAACTCTGCGTTTCCCTCCTCCCTAGCCCCTGGCAACTACTGTTCTACTCTTGGCTTCTGCAAGTTTGACTATACCTCCTATGAGTAGAATCATATAGTATTTGTCCTTCTGTGACTGGCTTATTTCAGTTAGTATAATGTCTTCCAGGTTCATCCACATTGTCATATATGGCAGGATTTTCTTGTTTTTTTAAGGCTGAATAATATCCCATTGCATGTATATATCACATTTTCTTTATCTGCTCATCCACCAACGGACATTTAACTTGTTTCCATATCTTGGCTATTGTGAATAATGCTTCAGTGAACATCTGAGTGAAGACACCTCTCCAGGATCTTGATTTTTAATTCTTTCAGATATATACTCAGAAGTGGGACTGCTGAATCATATGATAATTTGGTAATTCCATTTAATGTTTTAGTAAGTATTCAAATTAAAATATCAAATAAAAATGCTAAAAATGTATGCATTAGACATTATCTATCATACTGTTTTTGCTAAAATAAAGGTGTTTGAGGTTGCAAGATTATGAAGTCTTACTCTTCTTCCAGGGCATTAAGTCTACATCATAAATACCTACCTCTGGTAATATTCAGAGTTTGAATAATGATTAGTTTAGCTTGCATGCTCCAGAACCAAAGGATTAAGAAATAGGGAACACACCCAACACTGACTAGGAAACAAATTTCTTTAAATGAAAGCTATTCTACTTCTAAACTCAGAATTTACCAGGTATGCCAACAATTAAAGAGGTCCCTAGTGGCTACTTTATTTAGAGTAAAGAGTTGAGTATTAGGTCAGCTTTTGCTTACATTAACAGAATTTATTATATAGGACAAATTTAAGAAAATGTCCACAAAGACATTAACTTAGTCATTGAACAAATCAGTCTAGATATTCCAGGTTATGTTGTAATAATAAACTATCATCAGGAGTGTCCTAAGCATGCCTGAGCTCCTTTCATGGTCAGAGAGTTTGGGGCCAGATTTCCATAATCCTAACTTAAAACTCAAATGCTACTGCCTTCTTAATACTTTGAGCTTCTCATATCATCATTGATGGCCTCCCTGTCCTGCCACAATGCTAAGTTGTGTCTTCTACCTTCAGACGGATATATTTTGGATTTTGTTCATTGGACTCCTTTTTCTTTAACAGGTTCTGAGCTACTTTTATAAAGGCATCTGAGACAAAATTTCCTCTGGTCTGAATTCAACTGTCTATTTGCCAATGAAATAAAAGAATTATACCTTTGAAGTATTTTAAAATCATTGACAATATAAAAGGGGACTTACATAGATTTTTTTTATATTTATTATACATGCATTCTTCAAAGAAAGATTGCAAATTAAATCAAAGTTAATACAGCATTTAAGTTATGCTCACAATAGGTTCATATTTTTCAGATTATTGTACAGTTTTTTCAGGTGCTAGGTCTCTGTTATTCAATAAGTCAGGCATCCACAAACTATGACCTGCCTGCCAGCCACCTGTCTTTGAAATAATGTTTTACTGGAACACAGCTATGCTCATTTTTGTATTGTCGACGGCTGCTTTCATGCTACAATAACAGAGGTTGTAGTTTCTACAGAGACTATGTAGACCATAAGCCTGAAATATTTACCATCTGAACCTTTATAAAAAAAAGTTTGCCGAGCCCTGCAGCAGACTGTAGATTGAAATGCCCTTAACCAGACAGGTAAACAAAATTTAAAAGTGATGCCTATGCTGGTATTCCTCAGGACTCTTGGCATGCTAATGATATTTGGATTCAAGTTGATGGTGATTTTGTAGTTTATGACAAGTGCAAGTACAGCCACTCACCTGCCCTGAACAGCTGCAAAATCTCCATTTTGCAGACCTCTTTTTTTGTCTGGCTTCCTGTTTAGGACCTGCTAATAGGCAGCACCGCCGGAAGAGAAGGCGAGAGGAAGAGGGGTTGTAGATACCACCACCAAGGGCAGTTGTTGGAGGCTGTTGCAGCAGCACAGGCAAGGGGTGACCCAGGTGACCCGGGTATTGGAGAATCCCAGAGCCCTGCAGGGGCAGCCACCTCTGCGGGGCCACAGGGACAGCCCTGTGAGCTCCAGCATAGGGGTGTGAGTGGTTTCTGCATCTCCAGAGTATCGCCCCTTCTTCCTTTTTGCTCCTCCAGTTTCCCTCTTTTTCTTCCTCCAGCCCTTCCAGAAGTTTGCCACAAAGTTCCTATACAAAGCACCCGCTGCCGCAGCCATTTTGAAATACCTAACTCCCTTTCTATTTCCTTAACTCTGCCCTCGCTGATGTGGGGCCCAGGGTGCCCTGTTTTCTTCCTCTCTTTTGATGACCACAAATTTATCCACTCCACCACACATATCCATTTAGAAATCTCAGGCTCTCAGATTCCTTACTGCTGCTCCTGCAATAAGTTTTGAGAAATTCACTGCCACTCAGGCTTCAAGCTGATACAGTGAAGAGAGAGAAAATAGGCACTCGGAAGCAGTAAGGGGTATAGGTGATGATGCTTCAGTGATCTGTGAAATTGTAAAAATGTGCTCTTTTGCTTTTCCTTTCAGCGATATTGGAATCTTACCTGATTCTAAATTTAGAAAAGAACACTCTGGAAATGAATAAGAACTGCACAGTAAGCAAATAAACAAAACAAAACAAAAAATAATAAAGCAAGCAAACAAATAAACAAAAACCCAGCTTTCTGACTATAACCACAAAACTAAGCAGTCTGTAATTCTAATTTAATATTAGCTGGAAAAGTCTTCCGTCTGCTGTATGCTTAATGGCCCCCATGCTCAACATGAGACTCCCTGTCTTTCGGCTTTTTAGTCATCATAAAGAATTAAGGAACCTAGATGTTTTGGCCCCCTACGTTTCCTACATTACTGGATATTCTGAGCACATTTCCTGTCTCTAATGATACATACAAGCTTGAACTTTAGAAAATCATTTCTCACATTCCCCATTTATGTAGAAAATTGTTCCATATACATTTTCCCCAAAAGGGATTTGGGGATGAAGAAAATTAGTATTAACATTAAAAAATACTGTGACATTTGTAAAGTCAAAAAAGAAGTCTACTTTATTACATGCCACATTATATAATTAGGCTAAAAATGATGTGCATTTATTCCTTTGTGATATTTTCTTCCTTCTGTATAAGCTGTTCTCCATACACTCTTAAACCATGTTTTAAAATTTTGTTTGGTGACTCTTTCAACCAATTTAGTTCTGAAGCATAAAAGTTACAGCTCCTCTTAGAGTCAGTACAGTTTGTACTTTAAAAGAACTCATCAGTACTTCCTGCCCAAAAGAAGAGGATTTTTTTTTTTACCACCCCAGTGCAATTCAAACAAAGTGAGGGACTCTAAACAGTGTGGTAAACTACTCCTAATAAAAAGCTAACAATTCCAGGGTTGCAAGTCATGGTAGGATCTGTTGTTTTTATTTTTTATTTTTTATTGCATGATTCTATATCTCCCAGGAAATTCTAGAATACTAGCATTTTTCATTAAAAAAATATATTTAAAGGTATGCATCATTTCATGCATTTCATGCCCTGGATGAAATCAAACTGGATTTGATTACACTTTGCACATTTATGTAATGCTGGACATTTACTCTCTAGAGTCAGGTTGACACCAATGCCCTGAAACCCTCGCTGTGCACTACTTCCCATCTGTGTGACCTTGGGCAGATAAGTGAACATCTCAGTGCTCACTGTCTGGTCAGCACAATAGACATAAGAATACTCTTAATACTCTCAGTGCCCAGAAGGCTCTAAGCTTTCTGTAAGCGGTCACTATATGTTTATTATTTGAAGAAGGAATCTCTCAAAAACAAAGAATAGGACAATCAAGGAGAGTTTGCAGTACAGTAGATAGAACATTAGGCTAAACATGGGAGTCTGGTTCTAATCTGCTCAGTAAGATATCGAGCTAAGCTCTCTCTACCAAGGCCTATCAGATAAGAGCTGGGTAAAATCATCACAAAGGCCTCTTCCAGGCTAATTTCAAATGACAGAAACATGACTTTATTGACCTTTTAGCCATTAAATTACTGACTCTTCTAACACAGATATCATTTCTGCCTCTTCCCTGATTTTCCAGCCTGAAGAAGTCCCAAAGAATCCATTTTTGACCAAATTCCCCAATGATCAATGTGTGCTTTTCTCATCTCAATATTTTACCCTTTTTTAAAAATCTAATAACCAAAACAGAGTATTTAATATTTACAGCAGCAATACCTGTGGTCAAGTTACCCATCTCACTAATGGATTTACCATAAGCACATGCATTTATTTCCAAGAAAACATTCATTTCCATCTTCAGAACAGAATGTTTTTAAGGTATGGTAATGAGACATCACTATTCTATGGTTCAGGATACAGCGGTGGCCTGAACTACTGCCAGTAGTACTGATCCAAATGTCTAGATGGGAATAAAAATGTTGCAGGGAAACCTAAAATTTATAAACTTATCATTCCTACAGAACTCTGACACCTTGACCATTTTAAACTCTATCAGTAAGTAAATCCCACAATTGGAAACTGAAATAATACTGGCTGTCACCAAACAGCTCAATTCAACTTAGTTTCCACTACCTCATTCTTTAACAAGTTTGAAAGCTTCCATATATCTTATTTAAGGCCTGAGACTGGGGCTTGAGATACTGCTAACCTCACTCTGCCAGGACATGTGAATCCTGATAGATGCATTCGGTTTCTCTAAAACCAGCTCTTAACCAAGTCTTCAGATTATTTTTCCCCTGACACACCTGCACACCTGCACATTCACCTCACCTATGTACATGATAATCAAATTATGCCTTCCAGGTCTCAATAGCCATGATTGATCGACCTAAATAAGATTCAACAGGACTGTCTGCCTGTCTTGGTTCTCATGGATTTAATTGGATTAGGTATTTAATAAAGCCTGTAGAGAGTAAGCCAACTTTTGTGACTCCAGCTTGACAGCCTTGGTCGTTTTGTTGGGGTTTTTTTTTTGTCTGAAACACTGCCAGCGTAAATCAGGTACACCCTTATCACCACCAGCCTCAGCCTCCACCAGTCACTCTCACTTTGGACCTCTCAGGCTCATGTAGAGTTGTGGAATTTATACCATAATAGATTTTAATTTGCTTTTTGGTAGGCCCCAATACAGGCCCTTTAAACGTGAATGGGGTAGCTGGCTGTGGCTGGCTACTGCTCTAAACATGGCAGTATTAGCTGATGCCTCAAGTGAAATTGGCTAGGACCACTCTGCTTGCCCGGGCCTGAATCCTGGGCATGAGCTTTCACTTGACCCTGGTGGGTTTTACAAATCCCTATGTCTGTGTCACTGTCTCTTCTCACATTTAACCCATCAGACTCTGCCTCTGCTCTGTTTAATGACCCAGCTTGTGCATGATTTATGCAAATACTAGTTATAGGTTAAATCTGTCATGAGTCATAAACTCAGAACACCAAAAAATGTGACATTTTTCTTTTCTATCTTGTAAATCCATTTCTACCTAAACACAAAAAGGTTTATCTAGAACTTCCAACGTAAACTCAGAAACTTAAGATATGTTTTTAGGCCTTTCAGTCAAAAACTAGAATTTCCTTCCCAATCCCTCTTATCTCTATATTAGAGCCCATAACTCTGAGGCTCTTACAAGACTGAAGCAGTGATAGGACTCTCCACTTTTCTATATATTGCATGCCAGAGATGCTGAGGTGTAGAAGAATTTTGTCATGAACTTTGTTTGATGGCGTGTCTAGACCAGTGCTATTCAATAGGAATATAAGCCACAGTTGCCATTTAAATTTTCTAGGTGACACACTAGAAAAGTTACTAAGTCTTTAAAATACGGTGTATATTTTACATATCAGCATAATCTCAATGCAAACTAGCCATATTTCAGATGTGCTAGTGGCTAAAATATTGGAGAGCACAGTTCTAGAGTGAAGTGGCATCTGCTGGCAATTCATTCGTAATGTTTGCTGAAATTACCATCCAAGACTAGAGAGAACAGAACAGTCACAGTGCTTGAAGGGCTTGGGAGATCAGTCATAGTCCAAGCAACATGAGACAACTGCATTTCTAGTTAGGGAGACAATATACCAGTATCAGGACTCAGATTTTGAGATAATTATTACAGGAAATCTTTCTGTGGTTTTCAAGACTTTGACTATTAGAGCAAAAAAATCCATGAGACGGTAGGTTTTCCTTCTGCCAGCTTCCGTGGGAGCTGTGAGGCTATCACTGGGCCTTCTCTATCCTTGTTCTGTCTATGGTTTGCATGTGTGGTTGTACCACAGAGCAGATGTT
This sequence comes from Potos flavus, assembly GCA_028534135.1. NCBI lineage: Eukaryota > Metazoa > Chordata > Mammalia > Carnivora > Procyonidae > Potos > Potos flavus. The sequence continues at coordinate 106,205,278 of CM052895.1, read as the reverse complement.
ATGCCTCTTCCTGAACTATACAGAGTATTACATGTATCTCCTCTACTCTTAGGCCTCTACATTTAAAGGTTGGTATTTGGCCTCCAGCCCCCACTAGAAAACTCAGGTCTGAGTAGAGATGGGCACCACTCACTCTACCCCACTCAGGTTCTTTTTATCCTGCTTCCAAGCTCATAGATGTCCATGTAGGGGGACAGAGAGAGGGAATATGTGGATGACCAACTATACATGATCAAATATTCTTCTATTCTTTCTGTCTTTACACATGGATCAATGTGTTTGTGGTTAAAACCCGAGACATTTGAAGTTTCTCTTCTGTATGCCTCTGTGATTCTCCCCCCTGAGGAGTTTCCAGTATCCACATTTCCATGCCCATGTGTATAATATGCCCATGTGTGGAGGGATTTCTGGGGGCAGAATACATAACCATCACTATTTCACATACAATCCTGCCACACACATGTCATACAGGTTTCCCTTTCCAGGTTATACTCCATCTTTTCTCAAAGAGAGTCCTTTGCCAAGACTATGAGAGACTCTGTTCCCATCTGATTTCTGGTATCTCCCAGTATACTGCAGGAGCCCATTTCTGGGTCCTCTGATTGAGACCCTCTGTTACCATCACCTAGAAGCCTATGGTATAGTGTTCTTACTCACTATAAGCTTAACTCCTCCAGTGAGAATGATTCACTTGGCTTGACACTTCCATGGGCCTCTGGTATGCTTAAATCGTCTTCTTCACTCAAGGCTATACCCCCCAGTTAATAGCTATCATGGTGAGCCTGTGGCTATTCACTGAAAATAGGGATAGAGACACTGAAATGAATATTTTGAAGGGCACAGAAGGTCAAGTACTATGCTAGTAGATACTGAGGTGGTTGAGGTATAAGACATTTACTAAGGATCAAGGCCTGAGAGAGGAAAGAGGAGGAAGCAAGACTGGCCAGAAGAATTTGAATTGTGATACAGGCCCAACAACCTTCAGCCAAGAGATGGGGAGTTCTGGAGCAAATTTTATTCATCGGAGTTATCCTGTATCAGGCCAAAAATGATCAGATGGTACATCCCTACCTCACCGCATGCGGGTTAATCCAGGAAGGACATCACTTCGGAGAAGTAGCTCTGCACAGCTGAGGCTAACCTTGAAGGAGACGGCAGCTGGATGTGGTTGTCAACCCTTCCTTGAAGGGGGACCTCCTTGTTTACTGTAGAGTTCAAGCCACAATTCAAGCAATATTGTGGCACCTAGATTTTTAACTGGATAAACAGGATACCGAGATAGAGGATTCAGGCCTTAAAGGTCAGATAAATATTATAGAAAGACTGTCCTTGGTGTTCAGTATCCCAGCTACCAAGACTATATTTTTGAGAAGGAAAACTAACACAAACACAGTAGAGTAGTGGCGTGCCCGGCTGTGGTACTGGGCTTCAGGGTGTGGCTCCTGTTATAGATAAAACTATCCAACAAGGAAAACCAGAACTTAAGAGCAGGAACCAATGCAAAACTCAGTCAAGTGGAGTAAACCAATGGCACAGGCAGAGGAGGGAGGCAGAAAGTAGAAAAGAAGATCCAGTACTTGAAATGACTATGCAGAAGAGGAGTTAATGAGGGACAGAGGCCTAGGGAGACACAATGTTACCACAGGCAATGATGCTAAGGTAGGACAAGTGATTCCTCTAAACGCATCAAGAAGCACCCATTGAGTAGTATGTTCTACTACTTCCATATTAATAAGATACAGACTTTTTTTTAAAGATCTTTATTTATTTGAGAGAGAGAAAGTAGGAGCAGGAGAGGAGCAGAGGGAGAGGTTGAGAAGCGGACTCCCTGCTGAGCGCAGAGCCCCCAACGGCCCCATCCTAGGATTCTGAGATCATGACCTGAGCTGAAGTCAGATGCTTAGCTTAACTGACTGAGCCACCCAGGCACCCCAGGATATAGACTTTTTACTAAAACGAGTTTTATCAACTATTTAACCAAGACTTGAGTTTTTCCTAGCAATCTCTCATTGAGTAGGCATGCTATCTCTCAATACATACATGTGATTTATAAATACTTTCACATTTCATGAAAGTGTTTTAACAGCCCATGAAGACTTCAGTCTTTCAAAGCATCAAAATTAATACTTTGGAGAAAAAGTGCAGGCTCTATTGCTTTAACATAAAATAATTCTAAGGACCATGTAATTTCCAAGATAGCAAAATTGGTTGTGTTTAGAAAATATAACCAAGCATCCTGAGAATCTGTTGGTGTGGTCAGTCATACAGAGGCAAAAACAACATCCTGACAATTTAATTAAAATGCTTATTTTCACCCTCACATTGCTTAACAAAAATTTTTTTCAATTTGAGGGAAAATTGAACTGATACTGAACATTGAAAGCTAAAATTATTTTTTTTTAGAAATCTGTTCATGCATGTAAAAAAAAGAGAGAGAGAGAGATTAGCCACAGAGACTGCTGCTAGTGGCAGCATGTATTTTATGACCACATGAAGGAGGAAAATAGTAAGATTTTTCTCTGCAGAGAGTACGGAAGAGAGCATAGCTCTCATGAAATAAGCAAACAGCTGCTGCTTTTTCACAAGAAAACCTCATTTGATTTTCCTCTGTTCACCAAGATACTTATGTATTCATCTTTTAGGGAAAAAATGCTATTGTAGGCTCTTTAAAAATATGAATCAAAAATCTTTTCCTCTTCTTAAATGAAATCTCATGCCAAGAGTGCTTATTATGGAAAGCTACTAAAGCAAAAGCCAAGCATAAACATCACTAGATGATTAGAAAATAAAGACATTAATGTTTTAGGGATTAAATGGCTTAAGAAATCTTGATTTTATGGATGGATGATGGACTAAGACAATGACTATTTGCTTAAAGTAATAAGACTTATTGTTTGATGGATTTATTATAAGACAAATTACTTCATACCTATTAGTAAGATGTCTTTAGAGATGATGAGAACAGAAATGAACTTCATTTGTTTTTTTTCTAGTCTGCTTACATAGATATGTATATGTGTATATAGGGTGTGGGTGTGCGTAAAAGTACAATAAAAGTTTATCCAGAATTCTTTCAGTTGGAAATCTACTGCACTGGATGTTTTCCCATATTTATTATACAAGGAAAAATAACATCCTTGGCAGTATCAAAAAAACTGGTAAGAGACCAAAGTACTATCTGAAAATTAAAATTGATTAATCATGTTTAGTTGATTGGTAATGTTCTGAGCGTGTTCTTACATAAAAATTTTAATTCCTTAAATCAGTAATATATAAATTATATGCATATTTATAATCTTTATTAATATTTCATCTTCTAGCCCTCATATACATTTATTCTTTGGAAAGTAAAATTCATAAGTTATCAATTCACTTAATATTCCAATAACATAAGACAAGAGAAATTTTGAAAAATGCATTTCCCCATCTCAGTTTAGATTTCCAGAAGTTCCATGGAGTCAATCGAAAATATTTACACAACCCAGGCTGAAGTCCACACATTCAGATTTGATTTTCAAAAACATATACCTTGGACGAGGGGGTAAAAAATCCCTTGCCATAAGCTGTAAATACAGATCTTTAGGGAAAATAGAAAATTTCTATCAGTTCTTCTTTTATTAAATTGGATGAGAGTATTAGAAAGAGATCGGGGTGTGCCTGGACAGCTCAGTTGGTTAAGAGTCCGACTCTTGATTTCAGCTCAGGTCATGATCTCAGGGTCACGAAATCAGCCCAGGCTCCACCCTCACGGGGGATTGAAAGTATCAATTCCTACCACCATCACTTGAATGATTTATGTGAGGCTGATCAAAGGATGAAATTGACTCAGGCAATGGTGACTAATGATTCTAACAGGATGTAATAAAGCTAAGTCTCATCACTTCATGACTAAACCCCTTAACTTACTAATGTAGACTACTGGGCTATAAGAAAATAGTGGTTTCCCCTTACCTGGACTTTAAAAAAAATTAGTTGGTTATACTTATTGATCTATTTTTTCTTAAATTTTAAGAAATATACTTCTTTTCAGTGAATCGTTTTTATAAACAACCTGAAAAAAATACATTATTTCATTTATTGCAACTTTTTTCCATCTGCTTTAAATGTATTCTGAAAATGTAGGGTAATAGTCCACAAGTACTATCTAGAATGGATTTCAAATAAATGAGGTAGCCAACAGATCAGAAAATGAGATAGATAGCAAATGGATCACAATTACAGTAAAGATACAGTAGAGATACAATTCAGCATCTTCAACATATTAAATGAGACAGAATAATTAAGATTCCCTATAACAGAATTTTTTCTCATTGTGACTTTTCTTCACACTTTTGTTGCTTCTATTTAGTATCTGTTGGTCTGGACTAAAGAAAAATGAACAAAACTGACTGCTAATAAAGTCTTAATTATAGGATGAGATTTATATAGTTTCAATAGCTCCTCAGAAAATTTCAATTCTGAAGTCCCAAGATCAATACCTAATCTGCCCAGGCATTTTGTAGACATAGTCTTATCCAAGTACTTGTCAGAGTGGAGTTCCATGTCAGGGAGGTAAATTACTACTGGTTATAAATGTGACTAGGAAAGAACAGGGATGACTCATTACAACCTATCACCTCTCTAAGGGAAAAAAAACACTCAAGTGTCTTTTAAAAATAGCCTAGACAAGAGAGATTGCGTTGTGGGCTTCGGATGAGGAACTTCTGAGGCAGAGGCAGGAAGTGTGATCTTCAACTGCTAGCCCTTCCCCAACTCCCAATAGAGGCTTAATTTGAATAAGGGGATGGAGGGGGTGGTTAAAGAAAATTGCTCAAAACACACGTGGGCTCCAGAAGGCCCTGCCTGTTGCTAAAAATATGGTTCTTGCCAGGTTGCAATCTATTTGTTTATTCAATAAATGTTTAGGGGCACCTGGGCGGCTCAGTCGGTTGAGTGTCTGACTCTTAGTTTCAGCACAGGTTGTGATCTCAGCGTTGTGAGATCAAGCCCCACGTCGGACTCTGCACTCAGCAAGGTATCTGCTAAAGTTTCTCTCTCTCTCTCTCTCTCTCTTCCCTTGCCCCTTCCCTCCACTGGCTCTCTCACACTCTCTAAAATAAATAAATCAATCTTTTTTAAAAAAATAAATAAACGTTTATCGGATGGCATACAGTGCCAGTTACTGTGCCAAGTAATGGAAATACAAAGATGAGCAAGACTGAGTTCTTATCCTTAATGATCCTTGATTCAAGTCAGGGAGCCAGATAAAGGCAGTGACAGGGGTACCTGGGTGGCTCAGTCGGTTAAGCATCTAACTCTTATTTCAGCTCAGGTCATGATCTCAGGGTCATGGGATCGAGCCCCGTGGGGGCCTCCATGCCCAACAGGGAGTCTGCTTGAGGATTCTCTCTCTCCTCTCCCTCTACCCCTCCCCCTGCTCTGGACAGCAGAGCAAATAATAATAAATAAATAAATAAATAAATAAATAAATAAATAAATAAATCTTTAAGAAAAAAGAAAAAAAGGCAATGACAGCACAATGAAATTAGTGCTCTGATTCAGTCACAGGGAAAGGGTCAAGGAAAGCTTCCTATGTACCACAGCAGCCAAACTTTGGGAGACAGAAGGAAAAAAGTACATATGAGGAATATGCTCCAGATGAATGAAGAAGATACTCAAAATGTGTAAAGAAAGTATAGCACTGAGGAGACTTCACCCAGTTCATGACTGTACTGTGTAATTAATCAAGAGCCATATCTTGAGAGTCCTTTATGCCACACCAGGTTAGAGGAGGGCTTTCAGGAACAACTGAAGGATGTTAAACAGGAAACATTTTTAGAAAGTTTACTCTATATTAGTGTGGGGCCAACCATAAAAGGAAAACCTCTTAGGAGATGCAGCAGAAGTCCAGATAATTAAACTAGGGGAAAAAAAAGTATTGGCTATGAAAAATACTAATAATGTTGAATTAAAACCCTGCTGCAGATGGGCATCCTGTGTTTCTGTCCTGGTTTCCAGAAATGGAAGCAGCTCTTACTATTTACTACTTGTTAAAACTTCCTAAAATGACTCTTTTTCCTGCTTGTTTGGTAGTGTTCCCAGAGTATGAGTAAGCCCTGAGTGCAAGTGATACTACTCTCTTAAGCCTTAATGAACCACAATTAATCTAAACATGCAAATTATGTCAAATAACAGATTTGTGCGTCCCACATGAATATCTTATTAGATACATTGTTCATACCAGGTTGTAAACTCAGAATTACAACTACTTCCCTCAGAATGCCTCAATGTTAAAAATAACCAGCTTTGACAATAGAGGATTTTTTTCCTTCCTCATCCCTCAACAATCTCTTCACTATCCTAGTAAACAAGCATATTTTTAAATGCTCTGATTTATAATTATGTCTTATACTATTTATTTCCTTCCCCGCAGAACCTTAATATGATAGTGTCTTGTCCTGATACTTTGTCAGTTTTTGTTCACTTATCTTTTGCCTGTTGTTGAACCAAAGCTCCACATCCATCCTCTTTCTTCCAACTCATCTTCTCAACCATAGTCCCCCTTCCAAGACCATATAAAACCTAAATCATTATATGCATGTGTATGTGTGAAGCTAGCCTTGGTTGTTCAATCAGTGTTCAATCTCTAGCATCTCAGATCTAAGGTAGTCATTTGCTAACAGAGTCTAGAACCGTTATATGGCCCTAATATTAAAATCTTCATCCAGGACATTAAAGATTTTATTCATAGAGAGAAACTGATATTCCACCACATCTGACCATGGCCTGAAAGAGAAAAATCAGACTCAAAAGTTACCACACCAAGAACAAAAGACTTATTTCCAAAGGATACCCTACAAGCAACTTCAACACTGCCATCAGTAAAGATTCAACCATTGCCTAACATCTGATCATCTTTTAAAAATCACCTCTATACTGGTCCATAGGCTTTGTACCTGATTACTTTCACTTTTACCTCATCATCACTATATCCCATCCCTAATAGTCCCTCAATACCACGTCTGTTTTACCTGGCTTTCCTTCAGCTGCTCTGTTAAGCTATCAGATTTCATTCAATGTCTCCCTCACTGTAGTCAGCACTGAGTTATTCTATGCATTCTGTCTGGTTAACCCTGGTGATGTATTCATTCTTTCTTTCTGAGAATAAAACCAACTTCTTCCTCACAGCCTTGTGTTATTCCTCAGAAACTGAAGGATCTTGGCAACCCAACAATTTTTGTGTGTACACATAGAAAAAATCAGTATGAGTTGATGTAATTCCTCACCTAAGTGGGGGATAACCTCAAGCATTGGTCATGGTGATGATGTACAGAAGTTAGAGATTTTTGTTTGGTTTGGTTTGAATTGCTTTGTTTTTTTATCACAGTCTTCAAGATCTCTGACTTCTACTGTTTGTCAACTATATAATTAATTTTAGTTTGCGTCAAGCTCTTAAGTTAATGTTAGAAAATTATTCCCATAAATGTAATTCATTATCTAATAAATTAGACACTACATAATGAAGATTGCTCATATTAATAACTGTATTCTACAAAAGGTAATTTTCTACTCAGATGCAATATTTTATCATCCCAATATTCCTGGAAGATAATTTAATATCTTTTTCAAGTACAAAGACAAAAGACATTATAATGCCTTAGTTCAAGCAGATGAGCTGGCTATTTTTGTAGTGGATTGTGCCTCCAGTGCAGTTACAATTTTAGTCACAATGCACATTCATACACTGAACGAATTTCCACATCTCAACCTTGGTTTGGTTAGTACATATGTGCTTGTGTTGTACAAGTTTCTCTTTTCCCCCCAGGAAGGCAAATTGAACTATGATTATCATCTAGTGCCACTGCGATGAAGGCATAGGAGAATTAATCTGAGAATAATTACATTAGGGAATTTATATTTAAATAGAGAAAAAAATTCTCATTTTCTTTTTCCTCTAGAGCAATTTGGTAATTGTTCCATCTGCTTAAAATAGCCACTAATCCCAACATTATCAGTACAGAGGAGAAATTACTAATTTTATATAATTATAAATTGTACACAATTCAAAGTAGCTATGCCTTTAAGAAGTTATTTTAATTCTTTTATTGTCTCAATCCAAGCACTTAGAAAGCAATACCCTTAAACCTAAGCCTACTCTATCAGTTTCTGAATTACAAAGACTAGCTTATATCAATTAGCCAAGCAAATGATACTAAGCAAAGTTTATCTTAAATATGTTGAAAAAATTCATTTACCCAGATTATTTTAAGAATAATTATTTTACTTAAAAAAAGCCAGAATTAAGATTTAACTGTCATTCAGCTAGCATCCTATAAATAGCCTCTCCTAATCTCCCATTTAATATTTAGGATAAAATAGGGGGGGAAATGCAGTCATAGTCAACTATACACATAAGAGTCAAACATAGTCAAATATACATATAAGAGCCAATATACATATAGCCATATATATATACATATAGCCAGCAAAATATCCAATAAGTAGAGATGAACCATCCATATACTCTTTCTGTTGATAATTCCCAATTCTAGAAAGGTGTGTATCTTCACATATGGATAAGTAAAGTAATTTCATTATCTAATCATTTGTTGCTATAATATAGAAATACAGTTGATTCTTGTACATTGAACTTATATTTTGAAATGTTGCAAAATTCACTTACTAGATCTATTAGTTTTTTGTGGCTTACTTCAGATTTTCTACATATATGATTATGCATGCTGTGAAGACAGTTTTACTACTTCTTTTCCAATTCATGTCTTATTTTTCTTATGCAATTTCACTGACTAGGTCCTGCAGTACAGTGTCAAATAGAAGTGATGAGAGTACATCTTTGCCTTGCTCTCCACCTTAGAGACAAAGCATTCAATATTTCAAAAATAGATTGTCTTTATTAAATTAAAGAAATTCCCTCTCTTCCTAATTTGGAAAGTTTTATAATAAATGAAATTGAATAGCATGAGAAAATTTTTCTGTATCTATTAACATAATCACATGGGTTTGTTTGGTTTTTAGTCTGTTAATATGGTAAATGATATTGATTGAAATAAACTTTAATTGGTCAAAATGTTAAATCGATCTTGCATTCCTGAGATAAACCTCACTAAGTAATAATATGCTTTTCATATATTGTTGAACTTGATTTATTACTTATTTAATGATTTTCGTGTCTGTGTTCATGAGGGACATTGATCTGTAGTTTTCTTTTCTGGTAATTTGTCTGGTTTTTGTATTGGAATAATCTGGTCTTAAGAAATAAATTGTGAAGGATCCCCTCCTCCTACATATTTTGAAAGAGTTTATATAGGATTAATATTGTTTCTTCCTTAAGTATTTGGTAGATTTTACCAATAAAACTATACAGACCCAGAGTAGTTTCTATTGCGTTTTTCAATTTATGAATTCAATTTTTAAAAGACATAGGTCTATTCATATATATATGAATATATATAACATACATGCAAATATATAATTATATATATGAATATATAAAGTGAATATTATATATGTGAATATATATAATTTATGTATATGCAAATATATTACATATGTATAAATATATACGTGAATATGTGTATTACATATTTCTTTAAAGATTTTATTTATTTGAGATAAAGCAAGAGTGAGAGAGAGAGCAAAAGCAGGGGGAGCAGCAGGCAGAAGGAGAAGCAGGCTCTCCACTGATCAAGGAGCCCAGCGCGGGGCTCCATCCAAGGACTCCGAGATCATGGCCTGGTATTTAAACTATTAGGTGAATACATATGTGTGAATATATATGTGAATACCTAGTTCATGACCTAAGTATTTAAAACTACTTGTTTACCTCTAATTACAGATTTAGTCACACTCTATACATTTTGATTATCATGTTTTCATTTGAAGGTCAAAATATTTACTAATACAAGTTATTTCCTTTCCAAATATTTTTCAAAATATCATTCCACTATTTGTTTTTAATGTAATTAAATTTTGATCAAAGAACATACCTTGTAGTACTACAGACTATTTTAAAATATAATAATTTTATACTGATTTAAAGGAGCACATGCACCCCTTTATGGCAGCATTATGTACAATAGCTAAATTATGGAAAGGGCCCAAATGTCCACTGAATGACAAATGGATAAAGAAGATGTGGTGTGTATATATGTATATTTTTTATTTATTTCTACAATGGAATATTGTTCAGCCATCAAAAAGAATGAAATGTTGTCATTTGCAACAAGGTGGATGGAGCTAGAGTGTATTACGCTAAGCAAAACAAGTCAGTTAAAGAAAGACAAATACCATATGATTTCACTCATATGTGGAATTTAAGAAAAAAAACAGATGAACATAGGGGAAGGAGGGGAAAAAGAGAGAGGGAGGCAAATCAGAAGAGACTCAACTATAGAGAACAAACTGTGGGCAGGAGATGGGCTAAATGGGTGATGGGTATTAAGAAAGGCACTTGTGATAAACACTGGGTGTTATATGTAAGTGATGAATCATTAAATTCTACTCCTGAAACCAATATTACACTATATGGTAACTAACTAGAATATAAATAAAAACTTAAAATACGTATATATACAAATAACACTGTTTTGCTGAGAAATATCTAACCACGAAAAGTTGGGGATGCTTAAAGGAAAGATAATATGAAAAATTATTCTTATTGTTATATTTTTATTGTCTAGTACTCAACCCAAGTTCTTAGTGGTCTTGAGTATGGCAAGTCTGGGAAGCAGACTGCAGCCAGTATAAACTTCATTAAAACACTGTGTTAACCAGAATTTAGTCCTGAGCACACAGCACCACTAGCTGAAAAGATATTGGAGAGCAATAACAAATTGAGCTTATGTTGATTAACTATCTTGAGAAATACATTTCTTGCTAAACTTTGAATTATTCTGAAATTAGGTTTTATAATAATTGTATATGTATATGGGTAGTATATTTGTGAGTACAGAAGAGTTGAAGGTAGCTTTGTTGTATACTTTGCAAGTCAATTTTTATGGCAGTGTCACAAAGCAGGAATACTTTTTCCGCCTTTCCAACACTGGCTACATTTTTCCATTAAACTAAAATACTAAGTTTGATTTAAAAAATAAAAATAAATAAATAAAATGTAATAATTTTAACCCTTTAAAATTATTTCAGACCCATTGTTTTCTAGCCCAGAATGTGGTATAACGTGATTGTTCATGTGCACTTGAAAAGCATGAGGATTCTGCTGTTTTGGGTAGAATGTTCTAAAAATGTCAGGACAAGTTGGTGGATAATTTTGTTCAAGTCTTCTATATGCTTTCTCAGTTTCTGATTACTTGATCTATTAATTACCAAGAGAAGAGTATTGAAATTGCCACACTTACAACTGTGGACTTATCTTTTTCTCCTTTCAGTGCTATCAGTTTTTGTTTCATATTTTAAAGCTTTGTTAGATACATATATCTTTAGAATTATGATATCTCTCTGATGAATTGATTCTTTATCATTACGGATCATCCCTTTTTATGTCTTATACTATTCCTTGTCCTGATGTCTTCAGTTGTTTGATATTAACATTATCATTCCAGGTTTCCTTTAATTCATATTTGCATAGTATTTCCTTTTCATTTCATTTTGTCTTTACACTTATCTGTGCCTTTGTATTTAAAGCAGATTTCTTATAGACTACATAAAGGTAGGTCATGCTTTTTCACCAATCTGACATTTTCTGACTTTTCATTGGATTATTTGGAACACTTAAGATTTGATGTAATTTGTTATCGGTACATTTGAGTTTGAATCTATCATCTTACTATTTGTTTTCTATTTTCCCATGCTTTTGTTGTTTCTTTTTCCTCTTTTCCTGCCTTCTTGTAGATTTAGTTTTTGTTTTGTTTTGTTTTATCAGCTGTTTATTATGTATAACTCCTTGTTTTATACTTCTAGTGGATGTTGTAAGGTGTTCCTGTCCAATAGACATATAACGCAAGTCATGTGTATAATTTAAATTATCTAGAAATCATATAAAATTTAAAAAGAAACAAGTAAGTTAACATTAGCAATATATTTTTAATTCAATACATCCAAAATATGTATCAACATGTAATCCATATAATCAATAATGGGACAAATTAGCATCTTATTTTTTCTATTTTGGTGGATGAAAAAGATTTCATCATTCATGTGATTTTCTACCAAAAATGAATAATGTGAATGTAATCATAGGAAGTATTCAAATAAAAATTATAGGCTATTCCACAAAACAACAGGTCCACACTCCTCAAAAATTCCATTGCCATGAAAGACAAAGAAAGGGTAAAAGACTGATCCAGGTCAAAAAAGACTTAAGGAGACATTATATCTAGCACAATGAGTGATCCTTGATTGGATCTGGGATCAGAAAAAATAAAATTGATCAGGAAAAATAAAATAAAATAAAAAGAACATTATAGAGATAATTGGTGAAATTTGATAATACACTGAAGATTGGATAATAGTACTGTATGAAAATTAAACTTAGTGAACTTTATTGTTTTACTCTTTTTATGTAAGAAAATGTGCTCATTTTTAAGAGATAAATACAGGACTATTCAGTAGATGTTCCTAATGTTTATAGTTTATTCTTAAATAATTCAACAACAGCAATAATAATAATTGATGTTAAATAGTAAGAGGCACTATTTTATATACAGAAAAAAAAATGACAAAAATAAATGTGGCCAATGACCTCTACCTCTGAAACTAATAATACGTTATGTGTCAATTAATTTAATTTAAATTAAAAAAAAATTTTTAATCTCTGAAAAAAAACAAATGTGGCAAAATAACAATATTAACAAATGGTGGATACTTAGGGGTACTTCATACTATTCTCTAAAAAAAAAAAAGATTTTTTTATTGGGGCGCCAGGTGGCTTAGTCAGTTAAGCATCTGCCTTTGGCTCAGGTCATGATCTCAGGGTCCTGGGACTGAGCCTCACATCAGGCTCCTCACTCAGCAGGAAGTCTGCTTGTCCCTTTGCCCTTCCCCCTACTCATACTCTCTTTCTCTCAAATAAATAAATAAATAAAATCTTTGAGAGAGAGAGAGAGCACAGGGGGGAGGAGCGGAGGGAGAGGGACAAGCAAATTCCATGATGAGCCCAGAGCCCAATGTGGGACTCAATCCCATGACCCTGAGATCATGACCTGAATCAAAATCAAGAATCAGACACTTAACCAACTGAGTCACCTGGGTGCCCCTACTTCATACTATTCTTAAAAATTCCCTATTAAGTTTTTGCCAAATAAAAATTTTAAAATAGAAAATTTAGTAAGGTTACTGGCTACATGATTAATTAAGAGACCTCAAATTCTTTGCATTTCTACATATTAGACACAACTATGTGTAATATTGTTTAAGACATGATGCCATTAGCAATAGCATTAAAATGTCAAATACATGGGAACATATTTAAATAAAAATATACAAAATCTACATGGAAAATATGAAACTATGTAATACTAAAGAGAAAAATGAAAGAAAACCAAAATTAATAAGGGATATATAATTACATGGATTAGAAGACTCAATTCTGGGAGAAAATGACAATTCTTCCTAAATTAATCAATACTTTGAATGCAATCCTAATAAATATCAGTTGTTTATTTGGTTGGGGGGGTTGTTTTTTTAAATCCATGAGCTGATTCAACAATTCATACGGAAGAACAAAGGCCAAGAATAGTCATGACATTTTGGAAGAACAAAGCTGAAAGTCTTATTGAGCAGATATCAAGACCTGTGATATGCTAGAATGGATAAATAATAAGTAATATAGTAAATATGACACTATTGTTCAGGTCCAAGTTGGAACAAAATGATGGAAAAGAAGAGTTCTAAAACAATTTCTACACTAAAAACAAATGTAAATGTATATTTATGAAAAGTTAATAAAAATTTTTGAAAAAATGTACAGTGTATTGAAGTGAGATCATTTATAATAGTCTTATAAATAAATGTTGCTATTATCAGTTTGATAGGCACATAGCAAAAAATAGACTGTTTCCACTAACTCATACCATACAGTTTCATGTAGATTGCAGGTCTAAATGTGAACACTAAAACAAAACACTTTGCAGAGAAAAAGAACATTTTCATAAGCTTTGAGTCAGTAATGATATGTCAAAATGCAAAAATCCTAACGACCCAGTAATTTCACTTACAGAATGTTCTTCACAGTATTACATATAATTGCAAAAGAAATGGAATAATCTGAATTGTACTATATATTAGAGTATAATGAAATAAATAATGGTAAGGTTTTGATGGAATATTGGACAACTATTAATAAGTCTTATAGAGAAACCACCAATACTTTATAATACCGTAAATATTAAGCCAAAAGCAGAATATATAATAATAAAAACAGTAATGTATGTATTCATGTACTAATATTCACACATGAATTCATTCTTATAATTATACAAAACACCAGATGGAAATGGGCCAAAATATTAGCAATTTGTTTATTTTGAACAATAATATGTTATTACTTTCTTTATCTTTTCCTGGGTTATCTACATTTCCTACAATGGGAATATTAATTTTGCAATGTGCAAAATCACTGTGTTTTATGTGATCAATACTTCATCTAAAAAACATAGTTTTCAGATATATCTTTAGGCTACACAGGAGCTAATCTACTTCCTTCTGACTTTAAGTAATAATAAGGATATAAAGTCAGTACCTTGTAGATTTAGATAAGAGCTGAGAAAAATCAGAATGAATAGCTCTATCTAAGAGCATAAAAATAAAAAAATTTAGTCAGCCTTGTTTGCGGTACTATGGGATGAATCTCTAGGCAGATAATTATTTCCTTACCCTTCATCTTCCAGAGCTATCTTAGGTCCCAGAATAGCATTCCAGGATGGCTGTATGTTGGTCAGTAGTTATTCACAAGGTGGGATTTGAAAGTTGGCAAGAAATAACTGAACAAAATATTTACCCTATTCATGTCTAAAATGTAATAATTGGTCATTTGTTTCTGTAGGTTCCTCCAAGCCAAGGACCATTTTTATTAACCTCTAAATTCTCAACACTGGCACATATTTTGATGAATAAATGGATGAACGAAATGCTAGGAAACCCTTAGTACTCACTGATTCTCTAAAATACAAATGCTTTTCCAAGAAATAATGCATTATTCCCTAATACCTCAGAATAAAAATGTATCAGATTAACGTCTTCTTTGGTGAGAAACCATGAAAATGTCCACTATGATCATTCCAGATTCAAACCTGGTATCTACTCCAGAATCTTGACACATATTCCTCAGAAAGCCCCAGAAAGGATAGGGCTTCTAGATTTAGGGAGCAGGAGGGAGGGCTGGGTCTATAAGACATGGGATTTGATACTGATTTTATTTCAGTTAGAAATACCTGCAGTGTGCAGGAAACTAAAGGAAATTTACTATTACAATAGGAATGGTCTTCTCATTTCAGATCCTCCTCCATCATGACTGCCAAATGTTTCATGTGCTCCAAAGTCTGGGAGCTCACATTTTTACATCTGTGGTTAAGTTTTCATAATACCAAAACTAACC
Organism: Potos flavus; assembly: GCA_028534135.1. Taxonomy (NCBI): domain Eukaryota; kingdom Metazoa; phylum Chordata; class Mammalia; order Carnivora; family Procyonidae; genus Potos; species Potos flavus. Next base: position 106,189,728 of record CM052895.1, on the reverse strand, counting down.
AATGAATCCACTGCAATGCTCATCCAATGAAAGCAAAGCATCAGTCAGTTATGGCTGACTATAATTTGGTAGTTCTCTATATTCACTTACTTATCCACCCATATGCTTCAACAATTAACTGAGTACCCGTTATTAGCTAAATCCTGCAAAGAATCTAAATGTATACAAGAAATGATCTCTGCTTTTCAGTATCTTCATGGTCCTCTGATAAAGAAGATTTCTTCTTCTCTTCCCCCTTTTCTCCTCTTCCTTCTTCTTTTTGTACTTGATATTAAGGATTTATTGACTGCCCATGAATCAACTGTACTGTCCAAACATTTTATGTGTCTGAACTTATAGAGGAGCAACTGTCACCTCAAAATATGCCTCTTTGGTATATTGTTTATTTTAAGCTGGTTATTTTTAAGAAACTGCAAAGACAGGAAAAGCTCTAAAAACCTAGTTCAAGTTATCATTTTGTAAGAAACATTTACATTTATAATGGAAATCTCCATTTCTAAGGATGTCTTCTTCTCGATACCAGAGAGAGGAGGATGACTCTAAATCTCTAGAAACTGTTTCAGTGGAGAAGGCATGGACTCAAATGTGCATAATAATCTTACCCTTGTTTACTGTGCTTTCCCAGGTAACCTCCCATAACTGACTCACCACACCCAAAATCTTTTTTTTTGTCTTTAGTTGAAGAAGGATTTAAGATGATGGCTTTGGACGTTTTGGTGAGTTGTTCAGTTTTCTTGAGTCTCTTCCATGTATACAGAATATATACATGTTATTAAGCTTTTGTTTGATTTTCCCCTGTTAATCTGTCTCATGTGAATTTGATTCATAAACAGCTAGAAGAACCTTAAAGGGTATAATAACATTCTTCCTCCCCAACAAACTCATATGTTCTTCACTACCCCTCATTTTATAGATGGGAAAACTAAGTCACACAGAGATTGAAGGACTTGACAAAAATTAAGAGCCCAGTAGTACAGTCTTTAAACACAAGAAATAGATCTTCAGAACTTGAGCTTCTTATTATATATGTAATACTACATGAAATACACACACACACACATATATATAGATATAGATAGATATTCATATTCATTTCTATCTATCTAAAATTAAGGGCCTTCCAGATTTATTAATGTGCTCTTGATATTCTCACTATATTATAAAAACAATAAGAGAGAAATTACAGGACACTTAGAGACAGAAACTAGTCAAAGGACTTCACATCCCATTTACTCCTTAAAACTATCCTATTATTCACATTCCTTTCAGCCCTCAGCCTGAAGGTGAGGCTTCACCTTAGAAGGGCCCAGCCCCCAACCCCCACCCCCACCCCACCACGTGGCATTGCTCACTTCCAAGACTACGGATCAAAGATGATGAGGAGTGGGGGCATGGTAAAGATGGTACCTGAGCACCTATAGAAAACATGGAAGACCTAACCCATCTTCTACCCCAGAAAGGGAGAAGAGAGTTCTGACCTACTTACAGAAGCTTCCTTTTGCCAAAAGTGTCTACAGATGAAATCTGAGTACAATCCCCCCAAGGCTAATCTCGGAAGAAACTGCCCAGGGAAATTCCCAGTCCTTGCCCAGAGAAATCCCATCAGACTTTGAACAAAGGGAACAACTTCTCTTTACGTTAAATAAGCATGAATTCAAGGAAAATATTTGCAAACATTATTCACAGCATCCCTCTCTGTGGCTGCCTTACTTTACATAGAACAATGACTACAATTTGCCTTTATCCAGGGTTTTTCCTGAGTTTTCCCAAGCACTTCCTATAATATCAAAATATATGGAGGAAAAACTGGGATAATGAAAACTAAGCATTCAAGAGTCCAGAGGCAAGGAAGTAGGACATCTTGATTGTAAGTCAGAAAAGTCTCCCAGCTTGAGAAGCATTTAGGTTAGGAAGAGAGGGTGAGAAATTGGAGGTAAGGAACTAGGCAGACTGGGCGATGGTTCCCACCAGCTCCTCCCAGCTAGGGAGGAGTTGTGATGATGTGGCCTCGGATAGAGGTGGTAGAGACAAAGAGAAATATAAGATCCAATTATACTGGTAACACACAAATGACTAAACAACTGATTGGCTACAGAGGCTGAGAGAGAGATGAAAATATAAAGATTCTGCCCAAGTGTCTGGCCTAAGTAGGTAGAAGAACTGACAACATCTAAAGGAAAGAGTGAAATCCACCCCCCTTTTTTTGAGGGGAAAAAAGCGTCACACTTGTTAACTTCAGTCACTGGTCGTGGATGCTTATGGGGATATCCAGTAGGCATCCAGATAAAATACATGATATGATTAAAGCCAATAACAGTGGTGCTCAGTTTTTTGTAGTGCATTATTCTTTTCCAAGTGCTACTGGATTTGATTCTCACAATGACCCCGTTAGGCAACCAGGAAAACTATACTTACTCTCAGTTCACAAATTTCAAAGTTGAGGCATTGTGATGAGAAATTTTACAATGTGCATGACAGAACTGGCAACCTGAAGATTCCTGGTACATTTAGTACATTTCTGCCATGATCTACCATATTACAGAGCCTGAATACGTTATCAGTTGAGATATTACTGAGATAAAGTGTAAGGAGTCTAGACTACTCTAAAGAAAAAACCAATAACTTGGTTCTCAGCATATTTCATATAGGTTATTTAACTGAAAGGTAAAATATTGACCATTTTCTCTTCAAATGGTCCAACCTTTATGAACACATTTGTAATCAATGTGTTTATCTAAATCCCTAGTACACCACTGTATTAACCATGCCTTTTATTTTCTAACACTGACATCTTTAAGCCTTGTTGACTCCAGAGGACCTGGCCTTCCCATGGCTAGCTATTTCCCAGAGATAGCAAACTACTTGCCTGGAGCATGCCTTTCATATGCAAATCAACCAATCCTGAGCCCACAAACTCAACCGCTTTCTCAATCAGGCTCTCACACTCTGGGCCACTATCCACCTTCCCAATCACCCCAGGGCCAAACACTGGACAACTAGGCACAGCCTTTATGCCTCAGAAGCCAACTGGTTTACCCTGTCTCACTTGTTCTTTCCTTTGGAAAACACAACAGAAGCTCTTGCCAGGGCTCCCTGCTCCCACCCCCACTCCTCACCTCAACCCACCCTGTTGCTTCCCTCTGTAACTACTTTGGCATGGATCTGTGATCCAGTGGCTATCCTCTCATGACCTGCTAACCTTGCCATACTGAAATAATAATACAACCTATATTTTAAAGCAGTTAGAAACGAGCCCAAATAATTAAGAAAACTGGAGATGAACAGATTCCCATATGAATGGCAACATGAACACAGCCATCATTACAAACACAAAAAAAAAAACAAAAACAAAAACAACAAAACTGACATGATGACAGTGATAAAAACTACATAAAATAAATTATATACATCTTATATAACGATTATATAGAAAACATTATTTCAATATTGTTTCATTCATCTAAATGTACTTAATACAATTATGGTTTTTAAAATGTTTCCTAATTTTAAATATTTTTATTTTTAAATCATTTTTTTGTACCTTGATGCACATATATGCACAATATCACAAAAGATAATTTCACCAACAATAACCAGTGTTCACGTTTTAACATTTCTGCATGTATCTCTTTAGTCATATAGTTTTTACATAATAAAATTATATTGCACATACCAATGTATACTGAGATTTTTCATATAATTATGTATTTCCACTGGCAAATCGGGCCTGCTGCCTATGTTTGTAAATAAAGTTTAATTGGAACACACCATGCTCACTCACTTATGCACTGTCCATGGCTATTTTCCTGCTATAGTTGCAGAGTTCAGTACTTGCAAGAGACCATCATATGGTCTGCAAAGCCTTAAATATTTACTATCTGGCCCTTTATTTTAAAAAGTTTGGGGTACCTGGGTGGCTCAGTCGGTTAAGCCTCTGACTTTGGCTCAGGTCATGATCTCAGGGTCCTGACTCCCAGGACCCTGCTTCTCCCTTTCTTCTCCCTCTGTCCCTTTCTCCACTCATGCTCACTCTCTCTCCTCTCAAATAAATAAAAATCTTTAAACTTTAATTAAAAAGTGAAATATTGATTCTGTGTGTAGAGGCACCTGGCTGGCTCAGTCGGTAGAGGATGTGACTCTCAATCTTGGGGTTGTAGGTTCAAGCCTCACTTGAGGGACAGAGAGAACTTAAAAAATAAAGAAGTCTTTAAAAATAAATAAATAAAATAAAATTCACTGCACTTTCAGAGAATATGAAATAGCATAACCAATACTGAGTATAAAATAGAGACACCATGTCTACACACACAAGTTTATCCCAAATTAGACTTTCTTTTCAGCCCTACAGAATAAAATCAGGAATGTCAAAAATAAAATACAATGATGGGATGCACACCAAGATTTATATCATGTTAATAATAATAAAATATTTTTTTAAAGATTTTATTTATTTATTTGACAGAGAGAGAGAGAGACAGCTAGAGAGAGAACACAAGCAGTGGGAGTGGGAGAAGGAGAAGTAGGCTCCCTGCCAAGCAGGGAGCCTGACTTGAGACTTGATTCCAGGTCTCTGGGATCATGACCTGAGCCAAAGGCAGACGCTTAAAGACTGAGCCACCTAGGTGCCCCAGTAATAAAATATTTGACGTTATGTTTACTTTTTACATGAACTACAAGTAGTAAATATTGAGTCTGAATCTTCCATATTTGGATAAATTACTTATTATTGAGACTTTCTAACTCTGTAAAGTACCTATAAGCTGATGAAAATCATTTTATAAAATAAAAAAACTATGTTTAAACAAATTATTATATATGTGCCTCTCCCACATTCAAATTTTGATGAAGTTCCTTAGCTTTATAACTTCTTATAATCCTATATATAATTTTTTTCATGAAATTAATAGAGAGTAATATGATAAAGGCAAGGAAGGGAGTCACTACAGGCATATATAGGCTGGGCAGGAAAGAGATGATCAAGGTTACTGATCAGGCAACATGTGCAGGATTTTAAACTGTTATCCACATCCTTAGAGCTAAGATTATGGAATTATTTATAATGAGCAGGGCAATTAACTTAACCTTGAGACTGGGTGTGTCATCTTTTCATAATTTGTATAACTCTCTACATTTTGAAAACCATAACTTCCCGATGATGACAAAGGCAAAGATAAGTAAGCATCCCATTTGCTTATTAAATAAAATTCACTATAATCAATACACAAACCAATATGAAAGAGTAGGACTAAAGCTTTACTTTCCTCCTCTATCTCTTCTCATTTTCTCCTTAATCTTTTATTTATATCACTAATATTTAGGAGAAAAGGTGAATTCAGGGCACGGGTGAGCCTGTCACACCATGCTTCTGGTTTATATTATCAGACATACTTCTTTAATTCATCACAAGATGTGCTTCAAACTGACCCAGAAAGCATTACCAAAAAGGACAGCTGAGGTTAGACGGGTCATAAATAATTATAAACAAATGAATTGTTTACTTAGCCTGTAATGTTTGAGGAGTCAGTTATGCTCCAATTTTCAAAGCCCTGCAGTGACCCAACGAGTCTGCCATCAGATTCCTTTCCCTAAGCAAATCGCAGGTTCATACTGCATCACACTCACGTCTCACAGCTAAAGCTTTTCCGCTCCTCATACGTTACACATCACTAATTTGAAAGAGAGCACAGCAGTAACGAACTCATCAATAAATCACCTTAATGTCAGATCCAATTGTGCGGTAGTGCCCTGGAGCAATATATCCAGGGCTTAGTAAATGGTCTCGCTGTGCCATTACCTCAGAGCGTGTGCAGGAAGCCATTTTACATATGCACATTTACATAATGCATTTCCTAGTATATAAAAAGAAGCATTAGTCTTGTAGGTTATTTAATGTCACTTAAATACTCTCATGACCTGAAAGAAAGACAAGTTCATTTGTTCTATAAGGTCCAGAGAGTATGGGCTTCCAAGATCAGTTTGGAGATACTGTGGGTAACTGAATTTTAAAGTCCCCTCAACATTATCTAAGAGCCCCTGCAGTCATCGGAGGCTTGCCCCTCACTCCTCATCACCTCACCTTATGTACTATGCCTATTTTTACCTGCATTTTACTAGATTTATACTACTTTTATTTTAAATATTTTTGCTGGTTGAACAAATAACTCGAACATTACAGGAGTGAATAAAGGAAATTATTCGTTCTTCCCATGGCTCCTTCCGTTACCACCCACCTCTGTCACAATGCCTGTCCTCAGGGGAAGCTACTCAACAGACTGCTATAAAAACACCACAAACTTTGGAGCCTACACACACATAACATGTATTTTTAAATATTTCAATAAAAATTATATCATCCTGTTGTATTTTTTAAATATTTACTTAACCATATGTCACAGGTGGTACCTCTGGAGCCACCTCATTTTCTTGAACAGCAATATAATATTCCTTTGTTTGGCTGTAATGTAATCTATTTAACCAACCCCTCATAAAGAATATTTTATTGTTTCCAAATCTTTAATTCTATACATATGCTGCAATCAAGATCTTTATATATGTATGTCAGCACAGTATTGGCAGTTGTTTATACAGTGTTTACTATTTTCCTGGCACTGTTATAAATACTTCATTTATTCAATCATATTAAGTGTTTGAATTCAGTATTACTATTAGCTTCTGCTTAGAATTAGAAAGGGGGAGGGGTGAAGGAGTCACTGAAAAATCAATTTTGTCACATAGATACTAAGTAACAGAGCTGGAATTCTGAGGCTTTCTGGCACCCAAACCAAACTCTTAACCACTGTACTGCACTGCCTCTAAGTGCCTTTGCTTTTGGTGAAGGTTCACAATTTAAAAACTCATCTCTGCTTTATTCTGGGCATGTTTAGACCCTCGATTACTAGCCCATTTTCAGATTAAATTCTCCTCCTTGATACCAAGCGTGGTTGGACAAATCATTCTCTTTCTGTATTCCAATTCTTTGTTCTCAGCCTAGACTTCATTCTCCCACTCCAGAATTCCAACCCTGCTTTTGAAATTTAGGCCCACCCATAGCCTTGGCTGGAAAGCAAAAGAAAAACTTAACATAGTCATCAGTATAATGAGCTGTGAACAGTTGGTGTTAGTTATGATTAAGTACTTAGGGAAAACCATGAATATTTAGGACATTGGTCCTATCTTTGTTACGGAATCATTGACCTGAACTTAATATATAGGTTTATGACCTTAGACCTCTATTTTTTCCCCCATGCAATAAACCCTAAATTACCACTAAGATCTCTTTCAGTACTAGATTTCACTAATAAGTCTCTAGATTTCCTGATTTAATTATTCAGATGTCAGTTATCCAGTTTGTAGGTTTCTCCCAAACCAATGAATCGGAATCCACCTAATCACCTCAGTCATCATGAACACCAAAATAAGTAAGGCAAACAGGGCATCAATTCTAACTTCACTGATCTGACTGAACTGAAGGACCACTGTAAATAGACCAGTGTCTTCTCCTTCTTCTACTTATAAGGATGTTACTCAAGAACATTCATATTAAAAGAGCCAGAAGAAAAAAAGAATCCCTGGTAAGTGATTTTATGATTATTCATAATGAGCTTTGGGGAAAATGCATTTGGTGTATAATTTGAAATTGTCCCCTGTATTTGTGCAGGAGAGCTTAGGCCCTTCGGGCCAACACCAGATACTGAGGTGGGAGCCAGCCAGGTCTTCAGACTACAGATCTGTGAAAATGAGGGAGCTGTGAAAGGTGTGAAAGGAGGAAGTCAATAGCTGAGAACTAAAGAAACAGTACACACAAAATGGCATTCCAAAATAAACAGGGTTTGGTGCTCAAGGGCAGAAACCAGAGGCTGAGCAAGTGGGTTTGGGTGCTGGCAGGTGATGGAACACCATGACAAAGACATTTTGTAAGGGGAGTTTTTTAGTCTTGCCCAGGATCCATGATGGGTGTAGTGAGAAATCTGGACAAAAACTGTTTTTTAAAGTGAAATTTTCAGTATTATATGGCACATGCATTCCAGGGGGAAAAATAAGGGCAGAGAAGGAATTTATTTAGAAGCCATTTTTCTTACTCAAATCCCAACTCATATTAATTGTGTGAGCTTGGCAAAATCATGTAACTTCTATACACCTCATCTCAAATTTATGAAAGAGATTGGTTTCTGCCTCATAGATCTTTTTATGGGCGGTAGCTGAATTAACATATTTGTCAAGGATTTGTCAACTAAACATATGAAGCAAAAATGCAAATGATTACTCTTGTTACCATTGGATTTCAGTTTCTCAAAGTAGAACTCCATTTGCATGAATGCTTATAACTGGGTTGCTTTCTACTGTCCTTGGTCTTTTGTTTTTGTTTTGCCTATACAAGTGACATGCTACAGCTGGTCCACATGTGGCTATTGGAGAAAACAATGCAGTGAATTCTACTTGTTCCTCGGTATTCTCAACCAGCTGTTCTTCTCACAGATTCCAAGATCTGATCCCAGCTCTTGTAGTTTTCATAACCCATTCATGGAATTATTGAAATATGATTCTTGTCTTTAAATCCTTCTTGATATTTTAATTTTCTTGGACTTTCTTTTCCAGGCTTTGTCACAAATAATTATAGAGCAAGGTGAAGGGGGACTCCTTTAAGTTGTGAAATAATAAATCCAACAGTTAGTGATCTAGATTTTTTTTTCAATAATCCTGCAACTATTGCATGTTGCTGGCCTAAAAATCAACAGCATTCACAGAGATTGTGAATGGATTAACTTTCCCACAATCCACACATACTGAGAGGCAGCTATTGGAATACAAAGAAAATATGCCTGTCATCTATCTCCAATGTCATCTTCATGCCATTAACCATTATACTCTTTGTTGCAGTTCAGAGAACTACCCCCAAAGATGACTATACTTTTATCCATGTATCCTGTGTATTGATATGTTAAATGGAAGACGGGGCTTTAAAGGTGAAATTAAGGTTGCTAATCAGTGGAATCTTAGAAAATAATGTATCACCTATGTGGATTCAATGTAATCCCTCAAGGCTTTAAAAGAAGAGAAATTTCTCCAGCCGCATTCAGTCAGAGGGATACCGTAAAATACAAATGCAGGAGAGATGTCAAGTGTGACTTTGTTGTTCACTTTTAAGATCAAGGAGGCCATGAGCCAGAAAAATGCTGACAGTCTCTAGAAGCCAGAACAACCACTAGCAACAGCCAGCAAGAAAATGGAGTTTCAGTCCTATGACAAACCACATGGATCTGAATTCTTTCTTTTAAGAATCAGAAAGAGCCTGTACATGCATTTTCCTCCAGAGCCTTCAGGTTAGAGCCCTAGCTGACCAACAGCTTGATCTGAGCCTCATGGGACCAAGAGCAGAAAGATCAGCTGGGCCTACTGCTCTTCTGACCTACGGAACTATGAGATGATAAACTTGTATTGTTATATAGGAAAGTTGTTAAGAGATTAAATTATAGCAATTCTTATCACAAGGAGAAATGTTTTTTCCTTTGTTCTTTTCTTCTTTCTTTTCTTTTTATTGTGTCTATATGAAAAGATGGATGTTAGCTCAACCAATTGTAGTAATCATTTCACAGCAGATGTAAATCAAACCCCATGCTATGTGCCTTAAGCATAAACAGTAATGTATGTCAGTTATTTCTCAATAAACTGGGGAGGGGGAATTCTGTGTTGTTTTAAGCTGCTAAATGTGTGGTAATTTGTTATAGTAGCAATAGATAATGAATATATTATTCTACCTCCCAACAAAATAAAAACATCTCTAATCCTACCACCCACAGATAATCATTGTAAACGTGTGAGTAGGTATCATTTTATCCTTCTTTGTATGTATGTAGATATAGTGGTATGAATTTAAGATTATGCTGAATGTACTATTTTTAACATCTTGTATTTCAAACCCAACATCTCATTTTGACTATCTTTTTATGTTCGTAAACATTCTTCTAAAAGAATTGTAATGGCTAATACTATTCCACTGAATAGTTCTACCACAGTTTAATGACCTACATTTGAATATTTAGGTTGCCCTTTTACTAATAGTCACATAAACCAGATGATTAATGGGACTGCTTACCTTCTGAGATTTAGACTGATTTTCTTGAAGATACTATTTCCATAGCTTAAAGAGCCAAAATTTCATGAAACAACAAAGGACTTGTAGTTTTAAGGTGGCATTTATTTTCCTATGATACCTCTAGGGTATGTAGCTTTTCCTCAAATAAAAGATTTACCTTTTCCAGTTCCCCAGAATGGGTATTCTGACCCTAAATCATAAATGACTAACATAAACATTATTGCTATTTTTGTATATAAACTTACATAGAAATGGTCTCAATTACCTTCTAAATTTTTCACCAGTTAACATGATCTACCTTCTTATGCTGAAGTCAGAATTACAAATTAATTTTCTTCATGTTTCATAGCACTGTAATAAATATTCTTATACAAACATCTTGATATATATTACTGAGTATTTCCTTAGGATAAAGGCCTTGATATGGAATTACTGAATCCAAAAGTATGCACATGTTTAAAGCTTTTATTCTTCATAGCATCCCCAGTTTCTTTGTACAAATGCATTGTTCAGACACAAAACCAATGCTAAAAGGTTTACAGGAAAAATCTTTACATCAAAAGTCAAGAAAACTATTTTTGATGCTCAGATCTGCAAACAGCTAGGTTTCTCTGGGGATTTTCTGGTTTTATCTTTTCCTCAAAGGCAATATGGGAGCCTTAGTTATAGAGGATCCCATTATGTAATGCTGTGAAAAGAAGGTGGAGGATTTTATGTTCTAAGCAGTATAATAATGAGCTAGGATTAAATATATTTCTTAAAACAGTTGGCAGTCTCATGTTGAATCTATTCAGGTAGAAGTTACAAATATGTCTCTACTAAAACCTCTTATCTTATTAAAGCATATTTCCTTCTCAAATGTTTACCATGCAGGAAAAAGAAGGGTTGGACCTATTAGCAAATTTTGTGCATTGCTCATTTCCCTAATTATTAATGAATATTGTTCTTCCACATCACAAATTCATTTCTGAACTCATAATTAAATGACTAATAAATACAAGGTTTTGTATCCAGTAAAGGAAATAACCAAATAATTTCCTATATTTGATGGCATTTAGGTTTATTAAAAGCAAATGACCTCATTCTTCCTGATGCTGACATCAGGGTGCCCTGGAGAGGAGTGGTGGGAGAAAGTTGGTCATTCTTTGGTTAGGATTTTAAGTATGACACACCAAAATTTACTTTTTGCAAAAGAACCCTTTGGGAACAAAAGCCAGTTATTAACTGAAAGCGGAAGTTGCTAATTTGTTAAACACAAAGAAATACAATGACTTGATACCTAATATGTGGAGAAATTCCCTTAATATAAGCTGAACTTAAGCCCTTTCTCTGCTCCAAACAGTTATCAAAGCTGACTGTTTCCTTCATTTCCCAAAACTTGGGAATTTCTTTGTTTCTTAGTAGATTATTCTCACTGGAATGTTCTCACAGATGAAGCTTTTCTTACAGTTTTCTTATAAAAAAAAATCCTACATATGCTAGATATGTTTTCAGGTGACCAAAATTCTAGGTGTCACAAATCCTAGTTACTTGGTAATTGTAATGGGTGAATTCTCATTACAACAGCACATGTGGTTTGATTCTGTAATGAAATCAAAGCTTTAAAGAAAGTGAATACACCTTTTTAACTTGTGCAGATTTTGAGTTTATGGATCCTGAAGAGGAGGAGCGTGTTCTGTAATAGCAATTTGCTAGTTTGGATTGGTATCAGAACCTCCTGGGGAACTCAATAAAAATACAAAGGTCCAGCCTCTTCATCTCCAACGAAGCTGGGACGCTAGATCTCCAGTTGATTCTGTTACACACCAAAGTTGGAGGACCACTATTCTAGAACCTTGTTTATAAGCTGTTGTTGTTGTTGAATGTTGCATGAAAAACCTGAAGAGCTCCTAAAATGCAGATTCTGAGCTGCATTTTCAATTCTACCTGAACTGGAGCGGGGTGTAAAAATGTGTACCTCCAGCAAGTACCCAGGTACTGCCTATGCTCTGGTCCACCAACCATATTTTGAGCTATAAGGCAGAGTCTAGGGCGTGGTTTACATCCCTTTACATATAACATCTGCCTCTGGCCAATATGAATAAAAATTTTCCACTTCCAGCAGTGCTTGCCTAGGAGATAGGAAAACTGACTGTTGTGTTTTATCACAGCTGGCTCTAAACAACTGAAGTTTCCCTGAACTTTGAGTGACCTGGATGCCAGATCTTTCCTGGACCTAAGTAAAGACACTTTTCCTGAACTACAAAAAATGAGACTATTTTAACTAAGCATACACAGGCCTACAGACTCATCCTGCCCTCTCAGAGTGCCAGTTTACTATGCTCAGTGTAATTACAAACTCCTCCTCTCTAGCACATAAAATCCCGATTTTTCTCCCTCAGCAAATGACAGTGAATCAAATTTCTTCACTGACGTATGTTCTCTTCCCTGGCAAGTTAATGGTTTAGACTTGCTTTGCTGTTGTTGTTAATTTTGTTCTGGAGGTTTCTGCTTTATTTTTTAATACTAGTTTTAAGGCACTGTTTTTCCATAAAATCCCTGTTAAACGTATTATGCTTTTCTCAAGTCATGTCTGCCTAGGAAACTGTCCTTTCCACACACACACCCCCAAAAACACTTTGCTGTAGTTTTACCACGTAGTGAAAGTTCTCATCACTGCCCAGGTGGGGCAATGTGACTATACTCTACTCTGTGCTAGCACCAGCCCTCATTCTTTACCTCTGGTATACAACGACCCCATGACTGGCCATCTGTGGATTTACATCTTGGCTTCTCCACTACAAAATGAGCACCTTGAGGGCATGTGGGTGGCTCAGTTGGTTAAGTGGCTGCCTTCAGCTCAGGTCATGATTCTAGGGTCCTGGGATCGAGCCCTGCATTGGGCTCCCTGCTCAGCAGAGAGAGCCTGCTTCCCTCTCTCCTTCTGCCTGCCGCTCTGCTTACTTGTCCTCTCTATCTCTGTCAAATAAATAAATAAAATCTTTAAAAAAAAAAAAAGAGCATCTTGAAAATAAGGGCCATATTTTATTGTTGTTGTTATTAAGATTTATTTATTTTAGAGAAAGCATGCAAGCAAGCAGGGGGAGGGGAAAAGGGAGAGAGAAAGAATCCTGAAGCAGACTCCCTGCTGAGTGTGGAGCCTGCCCTGGGCTCCATCCCAGGACCCTGAGTTCATGACCTGAGCCCAAATCAAGAGTTGACCACTTAATCGACTGAGCCACCCAGGCGTCCCATATTTTGTTATTTTTGTCACTGTTTTTATATTTGTATCTCTGTTGAACTGAAATGGGCAGTGGTAAAGAGTTGCTATCCTCTTGTTACTTGGCACATCAGAATTCACAAAGCACTTTTATATGCATTATATATGATGGTTGTGACAGATAGGAAAGATTTTATGTTGCCAATAAGAAAACTAAAACTTAGAGAAGATAAATGATAACCTCCAGGTCACATGTAATTAAATGTCAGAAAAAAGACCTAATCTACATCTTTTTCCTGTAGAAACACATTAATCCATCTTCAACCACAGTAATACACAGAAATTTTCTTGCCAATTTTTACTTTTAATTTCTTATCAAGATAAGGTAAAACAAAATCATGGGAGAATAAGATGAAGGCCAGATGAGATTTGATGTGGCATAATGTTTCCCAAAAACACCGTGCACAGGGGAAGCAGAGCTAGCTTGAACAGAAACAGGTATATGGAAGAAATCCCAATATGCATGGAAAGATTAAAACAGAGCAGGAGAAGAGAGATACTAAACACTGCTAACAAGTCAAGGAGAGTTTCAGCCTGAGTTCCTAGCAACAGCTTGTTTAGGTCTTCAGTACACTTCCTATTCTTGGAAGTCCATCTTGTAGCTGTAGAATTTGTTTGCTCACTGATTTTTGTTTGTGTGTTTTAAAGCAGGTAAAGCTAACTTCCATTTGCAACATTGTAGTAGAATCTATACTTTTAAAGCCATCCAACTACAAATGATAGGTACAATGTAAAAAACCTTTTTTTTTTTTTTTTTTTGTAATAAAAAGCCAAGCTCACAGAAAACACACTATCCTGATAGAAAAGAAAGAGAGAGAGAGGAAGAGAGGAAAAGAGAGAAACAGGGTTGGGGGGGGGAGAAGAAGTACAAGAAGAAGGAGGAGGAGGAGGAGAAGGAGGAGGAGGAAGAGGAGGAAGAAGAAGGAGAAGGGGAAGAAGAAGAAGAAGCAGAAGAAAAAGAAAAAAAAAATACTAGAACTGCAGTGGTGGGCAAACTCAGGAGAGATGGATTTACCCAGGGGCATTTGTCAGTAGCAGAAACTTAGTGCTTTGTTTTATAGGATAGTTCAGAAGAAAAGAGAAGGAAAAATGGCCTTGAGCACTTTGGATAAGCTAAAGGAAAAATGATCTGCTTCTGAAAAAAGAGAGACAGCAAAGAAACCTAAGAGTGTCTGCCTCAGCTCCAGGTGAGGGAAAACAGCTCCCCTGAGGATCAGCTGGATCCTTGTGGACCGGCAGTTGAATACATATTACCTACTCCGGTCAGTATGTGACCAAAAGACTCCAAACCAAGAAACAAACTTCACATAGTTCTGAGTTTAATATCCTGAGCATCTGGCAAAAGCAAAAGCAAACAAAACATACCATCAAACCAAAGTTGCCAAATTATTAAAAAAAAAAAAAAGTCCTTAAGAGCAGGAGCTAGCAGAAACAAAAACAGCACAATTAGATTTGTAAGCATTTTAGTACTTAAAATTATTAGAATCAAAACACAAAATAAGTATGTTTTAAATGGAGAAACAAAAGAAGAAAATAAAACAAGCAAAAAAACAAGCAAAAACAAAACAGCAGATGAACTAAATAGATCAAATTTACAGGAAGAGAAAATTGATGTGAGGAATTGATTACGAATGGACTCAATTCTTCATCCCTCCCTATAATCATACCTCCTGCAATGTGACTTTGCAGATCTTCCCATTAAATGGTGAAGCCTATTTCCCCAATCTTCCAGTCTGAGACTGGCGTTTTGATTAGCTTTGGTCAATAAGATGCAGCAGAGGTAAAGGTGTGCAGGGCTGATTCGCCCATTTAGGCGTGGGAGTCACAATGCCCGGGACTCACGAAACTTGTAGAGGCCCACAAGAATGTTTTAATATTATTTTTTAAAGTGGGATAAAGATGAATATAACAAATCTGTAGTAATGAATCCAGTCTGGATTATACTCATATTTATGCCAAGGCAGTTGTAAAATATAATTTTTAATACTTTTTTATGGATTAAGGTTCACAAAGGCAAAAATGCCTAGGGTTCTCTATATTAGCCTAGGCCTGGGTAGGCTTTGTGTGTTTCTACCTTTTCTATTGTAACCCTGTCACCACCATGAGAATATTTATCAGCTAACCTGTTAAAGGAGGAGAGATGGCCGGGAACAGAGCTGAGTCGTCCCAGCAGAGCCCCATACACTATAGCAGAAACCAGACCAAATCAGCACAGGCCACAGAGTCAACACAGAGCTGCCTATAGACAAAAAAGTGAGCCCAATGGAGACAGAAGGATCAATCTGCTGACCCGGTCCATGACTGATACTACACGCTAATTATTATAAGCCACTGAGTTTGGGGGTGGTTTGTTATGCAGCAGTAACAAACTGCTACAGTTAATGAAATGAAAGAAAATTCCTAGAATGAAACCAAGAGAGACAAAGTGAAATAATGGACCCAAAAGCATGGGAGGTTAAGAATGAAAGTTTAAAATACATCCAGTGGAGTTCCATATGGCAACAAGAGAGAAACTATATTTGAAACGGTGATGACTAAATTTTTCAGAATTGATAAAGAACTTGGATGGTAAGTTCAAAAAGGACAAGCAGCAGAATAAAAGAAACCCATATGTAGATACATTAAAGTTAAATAGTAAAATATCAAAAATAAAATATATTTAAAGCAACTAGAAAAAGAAAAAGTTTATTAAGAACTGGCAATGACACAAAGGTATGACATTATATGAAGCTTTCCGTAGTCACTATGTGAGTGCAAAGTCTATGCCAATTCCAAATACTCTACTTACTCTTCCCTGATCATCTAACTCTGGGAAGGTTTTCTCTCTCTTCTGGTTATCAGCACACCCTGCGAGAGCCCTGCATACAGCATGTGTCCCATCATTTTTAGGATCATCATTATTTGCGCATGGGCCCAAACTTTTTATTGAATACAGGAAAGTACTTCTTTTAATTCAAAAGCATCTCTGAAAACAATAGCAATATTAATACTTTGCTATTTACTTTTATGATAGTCAGTCTTATCAAAATATTGTTAAGCCTTCTCATATTTTTCAACAATATTGACCTAAGCAAAAAACTAAAAAGATTTAATTGGCCCAGTGTTTTACCAACACTACCCAGTATATGTTCATATAATATTTAAAACATATTACTATTCTAGTTAATTGCTATTACATCAATCGAGAATGCAAATAAAGTAAGCAGTGGAATGCATCTAGAAGAGAGTACATGCTAAGGATGCTTTTAAAAATTTCATTTAAGGGGGCCCCTGTGTGGGTCAGTCAGTTGAGCAACCAACTCTCAATTTCAGCTCAGGTCATGATCTCAGGGTTATGAGATAGAGGCCAGAGTCAGGCTCCACACTCAGCCTGGAGTCTGCTTGTCCCTCTCTTTGGTTCCTCCTCTGTTCTCTCTCTCTCACTGTCTCTCCCTCAAATAAATAAATAAAATCTTTAAAAATTTTTCATTATACAATATTTAATGTGTGTTTTATACAAACACAAACTTCCTACCTTCCAAATATGTTTATTTTGCTATTTTATTTTGTTTTTTGTTTTTTGTTTTTTTTTTAAAGATTTTATTTTATTTATTTGACAGAGAGGAGAGAGATCACAAGTAGGCAGAGAGGCAGGCAGAGAGACAGGGGGAAGCAGGCTCCCCGCTGAGCAGAGAGCCCGATGCGGGGCTCGATCCCAGGACCCTGCGATCCTGACCTGAGCGGAAGGCAGAGGCTTTAACCCACTGAGCCACCCAGGTGCCCCTATTTTGCTATTTTGGATAGATAAGTGCTCACTTCCTACATTCTTATGGGCATGGAAATGCTATTCAGAGCTATGCCATATAGTACCTCATGATTACCTTTCTTTTCTTGCATATTCTCCGCCCCCCTCGAGATTTTAATAGACTTTATTTTTATAGCAGTTTTAAGTTCACATAAAAATTGAGCAGAATAAGTGTCTTTCCTTTGTTGAAATGCTTCATATGTTTTTATAATTTGGACCCAAGGTCTCCCTAATGTGTTTAAATACCCTCTCCATACATCTAAGCACATTATTCTATCAATTTTACAATTTTGAAGAAACTTCTCCTGAACTGATGACTTCTATCTTGACTGATTGCTTTCTATGGTGACTAAATGATCCTCTAAGTCAAAGACTGTATTTTTTGTATGTCTTTGAAGTCCTTCCTGCCAGCATGGTGACTTGTATATTGTGAGCCTTCAGTAAATTACTAAATAAATGATGACCCTATCACACGAGGAAAGCAGATGGGAAAGAGGCTGTGTAACTGAGCTACTTACTCAAATATTCCAATCAACTGATGACAGAGAGAGCTTATATTATCCCCAGTCTGTAGGGCTACAGCTGCTTCAACAGGGTGTCCCAGATCTGGGACTTTGTCTCAGCTATCAATTCAGTCCAACAACTGGCAACTCCATTCATTTAATTGATCTTCATTTGGGTACATATAGCTACTGCCTATGACATACTTGTTTGAATTGACAACTAGAAGATCATTCAGTATCCTTCTTATCTATCAGTTTTCCCTTTTACATAGATAATGAAAAAACAAAGCACATAAGTACAAATATATTATCATCATCTGTTGTACACATTTCAATGTCCCTGAAAATAACTGATGCAGATGATTTGATCTCCCAAAATCAAGAGAGAGAATCTCATTTCTTGGGGCGCCTGGGTGGCTCAGTGGGTTAAAGCCTCTGCCTTCGGCTCAGGTCATGATCTCAGGGTCCTGGGATCGAGCCCCACATCCGGCTCTCTCCTCAGCGGGGAGCCTGCTTCCCCCTCTCTCTGCCTGCCTCTCTGCCTGCTTGTGATCTCTCTCTGTGTTAAATAAATAAATAAAATCTTTAAAAAAAAAAAAAAAAAAAGAATCTCATTTCTTTCAGCTTGATTGGAAACTGTCCCACAGATCAAATGTACTAATATCTGAGAAATGCTATTATATAATTATTTTATGGATTTTATGATTTTTTCATCTCACTGTGGAAAATACTGCACTTATATTAGAAGTAACACAATAGAGAAAGCAATGCACAGAGTCCTAAAGGTGGAAACCCAGCTCTGAAATCTATTCATAAAAGCTTAGCAAATGCCTACTTTCTCCATCTCTGCTTTCCCTTATAAAAAATAATGATAATAATACCTACTCATACTTCAAGGACTACTTCGACTATATGATGAGACAGAGAGTAAAATAACGTTTTATAAATCTTAAGGCACATGGAAAATATAAAATATCCTTTCGTTCTATATTTTAGATATAACCATAGGTTAAGGATTCACAACATACATAAGAAAATAATAAAAGGCCACAGAGAGCAAAATACTGTAGGGTGCCAGTGAACGGCCATGGTTAATAAGCATGGGATCTGGAGATAATCTACCCTAGGTTCAAATCCTAGCTCGACCACATACTGGCTGAGTGACTGTAGATAAATTATATATCTTCTCTTTTCTCAGTATTCTTATTGTTAAATGGGAATAATAATAATAGTATCCACCCCATAGGGATGTAAAGTTAAATAAGTGTGTAAAGCATATAGCCCAGTGTCTAATATATGGAAATCATACAGTAAAGATTAGATATTTTCCATCATAATTATTATTGCTCAACACAAACAGTAATAGGTATTAGGGTTCAATTTACCTTAATTCTTCTGCCAAAATCTACTATTCTGAAGGTCTACTTTATAGTTATAGGGAAACATACAGTTATTCCATTAAAATCATTGATGACACATTATAAAAACATTAATTTTTAGCTAAAAAAAACTTTAGAAGTGATTTAATCTAACGTTTTACAGATAAGGAAACTGAGGCATAGTGAGTGCATTCACTTGATTAAGATCATACAGAGTTAGTGGCAGAGTTTAGAGTAGAATCCAGGGTCCCTGACACCTAAGAACCATAGCATACTGCCTTCTGGATACCTCTAGTTATCTCCAAAGATGTGTAAGATCTTCTATATTATAAAAATTACTAGTACAAAAAAAAAAAAATACTAGTACATACCCTGCCTTATCAATAGGTGGGCTTTTCCTGCACTTGCTGATTAGAATGTAAAAGAATGTTCAAACTACCATGTCTTATATGTACATATGTATATGTGTTATATATGCACAAATGGTAAGATCAAAAACATACATTTTACTATAATTATCTATTGCCACTTACTACTGGAGGTAGAAATCCCTTGGGAAATTTAAACAATAATTCATTATGTATTTTCAATTAGCGGATGTAACTTCTTTTCATTTTAAAGCCTGAGATACTAGCTAAATCCACTTAGACTCATTACAGTTTTAAATTCTGATAATCCCCATCTGAAATGTGACTACAAAAATAGGTAGCTTTGCATTTACCCTATAATCTACCCTACTGTTCTTCGAGGTCGGATTTTTAGTATCATTCCTATACAAAAATAATAAAATTAAATAGAACAAAAACCAAAAGAGAGATAATCAGAAAACAGTAACATTTAAGGGGCCTCAATAGTTTCCCAGACTTGAGTAATTTCTACCTAGCCAAAAGAATCCATATAACCTCTAAACATTTCTGTTCAAATAATGAGTTTCTCTGTGAGACAGGAAGATGGCAGAATATCCATCCCTAGAATACTGTGAACCAGGACAGCTGCTCCACCACAGTTCTCTGCAGACCTCCTGCTTGCCCCTATTGCCAGGGGGTGCTGAGCAGAGACTGAAGGAAGCAGACAGTGAGGACAGCACTTACTCAATCAGTTCATGCTGCCTCATGGAAATTCCTTGATGTTTATTTTGATCCAATTTTATTTGGATACCACGTGATGGAGACCTGGAGGAGGAAAAACCAAAATGATGTGTACTGAGTTCCACATCTCTCCTCTGGTATTTTTGAATCTTTGAAATCCCATAGGAAAGTGCTGAAAAGTAGACAATTCCTTGTTGATAAATGAAAGCAGTACCATCATTTTTCTAATTGTAGTTTCATAAATTAAGTATAATCTTAAACTGTGACTAAGAAATCAGTTAATCTAGGTCAGGAAATAGGTTCCTTGCTATCTTCTTTCCTCATCTGCCTATGGAGATCTCAGTAAAGCAGAAGCAAAACTTACCCTAGTGCTTTTCCTACTCAGCATGGTCCACCTCCTGAATTCAGAAATGTGTGCTCTCTCCTGAGCCCCAGTGCACTTTGCCCCTCATGTCTTCAACTTATTATTCTTTTGTCATAAATTTCCCTTGAGTTCAGCTAACAGGTAATGTAGTAGGTCTATTAGTGGTTATGCCTCTATATTTAAGAAGGTATTTTTCTTTATTTTCAATATATGGTTGTTTTTTAATAAAAATTGCTTTACTTACTCTGTTTCTCAAAGGATAATTTCACACCTGTTGAAAGAAACTCAAGAGTTCTAAAGGCTACATGTTAGGGTGCCTGGGTGGCTCAGCTGGTTAGATGACTGCCTTCAGCTCAGGTCATGATCCCAGAGTCCTGTGATCAAGTCCCCCATCAGGCTCCCAGCTCCATGGGGAGTCTGCTTCTCCCTCTGACCTTCTCCCCTCACATGCTCTCTCTCACTCTCTCTCTCACTCTCTCTCTCAAATGAATAAATAAAATCTTTAAAAAAAAAAGTTTAAAAAAAAAGACTACATGTTACTTATTTACTATACTTTGTATTTTCAAAAGTGAAAGGAATACTATAACTTATTTCCACGTGTCCATGAGGCAGCTTCAACAATTATGAACTCAGAGCACATCTTGTTTCATCTATATCCCTCACCTACTCCCCCTTCCCCTCATTATTTTGAAGCAAACTTTATCATAAAAGTATTTCAAGTATTTCATTTTCTACCTTTAAAAGAGTAACCCTTTTCAATATACATGATCACAATACCATTATAGTCTTAAAATAATCATGAATAACTCCCTGTTCCCATCAAACATCCAATCAGAGAGAACCTCTGCTTGTGGTTGCAATAGAGTAGCTTGTGACAGAACCATGCATTTCTCCAAAGACTATCAACAATGGATGAGATATATCTTTGATACTTGAAGTCATCCAGAAGTCCGGGGGCAGGCAGGACTTGGGCAGGCAGACCTGAGGGGGAAGGAAGCTCAATGTTCTTCATGCTGCCATTTCTCTTGCAGCATATGCCAGTTCTTCAGCTCCAAAAGTGAAATACTGAGAAACAAGGTAGAAGAACTCTGTAAAGAGGCAGAGAAGACAGCAGAGACTGGCATCTCACAGCACTGGAAAGAGAAAAGCTAGAGTCTAGACCTGGAGAAAAAAAGCAACAACTAGGACTTGAGAAACAAAGAACCTTGAGTAAAGGGATCACAAGAAAATGAGTCCAATGCTCTTTGCTGATTCCTTCTTGAGGTGGTTGCCACATCTCTAGATGTACAAGGCAAGAAGCCAAGAATCCAAGTAAAACACTGCTGAAAAGCTGAGCAGAGCTTTCAGCATTCTTACAATGCAAGGAAGACAAAAAAAAGAAAAAAGAAAGGAAAGGAAAAGAGAAGAAAAAGAGAAGGAAAAGAAAGGAAAGGAAAGGAAAGAAAAGGAAAAAAGAAAAGAAAAGAAAAGAAAAAGAAAAAAGAAAAGAGAAAAGAAATCCTGGGCGTTACTAGATCATGACAACCTCCCCAGGCTCTCAGTCGAAACCCCAGAGGGCTACAACCTAGCATGAGATAAACCAGAAGCAAACTGATTTATATGAGGTTATCTGTCCATATTTAGTCAGAGTTTGATAAAGTGTCTCCTCTCTAAAGAAAATGCATCAATAACTTCTCATACACAATGTTGGACAGTCAATCAGAATTACCAGGTATGCCCAGAAACATGACCAAAGTTAAAAGGAAACGAAAAAAGCTCAGAGGTGTTTCAAATGTTGGAATTACCAGAAACAGTCTTTAAAGATAACTATGATTAGTATGTTCACAAAAATATACAACAAAATAGAAAATTTAATGGAGACCTAGAATCTGTTTCCTTAGAAAAAGGTTCATGTATTCTAGAACTGAAAAATATAGTAACTAAAATTAATATCCAGTTGTATTGATTTCTTTGTCTTACAACTGTTTTGTGGGTCTTTTCAAAATAATTTGTTTTAAATGGGATTGAAATAAGTCCATATAGTTTCCTTGGTTGATATATCCCTTAAGTATCTTATAAACTATAGGTTTAAAACTATAGACTTCCTTTTAATCTTTTTTTCTCTTCCTTACAGATTTCCTTAATAAAGTCAGGTTCTTCGTCCTTCAGTTTTCTTCAGTCCGAATTTTGCCATTTATTTTCCCATGGTATATTATGTTCTTTCCTCTGTCCTCTGTATTGCTGTGTATTGGTAGTTAGATCTGGATGTTTCATGAAGTTCAGGTTCAATTTCTTTGGCAAGGCTATTTCATATTTCATGGGTGGTGATATGTACTTCCACCAGGAAGTATATAATGATGAATTACCTTTCACTTTATAATGTTAGCAGCCATAAGTGGCCACTGCCTAGATCAGTTATTTCATTAGGGGCTGAAAAATGGTGATATTCTAATTTTGTCATTTATTTACCACTTATTAATTAGAATATTGTTATAAAGAGAAGATTCCTATCACCCATATAAGGCTACCTTGAGATACAGTTCATAGAGAAAAGACAGATAAATAGATGATTCTTTTCCTTTATTTACAAGTTTCCAAAATACTAAGTTGGTTTGCTAGCATCCTCCAACATTATAAGTGTCATTATGAATTAATGGATTTAAAAGCATTTGATGTGTCTAGTCCATTTTATTTATAACCCATTATGATGCTCCAATTAATGGAAGCCTATTTAATTGGCTCCTGAGCCCTTTTGAAATAATCTTTGTTGTCATTGATAGCTTCCCAGGCCACAGCTTTTAGCCTGAACCATTTTCAAGGAAACAGAAGCATTATTAGAAGATATACATATGTTCCTATATGGATACATATATGTTTGTGTATATATACATAAATATGTGTATAGATAATGGAAATAATAATGGAAATATTATATATAAATAATGGAAATACCATCCAGGTGAGTCACAGTTCTCAACTTCAAAGAAATGAAGAAAAACCTTAAATTAAAGAGTATCTTAAATCCTTCTACTTATGTACCAGGCAGGGAAGAAAAAATTTCCATCAATTGCCTGCCTTTTCCTATAACTGCCATATATTCTGTAGCACAGTATATGAAACTACAATAGAACAAGGAGAAAAGATGACAATGTTATTTCTTCTTTGAGAACTAAGAAAAAGGAAACTGTCTTAGATGCAACAAAGTAACTATATTTAAGTCCCTAACACCATACAGGTTAGGACTAGTCTACGTAAAAAATAATTTATGTGAGTATAGAAAGGTAGAGAGACTGGAAGGAAAACAGGATTTTCTGAAGGAGATTGTATCATTGCCTTTTAAAAAAATATTTCTTGGGTACCTACAACAGTGTGGAGACAAACCCTCTTGAAAAGGAGATAAACAGGATAAATTTTAGGCATGTGGTTCTTTCCAAACTTCTAATTTCATAGGATCAGTTCACCAAAAATAAAATTGTCATAGTAACTTATTGTTTGTCATGTTAAGGCTGGATAATTGGCATCCTATTGTTTGTACAGGACAAAATATTACAGGAAGAACACCATGTGACTTGGGTACCTCTGGGTTCTCGTGGGAACGAGAAGGTTCTTAGCAAGAAGGGGAAAATATTCAAACAACATAACCACAAGCTCACTAATGGCTATTCTCTGCTTAAAAGTAGAAATTGAGGGAATTTTACATTCTCATCTATTTTTTCAAAATTTGAAAACATATCTTTTCAAAAGTAAAGGAGGGAAACTGGAATATTTATTACAATTCCTGTCATCATTTCTGCCATGATACGAGGCTGCAGTGTTTAGAGAAAAGGGTAGTTAAAACTCTGCAGTTTGTAATCTGTTCTGATTTAGTTCTGTATATTACTCTTACCCAGCTGGGCCTTTCTCAATTATCTGTAGTTGTGAAGAATAACAACAGGATCAATTATTGAATACTGTATTAGTTTCCTCTTGCTGTTCTAATAGATTACTACAAATTCCATGGCTTAATGCAACACAAATTTATTATCTTATTGTTCTGGAGGTCAGAAGTCCACAGAGGGTATCACTAGGCTATATTTTGGCCTAGCGAGCCTAATTCATAGATTTTATCCTCATGAGCCTCCTTCTGAAGGCTCTAAGGGAGAATCCATTTTCTTGCCTTTTCCAGCTTCTAGATGATGTCTGAATTGTTCAAGTCACAACCTCATAGCACTATAACCTCTGCTCCTCCAGTCACATCTCCTTCTCTGGCTCTAACTCTCCTGCCTCCCTCTTTCACTTATAATGACCCTTATGGTTACATTGGGCCCTTATGGATAATTTAGGATAATATCCCTATCTGAAGATGCTTAATTTAATCATATCTCCAAAGCCTCTTTTGCCATATAAGGTAATATGTTTATAGGTTCCTGGGATAAGGACATAGACATCTTTGGTTGCCATTATCCTGCCCGCCACAAGTACTTTATATATGCTGGGCACTTCTAAACTCTTCCCATGTATAAATTCAGCTAGTCTGCACAACAGCAGATTAGGTAGCAAGGTAGTTACTATTATTATTCCCATTTTAAAGATGAGAAAAGTTGAAGTACAGAGGTTGCATTTCTAGGAAATGGTGGAGCTGATATACAAACCTACTTAGGCTCAAAGACCCGATCTTTAAACCATACTACCTTTGAAAATAAAAATGGTGTGGAAATCAAAATACATGAATATGCCCAAACACTATTTTAATGAAAAATGTTCAACACTCCAAGTACATCTTTTACAAGACCTGCAGCAAGATAGTTGTTATTTTAATTCTCAATTAATCAGCAATATTATTGAATCCCATAATCATTGCAAATGTTGAGAATTTGCAAAATCCCTGCCTTTCAAAAATTTACTTGGAAAAACAAAATGAAAACATTTAGAACTCATTAGAAAAAATCTACAAAAGTATGTACTCAAATACTAGATGGAACGAAACATTCCTTCAAGTATTTTTTAGTAGAATCCAAGACACAAATAGCACCATTAGTGTTTTAATTGTAGTATTCCAAAGGAAAACAAAATAGGAGAATCAGCCAGGAATATGGGCAACTTATAGAGTGAATATCCACATCTAGATAACTGTTATGGGTATTCATTCTTAACTTTCATTATAATGGAAGTAATTTCATAGCCAAATCGATTTCATTTAGAATGGTTACACGGACAACTTGGTCACTTTTTTTCCCCATGGGTTGGTAATGAGAGTGTTTCAAGTATGCCTTGATTTTTTTCAACTGCTTCGAGACATTATTATTTTCAGATAAATTCCTTTCCGTAACAATAATAAAATCATTTTATCATCATTCATCAGAAAGTGTTCATGAGGACAAAAAATATTATGTCACCACATAAAAGACCAGATATTCAAGTTATTAGCAACATCTGAGTTTTATAGTCTACAAATAAATAATAAATGATCACATGGTATATTAAGCAAGATTATGGTATTTTGAAGTGTGGTGGGCAGGGGGGAGAGAAATGGAGGAGGGGTTGTATGGAGGAGAAAGGTAACACAACTGATCTTACAAGAACTTGGAAATTAGAGATAATTTGTCCCAAATTTCTCAGAAATGAATAATGTTAAGTTTGTCTTAAAAGCAGATAACAGAACCTGCTCATCTATATACTCTGAAGTAATTATATATTTCCTATTAACATTTTTAATATTTAGTGTGAATAATGTGGGTATTAAGCATGATACTGAATTTCAGGGTCTTCTTTCTTCTTTTGAGAAGGGATTTCTTTAATTATTTCAGTCAGCTACCTCTTTTTTTTTTTTCAGTTAGTTACCTCTTGTTACTCTCTGCTTAAACCCATAAAGACTGTTTTCCTGAATTTTTACTGAGAAACAAACATCTCTTAAATTTTCATAGTTTTCTCTATTGTATTCTTCATGAGACTTCTTCTTTTCCCTATACTGTACATATTTTTTTCTGTTTAATCATCCTTAAATACAGAACTATCTATCTAGATATGTAGATTAAAAATGGCCACAAGATCTTCGACATTTTTCCCATCAAGAGGTTGGGTCTGTTTTCCTCCCCATTGCATCTGGGCTAGATAATGGTTGCACTGACCAAGCGACACTATGTCACTTCTAAGCACAGGCTTTGGGAGGATTGCCAGCATCCTTCTTTTTCTTTTGTAGTGCTGAGCCACCATGTAAGAAATTAGACACTACTGAGATTGACACGCTGTTAGGATGCCCAAGCTTGCCATTTGGAGAAATCATGATGAAAGAGAGAAGTACCCTGTCAGTTCATAGATGTCCCAGGCCCCAGCCGTTCAATTATGTCAGCTGAGCCCAGCCTCCCAGGCATCCCTTCCTAGGTGCCAGGCATAAAAGTTAAGCTGCCTTGACTCCAGACCAAACCAATTACCAGCTAAATAGCATTGAGTGACTTCTATCTATTGCTACATGAAGAATCACTTAAACAATTACTGTCTGAATTCCTGGCACACAACATCATGATATAATAAATACGGTTGCTGTTATAAACGACTAATATTTGGGACAATACACCATAGATGAACTAGACCATACAACAGATGACTAGACATCAAGTTTTACACTTCTCAATACATATAGGTCATAAGGAGATCTTTAACTTGTTTTAGTATCTGCTTAATCTCTGAAGGCTAACAGAAATGAGCTGGTATGGTGTACTAATCACAGTAGGGTAAGTACTGTAATAAATACCCAAATCTCACTGACCTAACACAATAAAAGGTTCTTTTTCCCTCATATTACAGTCTAGAAAAGTTCTGAAAAGAACACACTGTCTAAAGGCATGCCAGTCTCCTTCCACATAGTGGCTCTCCCATTTCCTAGGGTCTTTGAATCCTTCATTGAATCTTCTATATTTGGCTAGCAAACAAGGGAACAGAGAAAGAACAGAAATAGGACAAAAGTTTTTGTGGTTAGGGCTTCAGATGGCTTACATGACTTCTGCCCATTTTCCACTGAAAGTAAAAATGGACAATTTAGTTGGAGTCCAGAATGTAGTCATATGCTGAACCTAACTTGCAGGAGGTTTAAAAAAAAAAAAAAGCAGTCTAGCTCTGTGCTTAGGATGAGAAGGAAACAGGGTTTATGAGCATGACAGTCTCTCCACATATGTCCACGTTAGCATGGAATGACATCTTTTTATCTCACTGTCAAGATTGCCACTATCCAAACAAGACAGATGTAGAATAGGGTAATACACTTCTGTGTGTGCACATACAGAAAATACCACACACTCCACGTTCCTTGCTTCCCAGGTACTTTCTTCTTGACTACAAATCCCAGCAGTGGTGGTCATTATAGCTTTTCCTCTCCATCATGCTACCTACTCAGATATGAAGTCTCCAAATAGGCATAAACAGAGAAGAGCCCATGTGGTCAGTATGGGAGGGGAGAATAGGACAGGATTCTGGTCAGCTCAGAAGCCAGCCGCCTGAGTTTCTGTCAAGGGTCTAGACTTTAGCCAAGGCTACTTCACATTATATTTCAGCTCTATTTTTTTTTTTTTTTCTGATTTGGTTATTCTGTCAAACCAATCAAAACTACAGTCCCCAAATTCCTGTGAGTTGGGCCTATAGTTTTTAGTATTTCCACCACCTCTGGTGTGAGTATGTGTGCGCACATGCGCGTGTGTGGGTGTCTCCACACATCTTGTGTTGAAGTTGAGAGAATGATGTATAACCAGGCTGCCATCATACTAAATAAGGTCTCCCTGTCCTCTTTGAATTTTAGTTGTTGTCATTATTGTTGCTTTTTGTTTTTGTTTTGTTTTTCAGTTTTCTGAATGTCACTTCTAGTTTAGGCTTTATGTTCACTGTAAATAATTATATCATGGAATCCAAGGCTAATGTTTCTTCAAGCTATCACTCTGTTCAATAAAAACAGAATCAAAGACAGGTTTTAGAGCAGGGAAACATCTCGGACATCACTATTTGATTCAAGTTTCATTTACCAGTGAGGTCTCCTGAAGCCTTATAGTCCTTCTCAAGCCATCCCTTTGGGCAGCCACTATCAATCAGTGCTGGCATGTGATCTGAAGTCTGTATGCCATACCTGGGTTAGAATGATCTCATTCTGCTTGAATAGTTGGTTCACTTAACAAGCATTTATTAAGCATCTACTATGTGACAGGCACTGTGATCTTTGCTGGAGATAAATGGTTAAAAAGAGCATATCCTATATCATCAAGAAACACACGGCCTATTGGGAGAAAAAAAAATTACACACAGAATAAAAAGGTAAAGAGTAGCTAAATCCAGGATGCCATGGGAGCACCTGGACCAAGGATCTATCATAGTGCTCAGGGTCAGGAATGGCCTCTTGGAGGACCCAGAGATCTGAAGGATAAATGAGCAGAGGCATCCAGGTATTCCTAGCCCTTACCAACATTTACCTCATTGCTCTGTTTAACCCTTCTCTGGGAAATTCTCCCTCCCAAGGACTCCTGTGCCTAATTCTTCAGGTATTCCATGGAAATTTGGATGCCAGAAATGTTATTATCTCATGGTGAATCATTTCTCTTTGATGGTGGTGTTGAAATTGCAAAGGGATGACATAAACTGGCTGTGGTTCTTACTTGGGAAAATCTCCAGAAAGCCTCTTTCCTCTTCTTCTTTCTTTTTATAGAACTCTGCCTTCTATTTTCTGCCTCAGGAGAGGCACTCCTGAAGTAAAGTTCTCCAACACCCATAAGCATTTCTCAGCTCCTTTATCTTGGTCTCATATAAGCCTCCTGCACCCACCAAAATCTGCTTTCATTTGTGACTCCTAAACAAAGAGATTTTGAGCCTTCGAACAGAAAGCCAATTTTTTATCTTATCTCTAAGATTGGTTTTGTGATCATATGGGGAGAGAGTTGCTCTCAGATTAAACATTTTTTTCAATAGTTCTCTCATGGAAATCACCATGAAGAAACTATGAGAGTGTCAACAACACACGAAGATATGAAGTAATGGACACTTCGAGGATTCACTGCCCCTTCTGAACTTCTATGTCCCAGCCTAGCTTCTGATTCCTTAATTCAATATTGCTACTTTTGAGTTACCAGTCTGTTGCTAAAATGAATCATACCAGACTCTGGTAAAATCTTGGTACATCAGCTTCTATAAATATTCTAACTTGGATGTCTCCCAGTTTTGTTTTTGTTTTTGTGTTATAATTAGCTACAACTAACAAAGAACTGGTCTTAAGAAAATTGAGGAGGGTATGTGCTATGGTAAGTGCTGTGAAATGTGTAAGCCTGAGGATTCACAGACATGTACCCTGGGGCAAATAATACATTATGTGTTAATTAAAAAATAAAATAAATAAATAAATAAATAAATAAATAAATAAATAAATAAATAAATAGAAAGAAAAAAGAAAATAGAACTCAGGTCAGATATTATCAGTTAGGAAGTGTTTAAAAGAATTTGAACAAAAAAACACCATCTGAGCAGGACATTTCTAGATGGACATTCTGGTTATACTCTCTCTTTTTTTTAAGATTTTATTTATTTACTTTTATGAGAGAGAGAGAGAGAGCGCACAAGTAGGCACAGGGCAGGCAGAGGGAGAGGGAGAAGCAGGCATTCCACTGAGCAGGGAGCCTGATGCGGGGCTCGATCCCAGGACACTGGGATTATGACCTGAGTCAAAGCCGCTCAAATGACTGAGCCACCCAGGCGCCCCTATACTTTCTTTTTTTTTTATATATATACTTTCTTTTTAATATTAAATTTTCAATAGAGAAACAAGTTAGAATCTTAAATATGTAATAATTTAATTATTTGGGGTTTAGAAGTCAAAAAAAAACCAAAATCAAAAACAAAACAAAAACCTACACGTGAACATATTTCATAATTAAGTATCTCCTCCCCACCCACTCATCCTCACTGCCAGGATACACATTAGGATACCTTTTTGTTCAAGGCTCAAAAGAAAAAGGGTTTAGATGAAGTAACACTTTTGAAAGTTGACCTTTAGTAAGTTATCAGTTGGCAGCACTTCTCTAAATCTTGCTCTCCATTTATAACCTCTTTTGATGCGTATGCTTAGGTATTTTCATAAAGCATCGTAATGTTATTTTTTAAAAGTGTAACCACATGGACACACACGCTTTTAACTTTCATTTGATCACGTTTGGGAAAACTAGGTGGTGAGTCTAGGAGAATATAGCCAAGTTATTAGTATAAAACATATAAAGGTTCTAAAATAATTACAAGTTAGAGAGTTAGAAAAAATAATACAAACAAAAAAAGCAATCCGATAAGCCATGGCTATAAAATAATTGCAAACATTTCAAAATACACATTGAGATAGTATAACCTCAATCGTCTGTACATAAACTGCTGGATCCTTTAACTCTTAACAGTATTTTTAGTCTTCTATTTTTTATAATGAGGGGGGAATGAAAAAGTGAGAAAACCACACTATTCTAAAAGATTCATAAACAAAGCAGTTTCCTGCATAAATCTGCAGATGAGAACACATTCAGTCCAGCCTCCCAAGTTTCTGCATTATAGCGCTATGTGTTAACTCCGCAGATTTCACAGGCAAGAGAATGATTTCATGCATTTTGGAAGGACTCTGGGTAACAGTTTTGAAGCAAAAAGGGGTTTTCCGCATTAGCCACAGCTGACCACAAAACAGAAATTAATGACTTGCCCCACTTCCTAGACATCCTGGTTGAGGCTTTAATATACACAGCTAGTGGAACATTTTACCATATTGTAGTTGGAGCATTCAATCCTATTTGCACGAATGACTTAGAAACAACCTAAGCCTGCCATTGCTTCTGTTGCATGAAGTCTTCTGATTATCAACTATATAGTTCAGTGACTCATATCTCATTAACTCAATGTGGTTTTAAGCAGCTGAGGAAACAGTGCCAGCACATGCCCGGTAATTCACTTGCATGGTTATTTCCCAGAAGTCTTTATAAGGAGTGCCCCTCAATCAGGCATAAACACACATTATTCATTCACTGCACATCCTTTTCACTAAATAGGAGGAATAGCACCCCTACGCTTTCATTTATACCTAAGCCATGATTTGAGTAATTTTGACTTCTCTGGTTTTATACTTTGAGATCCTAGATGCATTTTATATCTTCTTTTGAAAATTACATTTTATTAAATATTTAACCAGAGATTTAATTTACTTCTTCCTTTTCTCTCCCCAGAGTCCCTGTTTGAGGCTCACAGTTAAGTCACAGGTGCACTTTGGAAAGCTTAACTCTACTTCTGAGTCATGTTGATGAACAACTAAATCCTCCCTCCCATCCCAAGAGGCTTACTCCTCTCCAATTTCTCCTCTCTTTCTAAGGACACCAGGATAGGATGAGTAAACTGCACTTACTGTATTTCCAAGTATATGGATTTTTAGTGTTATCTGTTTCCAAGAACATTTATAACAATACTTAGGTTCTAGGACTCACTCTAATAAATACATATAATCTAGTAAAACTCCAAAAGAGTCTTTAGCCCTATAGTGTGTGTGTGTGTGTGTGTGTGTGTGTGTGTATTCACTTCTATTTTGGTCTAACAGAAAGAACCCATACTCAGGTTAGGAGATCTGATTTAAAGTCGTGAATCTGTGTGATCTTAGGTTTGGGAACCATGTAGACTTTTTGCTACTGAATCACCTGGCCTCTGAGACCAGAGGCAGCAAGGATAGGTTGTAAACATGAACCCCAAAGAACCCCATGGAGAAAAGAAGGCTCTAAGAGCAACATCGAGATGAAAAGGCCCATAAGACCAAGAATTGATGTAGAAGAGATTTCTATTATTAATTTCACTAAGATGATTTATAATATCAAGGGATCTGAGTATCTTATACATCTGTCAATTTCTCTTCATTCCTATCATTAGTTTCCTAATTCAAGCTATCACATGGCTTTCCCAGATTACTGCCATGTCCCCTAAATGATGTTCCTAACTCCCAGGCTTTATCTCTCTTATCCACTATCCACTTTATATAGTGAGACATTCCCCTGCTTAAAATGCTTACGTGACTCCTCATCACCCTCAAGATAAAAACATGGAACTACAAGGGCTTTCTTGCTTTGCTCCTGCTTGCTTTGCTAGCCTTACCTCTTGACCCACCACTTCCTGTGTTGAAATCAAATCTCCAGTCAGACTGAATTACACACACTCCTACTCACAAGGTCTTTGCATAAACTATGCTTTGTACCAGGGATGCCATCTTATTCCACACACCTCCACTCTTACCTAGATCGATCTTACTCATTTTCGGATTAGATGATACTTCCTAGATGTTACCACCCTACACCTCAAAAATTCGTTAAGTGGCCCCCCAGCATACCAACTACCAAGATAGCAACAGGTACTGTATTGACTCACAGTGCAGCTTCTCACTGAGTTCTGAACTCAGTAAACTCTGAAGTCCACAGGAAGGAGACCAGGACAATGAGATAAGTATTGAAACTATACTTTGAGACTCCAAAGCTGCAATAGGAATATTTTCTTTTTCCCTTTAGGAGAGTGGGGAGATAAACTCATACATTTATTTAGCCATGCTTAGTGGAAAGTTATGGTGCCAAAGCTTTAAATGTCTTTTAAATGTTCACATCCCACTCTGTGACAGAAACAATCTTAACAATTCTAGGTCATTTCATTCAAGTCTGGGAACCCCATCCCTTCCCTGGAGTTGCATACAAGTTACAGGGAGAAGAGCTGATTTCACACTTAGAAGATGAGAGCAGGGATGGAAATATGGTCCTTGATAATTACCAGCTCCCCAGACTAGCATTGGCTCTTTGGTCACTGGTCTTTACAATCAGTAGCATCCTCCTCACCACACCCCTGGGCCTTTCCAGGTCTGATTCTATCTTGGCTACAGTGGAACTCTCTCAGTCATACTGAAAACACTTGGTTGTTCCCTTGAGCCAATAGGACATAGATAAACTCTATGAAGTTTCCTCAGGTTTGTATGCCCAGACACTCTGTAAAACTATGTTTACTCAAGTGTTTCCATGACATTCTGAGTATGTAAACTTCTACAAGTCTTACCATCTCTCTGACTTCACTTAGGAAGCAGAATACAGCTTTCTAGCAAATCATCCTGAATCTAGTGAGATTTTGTTTTGCTCAACCTTGGATCCACTGCAAGGCAGAATGGGAAGGCAAGCATGGAATCTACTCTCAGGGACCCAACATTATCTAGCCTACTCTTTCATTTTAATTTCCATCCCTCTTTTGTCTTATGTTATAAACTCAGGTTTTCTGTTTTATTTTTAAGCCATACTTAAAACCTTTTATGTTCTCTGC
This sequence comes from Potos flavus, assembly GCA_028534135.1. NCBI lineage: Eukaryota > Metazoa > Chordata > Mammalia > Carnivora > Procyonidae > Potos > Potos flavus. The sequence continues at coordinate 106,155,974 of CM052895.1, read as the reverse complement.
ATTCAACTGTGTAATATATTTCCTGAGGCATAATTGTGGAATGCCAGTTTCCTGATTATGGACAAAAATCACAAGATACAAGGAACTACGGGGAAGAAATATCAGTTAATATCTCAAAATGCTATTCTACCCCATAAATCACTAGACAGTGCCCTAAACTTCTAAAAGCCAAGTTTTCTGGTCAGTGTTGCAGGGTTCAATAGGATGCCTACTTGAAATGTCTTGCTTTTTCCCTGCTTTTCCCTTTCAAATTAAGAGTTCTATCTCATCCTTGCATTTTGGGGAAAGACTGCTCTGATGCAAATCAGCAGTGAGGGTAATGACTACAACAAGTAGTGAGAAAGAATGCATTTGCTCCTTTAGTTCTCTTGTATGCACCTAGACCCTTCTTAGAATCAGTCATTTGGATTGTGAAAGGACAGAAGCCCAGACCAGCTCCCACAACAAAAGGGATAGAACTGGGAAGAGATTTTTGTACCAACCAATTCGTGAATCATGAAGTGAAAGAAATAGAGGAGCATGGCCTCTCACATTTTAAGGCACAGTAATCTTGTTCACCAAAAAGCTGAAAGAAAAAAAACAAATGAATCATTAATGAGTGAACGAAAAAATATAAAAGGAAGAAAGATGTAAAAGAGAAGAAAAACGATAAAAAACTGGAAATTTGGGTTCGTAAGACATAGTACACATTTGTACACATAAGTACACATTTGGCTGGAAATTTTATTGGCTTTGATCAAGATTTATACATTGTTAAACATACTTCATTCTAAGCATGTTTGAGTCAAACAAAATTATGTATTTGAAAGTATGCCATAAGCTATAAAATGCCATAAAAGGAGAGTTATCGCTGTCTCTTTCCACTAGTATTACCCATATGTTAATTCTGTTGATTTAAAAAAAGATAGGACTCCATCTCAACACATGAATATTTGTGGAGTGTCTGATATGCCTGATTTGCTACAGAGCTTAGTACACTTTCAAAACACAGAAGAACATGGGAAGGAAGCCCATATGAGCAGTTGCTTTATCAAGCAAGACTTTCCACCAGATGCACAAACAAGAATCCAGTCACCCAGAGGAGCAGAGATCGCATAGCTGAAATTGTCAAACCAGTCACAAGTGGCTGTGTATAAAGGAATTAATTCACACAAACACTTTCCTGCTATACCTAAAGCAACAGACACATATAGAGAGAGAGATTAAGGCTGTCCCCAGCCAGCTGTTTGGGGAAATAAATGTGGGGGTTTTTTTCACTCTTTTTTATTTCTCTTTCACTCTGTCCTTCTTAGTTTCATTCTAAAAAGGAATCTGGAATTGATAGCCAATTACACAAAATAAAACAGAACGGAGATAAATAGATGAATAAATCAGCACAAGATCAAAATGATGATAAGAAAATGAGAACACCAGGGAGAGGAATCAAGCTTCACTGACAGGTGATAATTTGGCTCTGAACATCTTAGTGGTCCACTGAGTTAGCATGATTGTTACAACATTCACAATGTCCATGAGATAAAAACCAATCAAATTTTCAGGAGAAATATTTCAAATATAAACATCATTCAACCACTTGTCTTCATCACTCTACATACTGTAGAACCATTGTAATAGAAACTTCCAAGTTCCCCTGCCATGTATTAAATTCCAGCCTAATCTGAATCTTGTGGGCAGAAACTCCTTGCCGATGTACCATTAAATGCAGGCACATTAGCAGAAAATTCTCATCTTGCTATGGAATATGTCTGTTACACTACTAACTTGAAGCACTTGCTGCTTTAATAGAGGGTGGTTCTTTTTTGTTTTTACTTTATTTCATTGAATGTTTTCTGTCTCAATATTTGTACCCCTGTGATGAGTCTATTTTCATGTTGTATCCTTGCTTTTGTAGGTGTTAATTGATGAAGTTTATTCTTGTTCAGTTTATTGTCTTCTATCCTTACCCTCTTTTACTACCTAAATGTCAGCCCTTTCTTCATCTCATCTTCTTCCCAGCTGCTCTCAATATCCTGTAGGGGCCTGAGGGCTGGGCTGGGCTGAAACCCTCCCAAGCCGATGAGGAGGCGGGAGGCCAGTATTAACTAGATTCAGCTGAGCAGGCTGCTCACTTTAGAAAATTGGTCTTACACTGATGGTGGATGAGTTTGTTCTTTCTATGGAGATCCATCATGCTCTTCTCTCTATGCACAAAAACCCTCAGATAGATAGAACCTTGTAAACACCATGGATTCCCTCTCCACTCCCCTCAAATATTGGTATCCTAAAATGGATTCCACCTACCACCTATAACCAGCATTCTTGCTTTGCTCCTGCATCCACTTTTTAAAAACCTCAAGAGATCTGCATCTCAAACTCTGCATTCATTTTCTATTGTTGCCATAACAAATTACCAAAAATTTAGCAGCTTAGAACAATACCCATTTATTATCTCTCAGTTCTATAGGTTAGAAGTCCAGCAAAGGCCTCACCAGATTCAATCAAGGTGTCACCAGGGCTTTGTCTCTTACTGGGGACTCTGGGGAAGAATCTGCTTCCAAGCTCATGGAGGTTGGAAAAATCCAGCTTTTTTCTGAAGTAGGACTGAGGCCTATTTCTTTGCTGGCTGTTAGCTGGCAGCCATCCTCAAGTTCTGGAGGCCTCTCTCCAGGCCTTGCATGTGGGCCCCTGCATCTCAGAACCAGCAACAGCACATCAAATCTATCTCATGCTTAGAATTTTCTGATTTCCCTTTCCATCACATCACTTTCCTGCTTCTGAGGGAGAAAACTGTATGCTTCTAAGAATCTATGTTATTAAACTGGACCTACCTAAATAATCCAAGATGATCTCCCTATTTCCCAGTCTCTGAAAGTACATCAAGTCCCAATGACATATTCACAGGCTCCAGGGATTGAGAGATGGACATTTGGTGAACCATTATTTACCCCATCACACGCTACCTCTAATGCTCAGTTTGAAGACTCCGTATAATTCTTATTTAAAGTTTCTCAAACTGTCTGGATTCCTGAGGGACTTTTGTGAATTCCTGGCATTCTTCCAACTAAACCCCAATCAATCTATGTATTAAAACCATTAGACACTTCCCAAACTGCTCACAATTTACTTTGTTTCCCTGTGTTCCTATAAGAACCTCTATAGCCCAGTAGCACTTTAGTGTCACTACTACACAAGGTATGTTAACAATTCTCACCACTCCCCTCCTGCCTCAGCCACCAAGCCAGGTCTCTCGACAATTGTTTTTAATGAAGAAACAAACTGAGATTTGCTGGGGAGGGAGGTAGAAGGATGGGGTAATTGGGTGATGGACATTAAGGAGGGCATGTAATGTAATGAATACTGGGTATTATATAAGACTGACGAATCACAGACTTGTACCTCTGAAACAATACGTTACATGTTAATTTAAAAAACTTTAAAAAAATGAAGATGCTAGAAAAAATAGCATACATCTTGAATTTGCCTAAGAGGCTATTATTTTCAAAAATAGATGGATCACATTATAGCTCATGATTTTCTACAGTTCATTTTCTTACAGACACTGAACCATATCAGCCTATCACTCTCTAATATAATAGGAAATGAGCAATAAATCTGGAATCTAAGGGATCTGAGTTAGGGTTAGGGTTCAGAAAAGTTACCAAGTATTTCAAGAAATATGTTCCATTTAGCAAGACCAAATGCAACTTGATTAACAAAGAGGATATCTCAATGGTCCAGATCTATGTAAACTATTTAACAGCAAAACAGTTTATCAAGGGGTGCCTGGGTGGCTTAGTTGGTTAAGCATCTGCCTTCAGCTCAGGTCATGATCCAGGGTCTTGGGATCAAGCCCCCTTTTGAGCTCCCTGCTTACTGGGGAGTCTGCTTCTTCCTTTGCACTTCCCTCTGCTGGTCTCTCTCTCATTCTTTCTCCCACATAAATAAATAAAATCTTACAAAAAAAAAAAGTTTCTCAAATTGTATGAGATACTTATCAAGTATAAATCATGTGATTTTTAGATAATTATTTGTGTGCATTTCACTGTGTGTGCATGTTTGTATCCATCTGTAGGTGAAGTGAAAGAAGATAAGGCAATCAACCACTCAGATACTCAGATGACGTCCCTACAGTAATTTCCACCTTGTCCTTTACATGCCCTGGAGTTTGGCTGCACTGACAGACTAGCTACCAATAAATGAATACAGGGGCACCTGGGTGGCTCAGTGGGTTAAAGCCTCTGCCTTCGGCTCAGGTCATTATTTCAGGGTCCTGGGATCGAGCCCCGCATCGGGCTCTCTGCTCAGCAGGGAGCCTGCTTTCCCATCTCCCCTCTCTGCCTGCCTCTTTGCCTACTTGTGATCTCTGTCAAATAAATGGATAAAATATTTAAAAAATAAAAAAATAAACGAATACAGCAAACCTCATGGGAATTGCTATGATTTGGTTACAAAAGTTGTGCAGCTTCTATCCGAGGTGCTTTCTCTTTGTCTCTCTTGGATGGCACACTCTGGAGGAAACCAGCTGCCATTTCATGAAACCTGTCCATGAAGAGGTCTATGTGAGTGACTCTGGAAGAAGATTTTCCCTTGATTGAACTTGAAAATGACTCTAGGCTTAGCCAGCTGCTAACTGCAAGCTCCAGAGAAATCTTGAAGCAACCAGCTATGCCATGTTCAGATTCTTGACCCATAGAAACTGTGAGATAATAAATGTTATTTTAAGCACTAGGTCTTGGGGTAATTTTTTACACAGCAATCAATAACCTAATATAACAGATGTATACTCACAACTCAATTGAATCCTCAAAACTAACACTTTATGGAGAGTTCCTAACAGTATTTGTATCCAAAGCACTCTATTTAAAATGGATTAAGTAAAAAAAAAAAAAAAAGATTGTCTTTTCTTAATATCAAAAGACAAGACACACATTTGGAATTGATGAATTAATCTCCATTCTAAAGTAGTACTCACTTGATCTACTCATACTTCACATCATTTTCTTTCATCAGCTATAGGGTCTGTTTAAGAAGTTTCTTAGAATCTGCTATGGACACAGAAACAAGGGTGATTTAGAGGACTTAAATATTAGCTGTAAGTCCACTGCAAACTAGCTGTGTATCTTTGCCTATATTGTTTAATGTGCCTCCAGTCAGGAAGCCTAGTCAGTTGTACTTCTTGTAATGGCACTATTACAAGCGTCTCATCAAATATCACTCCAACCAATGAGGAATAAAAAATCTAGAGTCATAATATAAAATCATGACACATGATTACAATGTTTTTACCAGTTACCTTAGTTTAATTAGAGGTATATCAAGGGTCTCACAGATAAATGCACTGAAAGCAAAAACAAATATTCCCAGAAGTAGAGATTTGAATGCATAATATGAAAAATATTAAAAGCTCATTTTTAATCAAAGAAATTACAACTATCCAATGAGAAATAACTCTGGGGGGTTCTCTACCAAGTTGGCAATGATGAATAAAACACACTGCTGAAGCTGCAGTGACACGAGCACACCACTAGGTTTCCGGGAGCAAGGAACTCCTGGACAGCTATTAGGCAATGTGTATCAGCTACCATAAAAAGTTCAACACTTTGATTCCTGAAGCCCACTTCTAGAAATCCTTCCTAATGATGTAATTTGAGATGTACTCAAACATTTATGTAAAAAAAAAAAAAAATACCATGGGAATGTAATTAATAATAAAGAAAAAATAGTGGAAGGAAGGAGCCATCTGAATGTCTATTGAGAGAATAATGTATGAAAAATGACAAAACCGCACAATGAAGCATTACGCAGACATTTAAAGTGATGTTTTTAAAGACTAAGTAATAGAGGTGGCACATGGGTGGCTCAGTCGATTAAGCATCTGCCTTCAGCTCAGGTCATGATCCCAGGGTCTTAGAATTGAGACCCAGATCAGGCTTCCTGCGGAGCAGGGAGCCTGCTTTTCCCTCTCCCTCTGATTCTCCCGCTGCACTCTCTTTCAAATAAATAAATAAAATCTTAAATAAATAAAGACTATGTAATAGAGATAATAATAGCATATTTTTAAAGATTATTATTTTAAAGACTATATTTTTTAAACTATAATAAAAAGAATAGTATGAATAAAGTTTATGCCCTATTAATGTTCAGTAAAAATGATAGCATAAAAAATATTAAATATGATCCTAATTTTGTATATATAAAATACTTGAAAGTTATTATCTCTACTGAGGGATTCTAGAAATTTAATTTTTATTTATAGCATGTTATCTAGATAACCTGAAAAACAGTGTTTCCAATAAAGGAATGCACATTCGTTCTCTCCTTTCATGCTATCTCAGCAAGTTTTATGAAAGGAGAGCTCTTGCATTTTCAGGGAGCTATTATTTAGTTTGAGTTTCACATCTTGTTTTATTTCTCTGAAATTAACATCAAGGCCAAAACTTAACACTTAGATCAGATCAACTGTCATAAAACTGGCACATCACTTACTTGGATAAAATTTTTCACTATGCTCATTTTTTTAAAAAACTTCAGGATTTCTGCAAATTAAAATGCATAAAATAATGGGGAAAATGAAATGAAGATAGGTTATAGAATAGATTCTTTAATTTTCAGCAGAAAAACATGGAGTATGAATAAAAGAATTTGCTAAAAGACAACTTATGACTTGCCTTTCATGTAGCATTTCTGTGAATAACAGCTTCGGAAGAGGAAAGAAATGTGTGTGGATCACTTGCTGTTTGATAGGTACATGAATTTTATGCATTTGTAGATTGATGGGATAAAGCCATCCAGAAGCCTTATTGCTACCCTCATAGTTTTTATCTCAGTGATAACTCTTGATCTTGCCCAAGAAAAATTTCTTATATTTTGAAATTCAAATTTCAAGGACAATGGAAGTGAACAGATTCTTGAAGTACTGAACAGAAATGGTAGATAGAAGGAGCAGACTACACGATCATGCCATCATCCCGGAAAAGCTAGAACCACTTTGTCAGCTTTGGCTAATACCCTCCCCCTGTTCAAACGGAAAAAGAACAGTAATGCAGGATGAACAGAGTGAGCTTGCACCAGAGTTTCTGAAAAGTGGGATGCAGGCTGTTGACAGTAAGTGGAAACGTAGTTATATACCAGTGTGGGAGTCACTAAGAATTTTTAAAGGAAAGATTACTGTATTGCTGGAAAGCAAGAACAATCATAACAGAAAGCAAGCGTGATAATCTCAGAAAAAGAGAGTAAAAAGGAAAGAGAGAGAAAAATATATCTTTCAAAATAAAAGCAAGAAAATGTTTTATGAAAGAATAAAAGGGTCACAAAGGTGAGTTTTTGCTATTTTCCTTTCTGGTCAAGTCTTCTCATGAATGAATGAGGTTGTGATGAAGTCACATTTGACTGACTTTTTCTCTGATTTCCAAAGACAAGTAAGAGCTGATAAAGCTTAGAATGCCTTCAACTCAGATGGAGGGCATGCCCAATGATGGAAATTTTGCTTTTAAAAAATGAAATGGATTTGGAGGGAAACAATGAACATTCTAGAACACTGAGAAAGGAAAGAATTCAGGATATATTCTGAGAGTCACAAATGATATATTGTTGACAAGTCATTCTGAGCATAGATAGCACACACACAATTTTTTTTTTTAACTCTATTTATTTATTTGACAGAGAGAAAGAGAGAGCCAGAGAGCACAAGCAGGTGGGGCGGGGGGGGGGGGAGGGGCAGGCAGCAGAGGGAGCTGGAGAAGCAGGCTTCCCACTGAACAGGGAGCCCATTGCAGGGCTCAGTCCCAGGACCCTGGGATCATGAAATGAGCCAAAGACAGAAGCTCAATCCACTGGGCCAGCCACCCAGGTGCTCCCCTGACACACAATTTTACTGTTTTCCAGAGATTAAACCACCTAACTTACTCAACTCACAGAAAAGGACTTAATACAGGTAGTTTATCTGCAAGGTGATCTGAGAAAGTAAAAAGTAGGACTAAAGAAGCAGGAAGAATGAGAGAGGGAAAAAACACAACGAAATATTTAGATATGTTGTCAAGGCTACTGCTACATGCATTGGTAGCCCTCTGTGTTTTTGTTTGTCTTGTTTTGCTTTTCTGGGTTTTGGTTTGGTTTTTTGGGGGGTGTTTTGGTTTGGTTTTTTGTTTGTTTGTTTTGGCTTTGTTTTAGAAAACCTTCCAGAGACTTGGGAGAAGTGAACACAATATTTCTAAAAAATGTCCATCAAAAGGATTGGCACTAGAGCATTATTTAGACACTGACTTCTGTGTGCGATTTTTTAAAGGATAGCTCCAGGGGACATTAATACGCTCACATGTGCTGAGTGTGTGCGCTCCACAGCTTCAGAAAAGGCTCCGCGGCAGAAAAGTGGAGCAGGCCCATGAGGTTAGATTATCATTATGCACAGTTGGTCCATCACAGATGCAGAGGTGAGCAAAGTCACCAAAACACGAGCTACATAGTGTTCATGCCCTCTACATCCTCACTCCTACCCTGTGCTGCGCACCTTACATACAAGTGAGTGAATAGTACACACGACTTAATACAGGGCCAACTCAAAGGTGACAAGCCAAAGAGGACTTTGAGCTGGGGCGGCAATAAACTGTTCTTTAAGAATGTATGCTCAATCACAAAGGTCCCAAAAAACGACGGTAGTTTTACTTAGAGCTAGGGGATAAAAGGAACTTAGACTGACATTTCCAAAATGTATCTAAATGGGGGGAAGACAAATGAGTCAGTTAGTGTAGAAGTTTACAGTGGAAATTCTTGAAGGCAAAGATTGTCTCATTCATCTTTGTAACCCTCAGTACCTAACACCATTATAACACCATATGTTCAAAATGCTAATAATTAAACAAAGGGTGATTTGAACACCCTATGTCTTGAAAGTGACTTATGATGACTTCGGTGTAGTTCATTTCTCCATCCAAGCACTTACCACATTACATTTTAAATACTTCTTGGTCTCCTTCCTCCGACTAGATTATAAGCTTATTAATAGCAAAATGTATCTCACGTTTGTATTCCTAACACATAGCCCACTGTATCTTGCTTTATGACCTCTTAATAAATATTAATGAATTCATGTTTGAGATTTGTTCTTAGAGATTTCTTTATTTGATAAAGGTGTTGCTTTCCCCCAAAAATATTCTTTTCATATCAATGTCCAAATAACTTTACAAATGTTGTCATCTGACTAGTATACTTAATATAAAGCACAACATTTCAGACTATATGATATTAAATGAGTTTCAGTCAGGGTCATATGGATGTCAAGATATTACATGGGGCGCCTTGGTGGCTCAGTGGGTTAAAGCCTCTGCCTTCGGCTCAGGTCATGATCTCAGGGTCCTGGGATTGAGCCCCGCATCGGGCTTTACGCTCAGCAGCGAGCCTGCTTCCCCCTCTCTCTCTGCCTACCTCTCTGCCTACTTGTGATCTCTCTCTGTTGAATAAATAAATAAAATCTTTAAAAAAAAAGATATTACAAAATTCTGTATGTTTCAATATGATAACCATTAGTCAAATATGGATATTTACATTTTAAATTAATTAAGATTAAATATAATTAAAAATTCAGTGCTTCAATCATACATTTCAAGTGTTCAACAACATGTGACTAATGGCTACCCTAGTAGACACCACGGATTATGGAACATTTCTTCTATCATAGCAAAAAGTTGTACTGGACAGTACTATCATAGAATCTGGCACACACACACACACACACACACTCACAAATTGAGCTTCTACAGGGTGGACCGTGTAATTCTGAGGTAGATCTGGGTATTCGTCCCCTACACACTAAAAATAAATCTCTTTTGTCCACATGGTGGCCAGTGAGCCTGAACATCCCAGCCCCACCTTTTAGCCTCCCTGAGGATCTGACTCAGAAAGCAGAGAATGGGGCAAAGGTGACGTGTGCAGGTCTGGATCCTCACAAAACGTGATTTCTCCTCTTCACCCCTGTCTGAAGAATAGTATTACCTCTGGTAAATTCCCTTCAGTGCTTTCAGAAAACTGAGAGCTAAGTCCCTAAGATAATCTCCCTATTTATATTCAGTGACACATAAAGAGAAGCTCATCAATAGATACTAGCTGTAAAGAACTTGTAAGTAATGTTAATAAGTCTGAACAGACTCTCTGATGCTTTTTCCTCTGTGATTCTGAGGTTTTCTAGTGGCGTTCATTCTAGCAGTAAATACCAGGCTAAACTGTGTGAATTTGAGTGTCATCTGCTAATCTTACATTTTAAAAAACAACAGTTTAATAATGTTCCTAGATTTCTTTGAGTACATATTGCTTAGGTTGAGTTTTGTGTTAAGACATTTAAACTCAAGTGACCTCTAGTCTAACCTTCAGAGTCCTTAAATCAACTGTTTCAAGACAGGAAACACCAGGCTCAGAACATCATTTTCCTCCTGGTGTTCGAATGCTGTAAAACCACATGGTGTTTATGTACTAGGGGCCAAGACATGCTTCTTTAGTTGGGTAAAGTAGCTATGATGATCAAGTCAGTATTATTTCAAAGTGGCATGAAGACAGTGCCTATCCCTTGCTGAAGACAAAACTTTTTTTTTTTTCTTAGAGTAGCCAAAAACTTTAACATACCCAAAACATTGGGTGCCTGAGCTGCTTAGCTGGTTAAGCATCCAACTCTTGATTTTGGCTCAGGTCATCATCTCAGGGTTGTGAGATCAGCCCTGTGTCAGGCTCTGTGCTGGGCATGGAGCCTGCTTAAGATTCTCACTCTCCCTCTGCCCCACTCCGCCCTCCAAAAAAAGTCCAGAACATTTCTGGTAAATCCTAGAGCCAGGCTGTGGTGAGTGAAGCCCCGTATGTAAGTATAAATGAATCAACCTATTGTTTGTCCTCACGTGTTCCCAAACAACCTGTGTTTATTTCACTTTAACCAACATTTAGATGCTATTATCAAGACACATTCTTGTGTCAAGGTAGCATTTAAGAATGAGAATTTTATTAAGTTGAATAATTCTTTTGTTGGAAGTTATAAGCACTCTATTCCCTTACATTTTGTTTTGTTTTGTTTCATTTCTGGTGTGAGTGAGTGAACGAGTGTGTGTGTGTATGCACGTATGTGCTCTTTAATTAGGGCTATCATATTGTTTCTGTCCATTCTTATAATTCTATGCCCCTCTGGTCTTCCCCTCTGGGAAATCATTTAAAATTCACATCCTTTTGGACATCTTTTTTGACTTACCAACTTGAACTTCGATGAAATCCTTAATTCACTTTGCTGAAGCAATTTCTGTGAACAAGTGAGAGACCATTCATTGAGTTTGGTCCATGCATCTGTTTCCGTATTCCATACAAATATATCTACCACAAAACTTATCAGGGCATAAACAGATAATGATCATATAATATTTAAAAGGTCATATGTATGGCACTTGTGTGGCATGGTAAATTAAGTGTCCACTTCTTGGTTTTGGCTCAGGTCATGATCTCGGGGTCCTGAGATTGAACCCCATGATGGGCTCTTTGCTCAGCAGAGAGTCCACTTAGAACTCTCTCTCCTCTCCGTCTGTCTCACCCCCACACTTACTTTCTCTCTCTCTCTAAAATAAGTAAATCAAAGCTTTAAAATATATAAATAAATAGGTAGATAAGGTGATATGTAAAATATCTAATAACTCCAATTATCAGCAAGTCACCAATACAGGACATAAACAACAAAAGACACGTATGAGCAATAAATGCTTCTTAAGATCATTTTAACCTAATGCACAACTTTTGTTTCCAATACGTAAGTTTAAGAGTTTTTACCTCAGATGGATGTAGGACAGAACTAAATTTGAGAATTATAATTTATAAAGATCATTGGGGAAAATGCTAAGAAAAAATTAAAATGGACCAATTCACATACACATTTGTGAATTCCTACAGTTTTTGTTTTGGAAAAATGAAGCACTGAAAATATGATCCAAAGGACTGGTGCTTTTTAAAAAGTGGATTGTGAACGGTAAACTGCAAGACTAAACCAATCACTTACCATGACATATGATCAATACTATAGAACCCCCAAAAGTGTATGGAGTATATTTATTGTTTTTGATTTTTCTATCCTGTGGACATCGGTGCTTATTTTATTTGTAATCTTCTGATTGGACTGGAGTTATCCAGAATGAAGTTCTACCTAACTGAAGGAGGGTAGCTCAGCAATCTCTCTTCTTGGTCTTTCTTAGAGTGACATTACTCTGGATAGTTTCCTCCACATGGGATCCACACTTAGTGGAAGCAGGGAATAAAGACGTACACAGGTGTTGGTAATATCATAATAAGAGTAATAGCACCCTCGCCTAATCACAGACACCCTGTAAACCAGGAATGCCTCATGACCAGGAGGATACATCAGATTCTTGTAAAAAAGTTCTGTAAATCTCAACTGCTCTCTGGCACTGTTGTGATAAAAGGTAATCTCTCCTCAAGCTCTATCCTAGGGACCAACTGAAGCACTCTGATCAAAAGTATGGCTACAGGGGGTGCCTGGGTGGCTCAGTGGGTTAAAGCCTCTGCCTTCGGCTCAGGTCATGATCTCAGGGTCCTGGGATCGAGCCCCGCATCGGGCTCTCTGCTCAGCGGGGAGCCTGCTTCCCCCTCTCTCTCTGCCTGCCTCTCTACCTACTTGTGATCTCTCTCTCTCTGTCAAATAAATAAATAAATAAGTCTTTAAAAAAAAAAAAAAAAAAAAACAAAAGTATGGCTACAGACTAGTGATATCCTCCTTCAGTGAATGACCCTATGAGTTGTTCTAATGTGCTTCAATTTTCAGACACATTCTTTTCACCTTCATGCTACCTGAAATCTTCTGCTTTAGCTGATGTAAAGTTTTTTTCTACTAGGAAAAATAAAACTGTGAAACTCCCTTCTTTTCAATAAGTTCTGATAACAGTGAGTGCTCTTTTCAGCTTTTGACTGTGAGTATGAAAAATTCTAGATCCTAAACTTAAATCTTTCACCAACTTTTTCTGTCCTACAGATTACTTAATACTTCTGGACCACAGATTTCTGATCTTTGAAGTGAAGGTGGAGGTTTAAATTCTGTCCGGCTCTACTTTCTATTATTTATTACTTATATTTAATCTGTATAGTTAAACAGCATCTTCATCTGCTCTGCAGTAAGGACTCCCAACCAAAATTATATAAATATTGCAATTATCATATGGTTTCAGTCATATGTGGAACATAAGGAATAGCACAGAGGACCATAGGGGAAGGGAGGGAAAACTGAAGGGAAAAGAATCAGAGAGGGAGACAAACCATGAGAGACTCTCTACTCCGGGAAACAAACTGAGGGTTTCAGAAGGGAGGAGGTTGGGGGGATGGGGTAACCAGGTGATGGGTATTAAGAAGGGCAGATGTTGTGATGAGCACTGGGTGTTATACACATTGAACAATACAGCAAAAACTAATGATGTACTATATGTTGGCTAACTGAACATAATAAAAAATAAAAATAAAATCTAATGAAGACTTAAAAAAAAATTGCAGCACTACCTTCGGGCAGCCTATGGAAGTCCAGTATGAGCGTAATGATGGCTCCTTAACACCACTGGTTTTAGGACTGAGTTCTTATTTCACTGACTCACCGTTAATTGTTTAGACTCACTGTGTCTGACGTAAGGTAGTAGCCAGTGGATCAAGTAAAAACTGTTGGAATAGGGGTGCCTGGGTGGCTCAGTGGTTAAGCGTCTGCCTTCAGCTCAGGTCATGATCCTAGGTTTCTGGGATAGAGTCCTGCATCAGGTTCCTTACTCAGCGAGGAGCCTGCTTCTCCCTCTGCCTGCCGCTCTCCCTGCTTGTGCTCTCTCTCTCTCTCTCTCTCTTTGATAAATAAATAAATTAATTTAAAAAAAACCCCACAAACTGTTGGAATAATTGAGTAATGTTTCAGTCTTCAGTCAGGAAGTTGCCTTATGATCTACCAAATCAGTGTTACATCTGGAAACAAAACAGTTTTCTCATGGAGTGATTCAGAATTTTAATTTTGGTCTTGTATCAATTCAGTTGGGTAAACTGCTGAATAGATATAGTAGTTTTGACTATAGTTCAAAAAAAAATTCATTCTACCTCTTTTTTTCATAGTATTTAGAGTATACTTCTCTGACCTGGTGATGTTAGGCTTGGCCATAAGACCTGTTTTGATCAATGGAATGTTAGGCATGACATAAGCAGAGCCCTCACATACATTTGCATGACCTGACTTGACTTTCGAACCCCAGGAACCAGCAGTGGGGAGTGAATGTCCTAGACAGCCATTGCTTGCAGCCTGGGGTCCAGAAGAAAACATGTGAAGAACAGAACTAAACCAAGCCACAGTCTGGCATAAACTCATTCAACCTGCATTCTTCTACAGTGCCACCTTGCTGAATAAAGTCTAAAAACAAAACAACAAAACAAAAAACAAACAAAAAAACACTATTGCTATAAGCCACTGTTTCATTTTGTTGTTGTTTTAGTTTTAATCAATCTACTTCCTTTATTGCAGTAACCTCTGTAGAAAGCAGCAACTGCAATACTCAATGTTAAAACAGGCACTTTTTAAAAATTGGTTTGTTATGAAACATTATTGTGGCAACACCTGATGAACAATGTGGTTTTGAAGCATGAGTATGCCTCTAATTTCTAGGGCAGGAATTATCCACCCTGGCCTTTAGTACAGCTACTAAGAACATAGGTTTCCCAAAGCCAATGTGTTTTAACCCAGAAAGAGACCAGGAACAAAATGAGAGGAAAAAGTCAAACTGAAAACTACTCAAGTGACAGTGAGATACAACGGCAGTCCAGAGACCAGGATAGGAGTCCCAGCCCAGTATTATCACCATTAGCCTTATAATCTCAGCAAATCAATACATTTTCTGAAGCTCATTCCTTAGTTTTTTCACGTATAAAGTGAATTAGACTTTGCCACCTACCTCACAACTTTTACAAAAATAAACGTACCATAGGCTTAAATCTAAAAATATAAAATCATATAACTAGAAGAAAACATACGAGGAAATCTTTATAACCTTAGTTTAGGTAAACACTTTTTTAAATGATAAAATCCATTAAAAATAACAAATAAAAATTTTTGCTCTACAAAAGACAGTGTTAAAGGAATGAAAAAAACCACACACTAGGAGAAAGTATTTGCAAATCATGTTTCTGACAAAGTTCTTAAGTGCAGAATACATAAAGAACTCTCAAACTCAACAATAAGAAAACAAACAACCTAATATAAAAGTAGGCAAAAGAGGGGTGTCTTGGTGGCTCAGTAGGTTAAGTATCCAAGTCTTGGTTTTGACTCAAGTCATGATCTCATGGGTCGTAAGACTGAACCCCAAGTCAGGCTCCATGCTCAGTGGGGAGTCTGCCTAAAGATTCTCTCCCCCTGCCCCTCTCCCCCTTTCTCAAAGAAATAAATAAATCTTTTAAAAAAGTAGGTAAAAGATCAAAACAGATATAGAGATGGCCAATAAACACATGAAAGTTGCTCAGCCTCATTAGTCACTAGAAAAATACATATTAAAACCACAATAGGATATCATAACTATGAGAATGGCTAAAATTAAAAAAAAAAAAAAACCTTGATAACAAATACAATGAGTATAAGGAGTAACTGGAACATACACATTATTGTTAAGAATGAAAAAATGATTCAATCACCTGGGAAAACAGTTTGGCAGCTGGTTATAAAGTTAAACATATACTTAGCATATGACTCAGCCAACCTATTCCATAAAAATTTATGTTCACACAAAAATCTATACACAAATATTAATAGCTATTTTATTAAATCATTAAAAACTAGAAACATCCTAGATGTTACTCAAGCAGATGTCCTTCATGGTACATCTATAAAATGAAACACTATTCAGTAACAAAAGAAACAAACTATTGATTTATCAACAAATGGAAGAATTCCAAATATGTCTTGCAAAGTACAAGAAACCAGTAACAATATATTGCATACTCTGTTATTTCATTTATGAGATGTTCTGAAAAAAGGCAAAACTACAGGGACGGAGAACAGAAAAATGGTTGCCAGATGGTAGAGGGTGGGTGAAGGGTTAGCATGACGGAATTTTGGGAGCGATGGAACTATTCTGTATCACATTCATGGTGGTGGATACAAACACTTTCCCTCACTCTTTGGATCTTGATCTACATGCCTATGTAGTCAGCCTCCAAGATGCCTCCAAGAATTCCTACCTTCTGCTATTTGCACCCTTGTTTAATCTCTTCCTACACTGTACCAGGGCCAGTCTCTGTAACCAACAGCACTTGACAGAAGTGATGGTATGTCACTCCCAAGATCAGATTATAAAAAAACCTAAAAGAGTTTCAATGAACATTTATTGAACCTGATACCAGGCACTGAACTGCATGTCAAAACAAAGAGATTAGTAACATTGCTCAGACCCTCAGGGAACTCACTGTCTAGTGGGGCAAAGAGGTAAGGAAGAAGACAAATCCACTATAGCATGCTGGGCTCTATAGAAAGACTGTGAGGTTAAGGGAAATTCCCTGGCAGAGAGAGATCCCAACTGGCTCCTAAAACACATAAAGGATGTTAGACAGAAGGATAGAAGTCATAGATGAAGACAGAGGGAGCACAGTGTTCTGGAAAATAGCAAGTAGTTCAGCATATCTGTAGAATTAGGGTAAAGAGAGAAGTTTGGAAATAGCAGAAGCCAAAGAAGACAGTAGGGACAAATCACAGAAGTCCTCCTATGCCAAGTAGTTTGAATTTACTTTTTTTTTCTGAAGCTGACAGAGAAGTGTCTAAGATATACATATTTTTAAGTAAAATTACATAATTTACTCTTTAAAACATTTTAAATAGAAAACATAATGATCATATATTTGTATATATTATAAAACAATCACCATAATAAGTCTAATTAATATGTCACCATAAATAGTTACGGAATTCTTTTCTTATGATGAGTACTTTTAAGATCTACTGTCTTAGCAAATTTCAAGTGTGCAATACAGTATTATTAACTATAGTCACCGTACTATACATTACACCCCCATGACTTATTTATTTTATAGCTGGAAGCTTGTAGCTTTTGACTCCCTTCACCCATTTTGCCCACCCCACATCCCTCACCTCCGGTAACCACCAATCTGTTCTGTGCATCTGTGAACTTGGTTTTGGTTTTTAGGGGTTTTTTTAGATGCCACATATAAGATTATATAGTATTTGTCTTTCTCTGACTTATTTCACTCAGCATAATGCCCTCTAGGTCCATTCATGTTGTCACAAATGGTAAGATTTCATTCTCTCATTGAGATGAAAAGATGCCATGTCTTCAGAGCAAAGCCTAAAAAGAGTTGAAGATCATTTGCTGCCAGACACAAAGACCTCTTCATGAGGACACTTGTGGAGAAGTTCTTTCTCAGTCCCTTAGTCCCATTCCTGAGGAACTGATATATTTTATGGTGACTTTTGTGACTCTTAACTTTGGCAGCTGAAAAATTCAGGTCCAAATTTAGAGCCTATTTCTATGACATAGAGATGAGTATGCATTTCTAAACACCGCTTTAGCTACATTTAAATTCATCTTACTATCCCACACTTTTCCTTCTGTCCCGCTGTGTCTATCTTTGTCGTCCTTCTATGGGGAACATATTTCTTTAAGCCCCCTAAACTCCTTTTGGAAACGTGAAATCAAAATAAATATATTAGCAAACAAACAAACAGGAATTCCAAATGTTTTAATGTTGACCTCTTAATAACATCTTATTTTGCCAAGATAAAAGAGTTTGTAAGATTCAGTATGGCAAATCTTACAGACTATATAAATGCTGTTATTACACATTTCCTTCACTACTAAGTGACTTCTATTACTTCTCAGTTTTTTATTAAGTGTCAAATCTTAGTCTTTCCCTTAAGATGGACCGATTTTAGCATAATTTTACAAGAGAAAATAGTTCTTATTGATAGCTATAGATAAATCTAAAGGGCATAAGAAATAAATCTATCTTTTCCTCAATCTAATAAAGACTAAAATTTTGCATATTCTGGGGCAAAAGGGGATACGTTTTGTATAAAAAAGTTAAAATAAAAGTCAATGGATTAGAAGAAAAGGCAATAAACTATACTCAAGGCTCATTTTATCACAATTAAAGTTGAGCCATGCAAAAAAAAAAAAAAAAGTTGAGCCATGCAGATCACCCAAATATTTTAATTTTTATAACACAGAGTATTAGAGAACCTAAACATTTTGACCAAAGAGTTCTTCCAATTAAAAAAAAAAAAAAAAAGAAGGGGCGCCTGGGTGGCTCAGTTGTCAAGCATCTGCCTTCGGCTCAGGTCATGATCCCAGGGTTCTGGGATCGAACCCTGCATCAGGCTTCCTGCTCAGCAGTAAGCTTGCTTCTCCCTCTCCCACTCTCCCTGCTTGTGTTCCCTCTCGCTGTGTCTCTCTCTGTCAAATAAATAAAATCTTTAAAAAAAAAAAAAAAGGGAATATAGAAGCTGAAGACTTCCTGAAATTCCAGTCCCCCAACTAATTAGAGAAAACTTGCCTAATCTGATCGAAGTCCTCAGCTAGTACTAACATAAATGACTAAGTGAATTTAAGTCAATATTTTAATAAAAATATATACCATTAAAGCCAAGATAAAAGCTATTTCAAAAAACATCTTAGTTCCATAAAATCCGAGATTGGTATCTTTTTGGAATTTTATTTGGAGGGTATATAGGAAAGATGCCTGGAGTTCAGATCAAAGCCTAGAAAGGGAAGTACTTGTGATCTGTCTCTTAGAAAGAAATGGTGATGGCTAGAACCAAGGATAAGCTGATATGCTAGGTTAAGGAAGAATAATGAATACAGTTTTGCTACCGACTTAACAACAAAGCACAGTCTAGATTTCTACAACCATTAAGACACGGATTAGGAATATTTATCTTTAAGTTATACAAGGTTTGCTCACCTGAAAGTTTTAGGGCACCTTACATTATGATTCTTCCAGAGAACTGATCTCTATCATATTTCTATAGAAAAACCAGATGTACAGAGTTTATGTTTCTTCCAAAGGAAATAAAAATGAGTCAGCACTTGAGAGACAAAAAGCATTCAAGACTCTGCACCCCAAGACGCTGGGACTCATGACTGTACCTGACTTCCTGCATTAGAATAAAACCAGCTCGACTAGTGTTTGACCCTGTACCTCCTTTAAAGAACACATGTAGATTCCCTGGGGTCATCAGCCTCCTGATTTCCCAGAACTTTTGGCTGAGCCTGAGCCCCAGAAATGGGAACTGGCATGTTTGGAGTTCTAACCAGTTTTCTTCTCTGTCCACTGTTTTCTATTCTGACACTAGGAGGTACTTACTCCCCTGCGGACATCAGTGATATCCACCAGCACACTAGTCTGTGCTAAGAATGAATGAAGTTTCCATGAGGCAACTGTCTGTCCATTTGGAGCTAGTACATTCTTATAATCTAGTTTAAGGCATCCTCGTGGAAAGACCTCTAGCCTGAAAATCACAAAACTTCAGCTCCAGTCCTAGCTTTTCCACTAGACTGGGACAAGTTACTTGACCTCCAGGAGTTTCAACTTTTTATTGTAATTCTGAGGAAATTGGCATAAATCAGACATTTTGAACTAATAGTTCATGGACTTGTAGAGGTGGTAGTGAGGTGAAGAGAGCTGCAAACACCTGGAAATATTGTAGAAATTTTAAGTTGTGGGGGTTTTTTCTAAGAAGATTTCATTGGATTTCTACAGAGGAGTTGTGACCTAAAATTGTTGAAGACCACTGGGCTAAATACTATTATTCTATAAACTATATTAAACATGTTCAAAGCATTATGCTAGGCAACGTGGGAAACACAAGATGAGTGAGGCAAGTACTGGAATCATCAAAATCAAATGTATGATATGTTAATGCCACAGGAGAACAGACTGTAATAAGTATTTAAAGAAATGAGAGACTATAGCTGTCTGGAGATGGGGAAATAGGAATAAGAGAAGACTTCAGGAAACATAGTTCAGATATGTGCATGTTAAGGGAGCAAAGCATTTTAAGGAAAGGGAATATCATAATCCAAACATAGAGGCCAAAAAACCCATGGCATGTGAAGCAGCAGCCTGCAGTTAGACACATTTGGTTAGGAGACCAGGTGTGGGGAGAAAAGAACGAGAGGAATAAAGCAGAAAGCCAAACAATGTAAGGATCTAAAAAATAAAAATAACATAGGCACAAGAAAATGGTGTCCTAGCTAAGACTTATGGTAGGTCTACCTCGTGGTTGTGGCTTTTGATTTTGTGGAAATATCTGCTTTGCTTCCACTAATGGGGAACATCTTACTACTGATATTCTCTATATGCCTTCTTTTCCACTTACAGAATTACTATATATCTATGGATATAAACTCTGTTGTTGTCTTCATTTATATCTATAGTTGATTCTCATTATTCATAGTAACTACGTTCTATAAAGTGGCTGCTAACACCTGAATTAGAAAATACTGAACCATTGCTCCCAAGGTAAATACAGGGTTAGGTTCCAGCAAGCCTCTGGTCAAATTTTCCTCAGCCAATTTTGTTTTTTGTATCTTTCTTTTTAAAGACGCCTTTTGAAATGTGTATTGTTGACTCATTAACATTGAGCTCATGGCCAACAGCATTTTAATTCATGCCTGAATGAAGCTGATCTAACACACGTATTTTCTCCATAAGGCACATCATACCCTTCTTTGCTTAGGAGCACTGAGCAGCATGTCAGCACTTCAGTTGGGGGCAGAGTCAAACAACACAACCACCAACAAAAAGCACAAAACTGCAAAACCAGGGCACTAAATAGATTGTGGAAGGATACTTATTTATAGTTTGAGCCTAAACAAGAAGGCAATACATTTATCAGGCCATTCAAATTTGTTGCCACTTCGTACATTTCTGGAAATGTGGCAGAAGGGCCACAAAATTTGATTTTGGATTACAAACAAATTTTAGTGAGTAGGTAAACTTGCAAATATGGAATCTGTGAAGAAGGCCAACTCTGTCTGTGTACACACATACACTATCCTTGCTTCTTAACAGAACTACTAACCAGGAAAATGTGTGCATTGTAAATGATGATGGTATTTGGTTGTTTTCTAAATACTCTCATTACTGCTGGGACATTGTCATTTTTGCTTTAGACTTCTAGACTCAGCAATGTTTTGTACCCACACAGGAAACAGGTCCATCTCTCAAGGATAGACTCTCATTAACCTGCTCAAGACAGACAACTAAATTCAGAAAGTCAGTGTATTTCTGTATGTACAAAACTAGCCAGTATATTTCTGTTTATACAAAAGCCAGTATATTTCTGTATGTACAAAACTACCACTAATCCTCTAGAGAGTACGTTCTTTTTCCACATGGGAGACTAAATAATACTCTGAAAGGTAGTTTGGGAAGGATGGAACTCGAGAATTCTAGTTATATGATTTGACTGTTTATAGTATCAAGCCAAAGGAGCCAGGCTCTTAGCGCAATGAAGAGTTAAGTATTGGGTAAATATAAAGGAATGAGCTGTGGATAAAGTTACCCAAGTTCTTGCTTGGCTATGATAGCCCAGATTTTTCACTAGAATAAGATTAGACAAGCATTTTTGCAGCAGTATCTTGGGAAAACAGGCTGTTTTAAAATGGCACTCACATCTCCAATTTTATAAGCTAACCTTTTTCTTAGAGAAGGTCCATAGAGAAAAAATAAAATCATTTTTTTTCTACTTGACCCAAGGAAGAAGATCTATCAACTAACATGGAGAAAATGAGGGTGAGTCAGGAAGAGATGAGTGGAAAGAGACTCTGGTGGCAAAGTATTAGATTCGGGAATGACTGTCCATTCCCTCCAGGCTTCTATCTGGTGATAGGCAGGTGGCATCAGGAGTGACTCTCAATTTTTCCCTCACCCTCTCACCTAGCCCTACCACTCTTGCCTCGAAAACATACCCCAGTGCCCATTTCTCTCTATTCCTTACTCTTGGCACTCTAGCCATGCTGAATTCCTTTCTTCCATGAATGATCCAAGCTCTCTTCTTCTCATAATTCTCTCTACTTTCGAAAGGATGGCCTGTTAGCCGCTCAGTGGATGACTAATCACTTTCCCTCAGGATTCACCTTAAATGTCTTCTCCTCAATTAGGCCTCTTTTATCTTATCTGTCTGATCCTAAGTGGCCTTTGCTAGGTCCTGACTTTTCACATCCTTCCTATACTTCTACAGGCTGTAGTAGTCTTACTTATTTAGATTTTCATATGATCAATCATCTAGCTCCATCCCCTGGCATGTAAACACCATGAGGGCTAAAAACATATTTCTTCTTTCACCACTAAATCCCCCAAATCAGGAAAAGTGTTTGCCTCAAATCAGATATTTATTATTTATTGAATAGATGAATATAAAGTGTTCCTAAGTCACTCATTTTTCTTAATTATCCTATGAAATAAAGACAAATGAGGGAAATCATAGTTTATAATTACAATTTCAACCCCTGGTTGATTTTCATGGCTTTTCAAATTGAGGTCAGGAAAGTTTAGTACATAGTTCTAATTATGCTGGTAAATATAGGAAGTAAGCTGTTGATGCCAGCTCTCCAAAGACCACCAATACAATCTGTTGATAAGACAAAGATGAGTTCGCAGCTTATTGCCATATTCAAGTCTCCACAGAGTTTTGCTGGTGCCTTGGGGGATAGGCCAAATTGGAATTTATTAAGAATTGGCAATTTTGTGTAAGGTGGGCCTTTCAATGGAGAAGTGGTGAAGAGAACTTGATTGGCATTGGGTAAGAAGTGGACATCTTTTCTGGATTGATGGAAACACGAAAAGGAGATTTTTAACAAGGGATTCAAAGAATTGTAATGTGGACACTAAGGGGTCTCTTTTGGGGGGTGGAGGGCTTAAGTTTCAGTCCTCATTGTTCAAGCAGTGTGGGTGGGGGTAGATGATTTTGATTCTCAGGGTGAATGAAGTTTGGTTCATGGTAATTCCCTCTGGATCCCAGTTTTCCACAACTAAACCAAAGCAAAGGTTTAGGAACTAAATGGATTACCTTTCCTCAACCACGGAAAGTATACATTTTTTAAACAAGTTTCCAGGAAGTAGTTAGCGTATTTAATCTGAAGTAGGATGATTTTAAATGGGCAAGAAATATGGACTCCATTCAAATCAGTGCTGCTTCTGAGGCACCCTGAGGATAGCCACTTGCAATAAATTAGTAAAAAGAATTCCATTTATACATATTGATCTTCAGTCCAGTCAGAAAAAATAATGTATGCAACTTAAAAATCTTTCCTTGCATTTTTTAAGTATAACGATAAAACACAAAACTTCTGAAGCAATGTAATAAGTGTATAAATAATCTGTTTAATATGAGACTTAGTCTACATGTATCTTCTAGTACCTAATATGGGTCAGATATTTTGTACTGTGCAGTCTATGAGTATGGAGTGACTTTTGATCCAATAGCTTGGTGAAGGCAACCAAATAATACGCAATTTTGACTGCTTTTCTCCCCCTTAAAAATAACATTATGGAGCCAATATACCAAAACTTCAATCAGATATTTTGAAGTTACTTGTAGTCATAAATTAGGATATTCAACCTTCCATGTCAAAAGGTCTCACTAAATATTTTTACAGGCACCCATAAATCCTCTCAAGATTAGAATAATTTCAGCAAACCACAAAATGTAGCCATTTCTGAAGGCAAAATCAGTCAAATATTGCAATTTCATATCACACACTTTAATAGAATTTGAGAGTTGGGTGGGTCTTAAAAATTATACAGTGCAATAACTTAATATTAGCCAATTTTTAATATACATGATACACTACCTTTTTCTGCCCATTCATGAGTTAAAATTGTTACTGGAGCCCTCTGTTTTGCTGCAGTACTTACATATTTTTCTTAGAAATTAACTATTTGTGCATATCAGGATTTGTAACTTTAACACATGGTTATGTGAGAAATGTTACTGGGGAAATAGATCAGCCACTTTCAAGGTGCTATCATATATCTTGGAATGAATGACCTAAAATCATATTAACCATTGCCACTGGAAAATTACAAAGTCAAAATTGGAAGGTTTTATTCATTCTTGAATTTTCCTTTCCAAAGAAATCTTCTATTTATATATACCTAAATTCTTTAAAAATGTAGAGGGATACCTGTCTGCATAATAAAGCTGATCACGTCTTGCTGGAGTTTGCAGGTGACAAAAATAAATATTAGGAAAAAAATTAACTGGTGGAATCAAACTATGGGAAGCTAAAGCTTATCAGGGATAAACAGCTTGCCAGACACCCAGTTTGCTTGTGGCCAGACTTAGCTCTGAGAATCAGGCCTTCTGACGTTTGTCCCACTGCATTTGCTCACAAATCGTGCCTTGACTTCCTGACAACTTTTTAAAAGTAAAATATTTTAAAAACAAGTATTGCATTTTGGAAAAGCTAGGCTACTGATTTATTCAACATGTTTAGTTTGGAGATGGTTGGATGATACACACTGATTTCTGCTTCAGTTCTTAATTAATAGGGTATTATTTCACAATAAAGTGAGACTGTCATGCTGCTCCAGCTGGGGCTCACAGGCCCCTTGGGAAATTTATTTTGGAACAGCTAATCTTTGCAGTAGACTCATTGTCCTTTAACTAAAATTCACTGTGCTTAGGCACATAAGAAGTAGTTTCTGCTAATTGACTAATGATACACACATATGACTCACTTAAAAGTCATTCACAACACTTTTTTCAGCATTGATGTCTTTAGAGCCTTTAGTTCCTTAGGGCATTTAAACAATGGCAGATTAAAATTACACTTTCCCCAAAATTTCTTTTACAAAGTTCTTTCGACAGGTTGGGAATCACTGCATAATTCAGGAGACAGCCCCTTTTGCAAATGTTAATGGGAGTCAGGTTGTGCCTATGAGACTCTGGGCTTGAGTCATAGGGCAGAGACACCCACAACACCGTCCTCTGCATCAGCCCCGTGCCCCTGTGGCTTCACACAGGATGGAAGATTGTCATTGCTACAAAGGGAAATGAATACACTCAGTAGCCGCCCATGCTAAGTGACTGCATATTTGTAACAGTACATTAGAAAGAAAACCTCCCTATGTGAGTCTACTGTTTGTTCTTACCTGCTGGTTTACGGCTCTCCAATGCACCATATTTTAACTACCTAATATTTACTACCTACTATTTTTCATGACATTTGGCTTCTTGTAATGAAAACCCTTGTTAGGAACTTCTGAGGTGGTAGAAAATATGAAGCTGGGGTGGCAATAAACATGCAGTCTCAACTGAAGGCCTTAGATTTATGCATACATCTATTCAATGTTGTAACGAGCTGTAACATTCACAGCAAAATATTTCGTGATAATGGTATTATCTGGGAAAAATTTTTCCCCAAATCTGGAGACAGACCTTAAAATTGTTCAATGCCCAACAGTAATTTATGCCTAGCAATTAATTGTAAGGTATGTTTGTGGGTAATAATTAAAAGTAAATTTAAGGGAATAGATTATATATCACCTTTCAGAGCTCTTGCCTCTACCAGGCTACAGAGATATTCTCACCCACTACTACTGATTTTCGAAACTGAAATATTTGCTTTCCTCTTTTCCCTTTTCTTCCTTCTTGATCTTTATCTCATATATTTTGTTTGTGCTTCCTTTATACATAGGTGGACTGGCAGAATTCTAAAATAGAAGAGTTGCTGACCCTGTAACTGCACTCAGTCTTCCTACTTTGTAAGCTCTAAGGACTCAAATGGAAGGATGGAGATGGTAATAGAACAAAACTATAATAATCTGCTTATCAGTGTGCCCTGTACTGCCTTTCTTCCCTTCCCTGTCTCATTTCTTCAGACCATTACAAGCGCTTCTTAGGACACAAATAAACTATTTATATTTAAATCTTTTTCTCATGGTCCACTTCAGAGTAAGCCAAACAAAAAAATGTGTGTATATATGTAATATGTATATTATATATATTATATAATATATATAAATTTATATAAATATATTATAACCTATTATATATTTAATATATGTTATATAATTATATAATATATATTAATGTACATATATTTTATATATATATATATATATACACACACACACAATATGATGCTTTGTCAGTTATATGTGTTAAAAATATCGTCTCCAATTCTGTATCTTGATTTTTCACTTACTGATATCTTGCTTAACAGAAGTTCTGTTTTTTTAAGTGGATAAATTTATCAATCTTGTCCACTAAGGATAGTGCTTTGTGTTTTACTTAAGTATTTTCCAAGCACAAGTTCATGAAAACAATGTCTTACATTACATTCTAGAATTTTATTGGTGTACCTGTCATGTTTAGATTTAAAATCCATCTGGAATTTATTTTGTGTATGGTGAGACTGATCTGTTGGGTTTCTTTTTTCCATATGAATATCCGATTTTCCCAACTAACACTTGTTAAGAAGACTGATCCTTTGTGCTTTTGCCATAAATCCAGTCCCCTTACGTACACTGGTCTGTTTCTGAGTTCTCTATTCTATTCCAATGTCTATTTGTCTATCTTTGCAAGACTCTCTGGGTTCCCCTTACTCCTGTGATGAAGCAATATTTGGGATCTCAACCCAGTGTAAGTGAACTCATCAGGATTCATTCCCCCTTGGCAAACCTGAACCCCAGTGAGTCTCTTATTAACCTCACTGTCAAAAGTGCTACTGAGTCTCATTTTTGCCCACCACAAAATAAGCAACCATCTCTAGGAGCATATGGGGATATGCTGTCCTCTAAACTCCCCCAAATCCTGGACTGATAATTCTCCCATCTTGTTAGTATTTCAGTTACTTCTAGTAGACTTTTAAATGTGTTTGGACCAAAATAATGAATGAATAAATGAACGAATGAATGTGTTTTGATCAGATTTTTCCATTATCCTCATTGGGAAGGTTGTTCCAAATTACCTAGTCTGCCATTCTGGTAATGACATAATGGTAATTACCAGAATCAGAAATATTTGTTATCTTTTTGCCTTATAATATACTTTATTTTTTTTTAATTTTATTTATTTATTTGACAGAAAGAGATCACAAGTAGGCAGAGAGGCAGGCAGACAGAGAGGAGGTAGCAGGCTCCCCGCTGAGCAGAGAGCCCGATATGGGGCTTGATCCCAGGACCCTGAGATCATGACCTGAGCCGAAGACAGAGGCTTAACCCACTGAGCCACCCAGGCGCCCCTTATAATATACTTTAATGTTTATTTCTAATTCTCTCACCTTTATGTAGTATTTTTGTCTCCAAACGTTTTATACAATATTTTTAATGCTTCGATATATTACAGGGATTTTTTAACCTAATATAAAGGCTACATTATTACATTTATAAATCTAGAAACTTTAACAATTTTTTGAGGAAGGCTATTGCCAGTTAACTAAATTCTCCTCAACAATTTTAAATCAATTTAATAGATTCAATTTATTTTTTAAGGACTACCAATGAGGAATCATCAAACACCTTCCCAAATTCTTAATTCTCTTAGAACATAAATAGAAATTGAAATAACTAATCAACAGAATATTTTCAAATTTGCACAAAAATAATAAAATGATCTGATTTATTATCCCCATCCTTAATGTTAAATCTTCCCAGGGTTAAATTTACTAGTCACTCAAAAAAACATGGTCTTGAGCAATCTGGCTTTGTCTTCCCATATGAATATAGAAAAGTGGTCTCACTTGGCTACAAGTTGTTCATCAAAAAAAAAGATTTTTAATAGGACATTAGATTACAGAACTCAGACATGCAGGCTGATGTTTCTCACAATAATGAACAACCAAGTCCTACTGTATAGACCCTATGTCAGTGGGGATCTCAGACCATGGCCTCCAGTTGAGGTGATCTTAGGTGATCCATTTGCCATGGATTCAATTTAGAGCTTAATTAATTCAGGTCTTATTTTAGTCCCTACACCTCCTGTCAGGTTGCTTTTATCATTCAATGGATTTAACCTACTTTTGGTCTACTTTTATACTGAATCATTTTTAAAGTATTTCTATATGGTAGGACCATAATTTTTATAGATATTCGAATGACATCAAATTTAATTCTCCAAATCTTTCATAAAATTATCACATTATCCATTTGTAACACTAAATTATACAAAGGTCAAGTTATAGCTCTACTCTTATATTGCCTAGGTTAATAAAATTCATAGTCTATTTTGTCACCATGTTTAAATATTCCATATTTATCTTATAGATGACTCTAAATATTAAAAACCAAAAAATAAAATAAAATAAAATAAAATAAAATAAAAAAGTAAAGTAAAATAAAGTAAAATAAAATAAAAACCAGTAAGTGATATTTCCATTATCATGACTATGTAAGTATTTACTACAGAAACCAGAAATTCAGTTGGGTAACCTTTTCTTCTCATTGTGTGAAAGGTCGCAATCTTTGTCCCATGTACAAATGTTCCTAACTTACTGGTAAAACCAGCATTCTTCCTTTACATTGCACTAGATCTTTAAAATCGTATCACCATTTTATTTAATTCTGAACTATGTATTTCTCATGCAGCATCTACCTCCCCGCCACCCCCATCCCAAAACTAACTGGCTTTTCCTCCCCTTTGTGAGATAAGAAGCAGATGCTATTTCACCATGTCATTAATGCCTTCTAGATTTTTAGTTGATTTTTCTGTTGCTAGGATCCATTCCATTCCTCTTTTTGAAGACATTCTTCTTGGAGCCAACTGACTTCCTGTTCTAATTTGGAAGAATTTCTTTCTTTTTTTATTAGGTTTTATTTTAAGAAAAATGCATAGAAGATAAGTAACAATATAAAAAACCTGTACTGCCTACACCCAGAATTAATAACTATTTGTCACATGCCTCATTTTCTTTCAATAAGTAGATTAAAGCACACTGGATAAAACATAAAACCTCATTCATTCCCAATCCCTAACCCATCCTTCTACCCATCATGTACACACCCACAATTGCTGCCATGAAATTAGCTTTTTCTATTTTTCCAATCAATGTTGATATTTCTCATAATTTATGTAAGCTTTAATAATATGAAATGTTGTCTGAAGCTATGTTTCTCAGTTTATATGTAGTGAAGGGCTGAGTGTTTTAGTTTTTAATTTTGTGCTTTCTACAATCTGTTGCAGACCACATATCATGCTATTGCATTTGTCTGATACATACAACTACACTCAACTCATTAGAGAATTCAGTCACACCTATACTAGTGTATATGTCATTGTTTATTGAAACAAATCCACTGATTCCATACTTAAATATCATGGCACTACCAAATTGCTATAAAATTTCTAAACACAAGGGTACCTGTAAGCTCAGCTGGTTAAGTTTCCAGCTCTTGATATCAGCTCAGGTCATGATCTCAGGGTTGTGAGATGGAGCCCACGTTGGGCTCAGTGGGCACTCGGCTTAAGATTCTCCCTCTCCCTCTGCCCCCCCCCCAACTTGTGCTCCCTCTCACTCTTTCTCAAATAAATGAATAAATATTTTTTAAAAATTTTCTAAACACATTTCATTCCCACTTTCTCACATTAGACCATAACAAAGTGTTCACAAATCTACACTGATCCTCGCATTTTGAGTAGCAGTGTCCAATAGATGTTTTTTAATACACATTAATAGTTCAATACTAAACATACATTTTGACAAGTTGGCTTTTTTTTTTTCATTTAGCACTCTTTTTTTACTAGTGCATTTACTTTAATTTCTAGTTACCTTTATATCTGACATAATAATATCCAATTCTGATACACATTTTGGTTGTTTCCAGTATTTTGCTTTAATAAGCAACATTGTGACATTAAGTATTTGAGTGTCTACTATGCGAGATCCTATTAAAGGGCCTATTTATAAAAGGAGGTAGACAAAGTTGTTGCTCTTTGGCTGTTTACATTCTATTTGGGAGAGACAGAAAATACAAATAGCTACAAATAAATAATTTCAGACAGTGATATAGCTGTGAGCAAAAATGAAACACTGATGTGATAATGGATGGGAAGAAGGGCTAATTTAGATTGGATGGTTAGGGAAGGCCTCACAGTAGAAGCAATGTTTGCGCTAACACTGATGATAAGAAGAACGAGCCATATGAAGATCTTTTGTAGATTCGGGGAAGTGTAAGTACAAAAACTGTAAGGTTGGCATAAACTCCTTATTTGGTCTTCCTATTCTAAAAAGATACAGAATTTGTCAGACTAAATGGCTAGAAATGGAATTCCTTGGTCATATGGAATGTACATACAATTTTTCAAGATCCTCTTACATTGTTTTCTACATGGTTTTTCCAAATTACATTCCTACCCTAAGGTCTTAACTTCCCAAAATTTCACACAATATACATTTAAAATTTTTGTCAACAGAATGTGAAATGTTATCTCAGTGTTGTATAAAGTTTCATTTTATTAATTATTCTAAAGTTTGAGCTTCTTCTTAATTTTTGGTGGGTGAGGGAGGGACATAAAAGTTGTCTCTTCTATAAATTGCCTTTTTATTTTCTTTGTTCCTTTTTAGTTGGGTTATCTTTGTTTTATTATTTAGGAAACATTTATTTTTTTAAGTTTAGGTTATTAACTTATATTTACATATAATAAAATTTTTAACAAACACCACAATCAAGGGATAAAATATTTTCCTTATCCCAAAAAGTTCCTTGTGCCCATTTACAGGCAATCCCCTCCCCCCCTTCAGTCTCTGACAACCACTGTTCATTTTGTTTATTTGTGGGTTTTGATTATTTTCCTCTGGACCTCAACAATCTTCCAAAAGAAGCTTTCCCATCATTGCCTTTTAACTGAAAAATGTCCAAAGGCAAGACCTAAACCTACCTCCCTGGGTTCTTTTGTCTTAGATTTGGATCAATCTTGGATTCCCTTACTTTCATTAGGTTTGGCTAATGGGAGGCTAAAGCTCCTTCTGAGTGATCCTTTCTTTTTAGCTCCAGTTCTCATCGAACTTCAGTAACACTTTCTAACTTTTAAGCAAACACATGATGACTCTGCCTTAGCTTTCACTTCCTGCTTACACAGAGCCTCAAAAAAACAACCAGAGGTGATAAGTTAGGGCTCTCTTGGGTCTTTTCTGAGCATGCTCATATGCCTATGCATGTTCATGGCCTCACAGACTCCCAGGAATATATTAGCACTTTTCAAAGCCCCTCTGGAAATCATCCCCCCAGTTTTCCTTTTCAGTTTTATGGTTAGTCTCCACAACAGTTATCAACTGCCTCAGGCAGCTGTGAAATTAAGCAATTCCCTGTCATTGTTTTTGACAAACATCCTCAGAGAAGAGGTTTTTTGCACTGGTGATCTCTGACTGAGTTCAAATAAACACAGTCTTGCAAGTGGGGTCTTCAGTGGACCACCAAACAGGATAAATAATGGCAGTGCTCTAGTGACAGGTCTTTCAAGGGACTTCAACCTCCTTCTATCCCTTCCAGTTGCTGCCAGGCTGCTGGGTTTCACTGTGAATGCAGACTGTTGGTTTTCCAGTCCACCACAGAGCTAGAGACAGAGGATAGAGCTATGATAAATTAAAACATCACAAAGCTCCCTGTTCTTACTGAGATTTAGCCACTTTTCTTCAAGAAATGCACCCCACATTGCTACCAGCCTTACCAAATTCTAGAGTTCTGAAAATTCCAATTCTGACAATTTTTGCCAGTTTTCTCATTACTTTTATGAAGGAGAGGATTTTTAAAAGACTTCAATGTCATATTCACTAAATTATACAAATCAATTTAACATGCCCAATTATCTAGATAATTCAGGTTAGAATCATATTGCCCCATTCTAAATTTCTTTGATTGTTGACAAAAAGAAGGATTTTTCCTTCCCCTTCTAGGTATGAATTATTGTTGTGATTGATTATGCAGAAATCGCTAGTTAATAGCTAACTGTGCACCTGGCATGAGGTACGTAGTTTATGGAGATTGTGTTTGAAGTATAATCTCTTTGGAGTTACAAAAAAACAAGAACATAAATGCTATTTTAAAATATTAATAGAAATCATCTATATATAGTTGACCCTTGGACAACACAGGTTCAAACTGAACAGGTTTACTTATAGGCAGATATTTTTTGATAAACACAGTACAATACTATAAATGTATTTTCTCATCCTTATGATTCCCTTAATAACATTTTCTTTTCTCTAGCTCACTTTATTGTAACAATACAGTATATACTACATGTAACATAAAATGTTAGCTGTTTATGTTATCAGTAAGCCTTCTTGTCAACAATAGGCTATTAGTAGTTAAGTTTTGGAGGAGTTAAATATTATACACAGATTTCTGATTGCATGAGGTGTGAGTTCTCTTAACCCCTACATTTTTTAAGGCTCAACAATAGTTTTTCTTTAAAAAAACAAAATCTAACTAATAGAATTATTTTATTTGTCCTAAAAATCCAATATTCTGATTTCAATTGGCACTTTTAAGTAATGAGAGACCTCAAAATAAATCGTTTGTTGAAATTATAAATATGTTACATTTCATATTGACTCACCTCTGAATTACTTTAAATTAAGTAAGTTGTGACTTGATGCATTTTAAGTTCAGGCAACACTTGTTGCTCTGAAATTTACCAGTATCTTCTCTTGTTTACCTTTCCCTCTTCTGAGACATAAAGCCATCATATGATGAATTTCATGAAAAAAAAAATAATAATTCTTTACAAGTTTTAAAAAAACCTTCATGTAACCACAATGACACTCACAATTTACTCTCCATTGTCTCCTACAATCCACTCTACATGGTCCAATTCATCAAACCAACTCTCAGAAACATTATATATTCCAGGAAAATACACTCCATGGTGTATTTTATTATAATTTATGAACAATTTATGGTTGGAAAAAATTACATGTACAGTCATTTCACAGCTTCCCATATCTGCAGATGTCTTTGATACTTGACTTTTTGAAAAATTCATATATCAAATGCCATTTAGCTTAGTAGAGAAAATCAAAAAGAACAAGCAATCTGAAAGAATCAGCATTAAATTTCTATCTTCCTGTGCGTACTCAGTGTATCTCATTTTTTGCTTTTATCTAGGTGAGATTTGTGGAATTGAGAACATAGCTTCACTATGAAAACCATGCTGGGAAGATGGATGACAGAAAAAATGTGTTTCTGTTGTCAAACAATCAGTAACCACAACAAGAATGCAATTAAGCACAGAAGAAATATATTTCAACATGACTTATAAATGTATAATTGTTGGATAATTCTGGGAAATTATAGTTTACTGGAAAATAAGCTGAGTTGGCATTTCCTATGGTCAGAGTGCCAAAGATAGACCATGTATAAAGGAATTGAAATCTCAAAAGGAATTTTTCCCATTGGCTGCTTTCATGACCTCACATAACTATTATGGCTAAAAGGTAAACACTTGACATCATTTTTGCAAGGTGTGGTAACTGCGACATGAAGTGAGGAAGCAGAATTCTACCTATAAAGGTATATTAATCTCTTTAAAGAAATAGCCAATAATTCTAAGCTGTAAAAGCAGGAGAACTTCCACTCCAAATAGCAGATAAATCTTACAGTCAGAAGTAAAGGCAAGAGTCCCAGGAGAGTAGTAGCAAATAAAATTAGCTCTAAAATAGCTATGATGTTGTTTAATAACCTGTAATACCACTGCCAGATTGAATAAACTAGGAATTTATAAACTCTAAAAACTAAAGGAAATATCCTCATGCTGAGAGTATCTGGGTCTCGGAAATGCTCTCTTTCTAAGGTAACACATTTAACAGTGATTTTCCATCTTTTTTTTCTTATTCTACTATACTTCATATGTAAATATGTGCAAGAATAATTCCATGGGCACACCTAACAAGAGGCATACCATAATATACTCTCCATCTCACATTTTAATCTCTTAAGAACTTTTATGACTAGCAGGAAAAACATATTGACTACTGTGTCCGCCTACTCACTCCCCACTCCATCCTCACCACTAATAAATTAGACATCCGTTCTAGATCTTTAAATTTGCCTATGTTAATCTCAGCCAGAAATACTGGGGCATAGGAAGTAAAGAACAAAATCTTTACTGTTTTACACTAAGTTCTCCTTAACTAGGATCTTGAGATACACAGCGGCATGTCAAATGAATTTTGAAAAAAAGAATAGAGATTAGAGCACATGATTTGTGCATGATTCAAAATCTATTTTATCTAAGTAGTAAGTCAACTTCCAAATCTGCATTTAGCCATGAGAGTGTTTCACATGTAACCATATGTATCACGATAGAAAAAAGGTGAAGAACCACCATTATTAAGAAATCCAGATTGCTTCCAAAATCTCTTACTATGGTTTCACCAGGAAAAGTGGGCCCAGTGTTAAAATGTTTCTACCTCTATTTTTTAAATGTCAATTTTTAAGTTTATTACAAAGGCTATCAATAACCGTCCAATGTTCCTCTGAGTTATATAATTCTCCTTTCAATTCCTCAAAAAAATGAAGTTCATGGTTAATGAGATAACAGTGATCTCCATTTCAAGTCATAGTCCAGAATTTAGTGTGCCCTGCCAATCTAGGAAATGAGTATAGTGTGTGCCCACAAAATCTCCCTGAACAACAGTGGTAGGATAGAGGTATACAGTTATTTCTTGGCTTTGCTGTTAAGTCAAGCAAATGTGGTACTCTAGTGCCCACTTTCTGGTTTCTTTGCTATGGTCCCTGAAAACCCATTAAGACCCAGAAAACTAAGGAGGTAAACTGCAGAATTTGGCACAACTTGATTATAATCTAGGCAGGTGGCCTAGCTTGGATAAGAAATGATTTAAGGAAACTAGCAGCTAGCTAGCAGAGAGCTAAATTATTTTTAATTGATCTAATATTTTTTTCATCTGAATTATGCTGACTTCTCAGGCCAGCCTCTCAGCATATCCCTTTCTTCTCCTGAAATGAGCACACGCGAAGAGGAAATGTTCGCCATGAACACATTATTATTCACACTACCTGGTCCTCGTTTGACTCCCAGGGGCTTGAGAGACCTACAGAATGACAAGAGGACTAGATAGGCCCAACATACATTCAATGGGAATAAGTGGGGAAAAAGCAAGTGAAAATGTTCTCTGTGCAAAGGACAAATAAAGGTTAATTTCCACTAGAAAACTTTAAAGAAAAAAAGTAGTTATCAATTCAAATTTCTTAATAGCAAATTTTTCTGATGCATGGCAGCCTTCATCTGATGAGTTTGGCCAATACCTTCAAACCCAGAGCAAATAATCCTCCGTTGTGATCCTTTCCCCAATATCTGCTAAAAGACTCAGCCACCCTCTGCTATGGACCCCCAAAACCACTGCCCATTTTTCTAATATTTACTCCACTATGATATACTTGTGTGACTGTCTACTTAGCAATGTACTTGAGTAGGCAATGTGTTTGCAAACTTGTAAAACGTTTCATAAAGAATGAGCAGTTGCTTTGGACCTTCTCATTTTTAAAAATGAATCATAAACCTCATCATCAGAGCCAAATGAAAGCCCTTTAGTTCAAGCTGAATCCTCACAGGACATGTAAAGAGCAGTGCTTTTCTTGCAGTTTGCCCTACATTTTTCAGGTGGCAGCAGTTTTCTCATCAGACTGACATTTATCAAACAACTGGTGTCAACTGCCACTTTGTAAATAAAATATAAGCTTCATTTTGAGCCAGTTACAGGGAATTTAATAACCTAATTTGTTCAGAAGAACTATTCAAGTCACAGTCAGTTCTTGAACTGGTCACTTTTAAAAGAATGGGTGCCAAATAATAGGCTTGTTAAAGAGTAAATGTCAAAAACAGATTTCTAATGTGACTAACAGGTGCCCAATGAAGCAAAAAGCAAATATTTGAACCCGGTGGAATACTAAGCTAATATAAATATGTTTATGCTAGCAAACACTAAATCTAGATTTAAAAAGCACATTTTTTAAAGTAGTAATCTCATATAAGTATGTTCATACTAGAAAACGTTAAAATTTAGATGAATGGCATTGTTTAAAATGTAAACTATGCATATTTTCACATATAATAATGCAAAGTTTCATCTAATTTAAATTGCTTTTAAACCTCAGTCTGATTTCAGGGTTATAGTATTTCAGTTAGTAAATATCAGACCATCCCTACACAAATTAAAAAGAACTGGTTTAATTTCCAGCAGAGATTTCTGACAGGCATTTGAACTGAACTTCCTTAAGAGACAGTTAAAAGAAACAATGGATACAGAAAGAACAATTGAGCGGTTGAAGTAAAGGCTCAGAGCAAAGAAATAATGGGCTACAAATTCTACTTCCCACACCAATTAGCTCTAAGACTTGACACATTATTCAACCTTTGTAAACCTCCATTTTCTTAATCTGTGAAACAGATATAAACGCACTTAATTCACTGGATTGTCTCAAGGATTAAATTAGACATCATTTGCAAAATTCTTCACCCAGAGTCTAGTCAATAGCAAGTACCAAGTAAATGAGACCTTTCACTATAACTGCAATTGCTTTGCATATATACTTGCCATGAACTCTTACTGGAAGATATTTCCAGATGCTTGGTGTATTCTGTGCACTATAATCTTAGAAAAATAATGTATTCTCTTTTAAAGCACTCTCTCCCATTTCCTTTATCAAGATTAATTTAATTCCTCTTTTGCCATCATACTAAAGTTTTACAAATTTAAGAATGTTTCTTCCACACTATTCTTGTCTTCCTAAGCCTGAATAGTATTACGGTTCTTTACAAGTTAAGGTAACTTAATTCCATTAATTTCCTAAATTTCCCCTTTTAAGAAACTTCATGTTTCCCAAACCTTTTAGGATTCCTAAAATATCTATTTACTAATTATATGCTATCTGTTATTATTAAATTATTCAAAGCTTTTCAGACCAAAGCTGACTGAGGAAGTAAACTCACTCAACTCCAGGATGATGCTGGGTTATCTTGACCTTGTGTTCAACTTCGAGTAGAAATTCAGTTAGATTTTTTGGAGCCAAATAGAAGTTCTTCACTCAGTAATCCCCAAATCACTAGGGAGGTTTATCATCAATCTAGTGCCCCATTAAGAACTGCTTTGATCCCAGTCAGCCCGCATAATCTAATGTTTTGGAAAAGATATTTTGTTCTCTGTTCTAGAAAACTACATTTTCTTATATTTGGTGAGAAAAAAAAGTTCAAAGCCCCATAGATTAAGAAAAGTGCTGAATGAAGTCCTACATTCAGATTGTTTTTCTGATGGTCTTTATTTTTTAATGCACTTGGTTTTCATGACTTCTCCCTCTATTTCACTCTTGGTTCACTGTCTTTGGAAAAGTAGTCAAAATCTCTCCCTGTGTCATGAGACAGGTTTACCTTTTTGTATTTTGACCCTTCCAAAAGCATTTTTGTTATCTAGTCTCAAACATGCAGTCGCCAACCTCAAAATAATAATAATAATAATAATAATTTTAAATGGGAGTAAGCATTTCTGACTCCTGGGAGGGAAAAAAAAAAAACCTTTAGATATCTTGGTAAATGGGGAGAAGCATGAGGATGAGATCAAACAGCACCGCTTCCCTGGACATAGGAGAGACCGTCTCTACCAGCAATCACTTTTATAGTTCAGCTGGGTAGGGGAGGGTGGGGGTGGAGGGCAGCCAGCTAAAGAACATTCTTGCCACTACTATGTGGGTTTCTCCTAATAAATGGTGCTCTTCCCGCAGCAACTAATTTTCTTCATCTGTACTCTTTGCCTGATTCTCAGCCTTCTAATCCTTCGTTTTTAAAAAAGTCTTGGCAACAGGACAGTGAGTGAAAGTCACTAAAATCCCATTGGGGATCTAAACAGGAAGTGCCGAAAGCTGTGGGGTCTTAAACATCATTTACCCTTTCTTGACACCATTTTTTTAACCTGTAATGAGTGACTGGGGCAAAAAAAACCTCTAAGGCTATTTTCAGTTTTGGCATTTTATCTTCTTTATTTATTTTATGGGCATTTTATTCTAAAGTTTTCAAGCACATTGTCATTTGTAATTGATATTTCTGAACTGCACAAAAATATAGATACACACACATACACAAAACTTAAATCTCTGTTAATGAACTTTCCAATGACTGCTCAATGTGAAGATACCTTCACTTGTGATGGGATGTACCTTCACCAGTTCAGACTCTCATTTAACAGACCAGGGTCATGGATACTGGAATTGCAGTCAAAGAGCCTAAAATGTAGACTCCTGGACATCTGGCAACTTTTACTTTATAAATTACCGTGTTCATGTGGCATTCTCAGAAAGGCTCCCATTGTTATTTACTCCCCAGTATTCAACGCCAAAGATCAAAAGAACCAAAACACTAAAATGTCAAGTCCAGGGAGTAATGTTTCAAGAGAATTTATTTTTGTACCAATTTAACTTTTCTCTGAATTTGAAGAACAAGGGTGTGGGCTTGACATTGGACCACTATGTTAAATGGGATTCATCCAGTTCTAATTACTATTCCCAGTACAAGACCTAAGGAAGTCATGCTACTCTTGGCACATGTAAGTTACAGGCTGGACAGACTGTACTAAACAAAGAAACCTCCCTAATTACAAATTATTTAAAACGAAGCAAAACAAAACAAAAAGACCTGTACTACAACTCTGAAATTTGTGTTAGTGTAAAGAATTTGAATGAGGGCAAGGAGAGGATATCCTGGCTGTTTATAAAATTTCCAAGATATATTTCTTCTGAAGAACTTAGAATCCCAGGAGCTTCGTCCTATAGTAGCAACTTAAGCAGTTTTGTTTTGCTTTGTTTCTTTTTTCTTTTGCAATCTCTTCCTTTCATCTATTCAATGAAACACAGCTGAGAAGCAGTTCTGCGTATATGGGTGGCAGTTTCTGAAGCATCCATTTCCACAACCTATTCCAAACATGTCGTCTTTTTAAAAGACTTTTGCTTCTTTTCTGCTTGATAATTGTAGAATCTGTCTTTTACATTGTCTGTTTTGCTTATTTTCTTTGACTTGTTTTAGTCCCATGATTTGACTGTTTTTAGTCTCACGATGGGGGACAGGAGGACACCTAAAAATGTGCAGACTTATACTTATGAAGCCTACTTTGTGCAGAGAGCTGGACCAGCAAGCCTCCCACACACAAAGAAAGTATATGAAGACACTGAACAATAAGTGGCAAGGGTATTAGGTTCAACAGAAGGTCAGGTAAAAGAAGAAACCTCAAAATATCTCATCTATTATGAAGACATTGGTGAAGTCCTGGGGACAGGCTCACCCTCACTCTGGGAATCAAGCTTGCCCTGTAAAGCCAAATAAGAAACAAATAATTGGGCACCTGGGTGGCTCAGTTGGTTGAGGGGCTGCCTTTGGCTCAGGTCATGATCCCAGGGTCCTGGGATCAAACCCCGCATCAGGCTCCCTGCTTGTTAGGAGAGCCTGCTTTCCCTCTCCCTCTGCCTGCTGCTCCCCTACTTGTGGTCTCTCTCCATCTCTCTGCCAAATAAATAAATAAATAAATAATCTTTTAAAAAAAGAAAAAGAAACAAAGACTTCAAAATATTAGTCCTGAAGCTTTGAAAGCTGTGAGAAGCTCCCATTATAGAATAGAATTACCAAAACTTTTGATGGGAACCAATTCTGTTCCACTGATCCAAATGAAAGTACATTTTCTCAGCTTAGAATACTTTTCTCTTCCAAAGAGCAAGGGCTTTCAAATGTCAAAAGTTCTGCTATATACCTTGTTGTACTTGTAAGGCTAGGAATAAGTACATAATGTCAACCTGAAGAGCCCCAAAGGCCATGGGGCTAAAACAAAAGTGCATGGTATCAGTTACAACATTCATTTTATTCATGTGCTTTAAAACAGGTAGTGGGTGAAAGGGAGATCATATTTAATTTTTCCCCAAACCATGAGATTTCTTGGGCATGGGGATGCTGAAGACGACCCTATGAGAATGGCAGTGAAATAAGGCAAAACACGATCTAACCTGGGGTCAAGGCTGCATGAAGAGAAATGGTTGTAGGTCAAAAAGGATGAGCTGAAAAACTGAGCATGACTCACTAGGCAGCTTACCAAGTTTTAAATGGACCGTAGTTTGTAACTGAGAATTCCATCATGCTTTGAAAGCATCATAACACTTATAAAAGTGTTATCACATTTGTTTGGCTTACTATTTTGAAGTCTGGTACTTGAGTTACAAAGACACCATTTAATCTCTCCAAAAATATAAAAATCAGGCTTTTGTATCTCATAATAGGAAACCATCAAAGGAAAAAGTGTACATTCTCTAGAGCAGAGGTTCTCTAAGAATGGTCCCCAAGTCAGCAGCATTAGCTGGGAACTTATTAAAAATGAGAATACTAACAGAAGCAGAACCGGAAACTCATGGGGTGGGACCTAGCAATCTCTCTTGTAACAAATCTTTCAGCTAAGGTTTGAGAACCACTGCTCAATGATAGGTAGAAACAACATACTTTAAAGTTCAACTGTTAAAAAGACCAAGATTTTAAATCAATTTGTAAAGTATTTGCTGTGTTTACTCTGTTGCTGTGAAAGGCATAAATCCTGACCTAAAGGAGCAGTTTCAGCAATGCATACCAAACCAAGAACAGGTCAAGACAGGGTGCCATCAAGGAACCAAACCAAATGCCTGAGGAGCACTGTGAGGAGGCAGGAGGGAGATAAAGTCAATATGATCTGGAGGCATCCAAAAAGAGTAATGTGACAGGGTCCTTATAGGAGACTTTCCTAATAAACCAGCATTTGTAATTTATGAGAGAATACCTACTCCACTTATGAAGAAGAAGAAGAGGAGGAGGAGGAGGAGGAGGAGGAAGGGGAAGGGGAGAGGGAGGGGGAGGAGGAGAGGGAGGGGGAGGAGGAGGGGAGGAGGAGGAGGATGGGGAGGGGGAGGGGAGGAGGAGGGGGAGGGAGGAGGAGGGGGAGGGGAGGAGGAGGGGGAGGGGGAGAAGAAGAAAGAAAAGATGACTCTGTGTCCCATCACAGCCATACAATGCCCTGTTCTAGGCACAAACTGACAACTGTCTTCACTCTCTAATTTCTGTCCCCAGTGTAGTAGAGTTTAGTCAGTCAAGGAATGAAAGGGGATCACCTTCTGGTTGGATAGCCTCTGGCTATAGCTTGCAAAACCAAGTGGCTCCAGAAAACTCCCAAGTCTGAGGAGGACTGTAGGAAAACTGAAGAAAGTAAGCTGGGGCTGCTTCCAGTCAGAATCCTCCTAGAATTCTATAACCACTCTTCATTTGGGCTGCATTTAGAGCTGCTAAGCAGATGAAAGGAGAAGAGCCCCACTATAGGGCAAAACTTGTGACACTGGCACTTTCCACCTTGAATGGCACAACCATGAGGCAGACCAAAAATTGGCCCAGGGTGTGAGAACATGGCCCAGTCAATCCT
Source organism: Potos flavus (assembly GCA_028534135.1). NCBI lineage: Eukaryota > Metazoa > Chordata > Mammalia > Carnivora > Procyonidae > Potos > Potos flavus. The sequence continues at coordinate 106,114,575 of CM052895.1, read as the reverse complement.
GTCCAATCCTCTTTCCAGGCAGTGGCAATAAGGAATGTACCAGAAAATGGCATGCCAGCCCCTCTTGGCTTTCCAATGAGTGTTAAGGAAACCCACATGTGTTCTTAAATTCAACTCTAACTAAATCCTAAAACTCTAACAATTCTACCTATGTTTTCACAGATAGAGGACCTGGATTTCCATAAACACAACTTAGTAGATTGTAATGGGCTTTTGCACTGACAGGCCCATACCATAAATCCACATCAGTTTTTGATAGATTAAGGGAGTCATGCCTTACTTTAATGTTTTCCAAAGTGTGGATTGATGACCATCTATATAAGAATCCCTCAGTGTCTTCTATAAAAAGCAGGTTCTCAGGTCCCATTCTAGATTGATAAAATCAGAAATGTCTTAGGGTAGTAGTCAGGAACCTGCATTTTTTAACAAAACTCCCAAGTGTCCATTAAAGTTTAAAACATGGTTAGTTTGCCTTAATAGTCAAATCAACTTTGCAAAAGCCCAATCATAACCGTATGCATTCATTACTGGTATATACTTTCCCTCGGCAATGATATAACAATGACACAGAGAGAGAGAGGGAGGGAGAGAAATTTTGAGGGAGGGCATAAACAGGTATGTGGCACTAAAGTACAGAACTGAAATGCAGTAAAAGAGACAGTGAAAAGTAGTTTCCTGTGGCCACTGTAACAAATTCCCACAAATTGGGAGGCTAAAAACAACAGAAATGTATTCTCTCACAGTTCTGAAAGCAGGAGACCAAAATCAAGATGTCACAGAGCCACAGTCCCTCCAAAGGCTGTAGGGAAAAATCCTTTCTTGCCTCCGCAAGCTTCTGCTGGCTCTTGGCAACTGTCCCTTTATGGCTGCATGGCTCCAGTCTCTGCCTCAGGGTCACATTGCCTCCTTCTATTCTCTGTTTGTCTTCTCATTGTCTCTCTCTTCTAAGAATACTTACGATTGCATTTGAGTGCAGGATAAGCTCCTCCTCTCAAGATCCTTAACTTAATTACATCTGCAAAGATCCTTTTTCCAAATACGGTCACATTACAAATTCTGGGGATTAGGACATGGACATATCTTTTGTGGGAGCTATCATTAAGTCCACTATAGAAGCAACAAAAAGCAAAAGAAGTGAGAAGGGAATACAGACAGAAAGCAGTAGCTTCCCTGCCACAGGCACATTCATCCAAGAAGGTGGAGGTGTCTTGGATTGTGGATGAAACCTGGTGCCCACAGAGACTGAAGTTTAAGTGAGTAGAAAGGATATCTCTGTGTCCTGCCTCTTTGTTGGCATGCTTCTGTGTTTCACATAACTAAGTTCAACTCCTCTTGAGGCCAGTAATGATTTGGTCAAAGGGAAATTACAAACTGAAAAGGGTAAGTACAAGTAGTCGGGTACAATGTTAATTAGCCTGGCGTAAGAAGAATTCTGGAAATGTGATGTCCACATAGCAATAAAACATCTGTCAGTGTGCCAACCATTTCCCTCATCCTTGGAGAGACTTGGGAAAGAGGGTACCTAAAATGAAAACTTCAGCCTTTTATATTTGCCAAATGTTCTCACTTGGAAAACTTACTCCACACTGAAGCATACTAAAATCATGTGAGCCAGGCAGTAAAATCTCATTGTGCAAAGCCTATGCCCTATTTGCAATGAGTCAGTAACACTTGGCATTAAATTATTTTTGAGTAGGGCAAAACTGCTTCAGAAGTATAAGGAGCCACAATATAATTTATGTCTAAGCTATAAAAAATTTAAAAAGTGCCACTTTAATACCCTGGTTCCAAAAACCTTGCCAATGCAAGGAAGTCACTATAGGATACAAATGGAAAATCACATAATATCATTACATGTCACATGTGATTCACTCATACTCAATAGTGTACAGCCTAAAACATAGTTCCTCAGAATTCCGCTGCTTCTAATTAAATAAATCACAAGACAGAATTTTCTATGTATTGGGAATTACATCATATTTTGGACTTCTTTAATACATATAAAGGGGGGGAGGGTGCCTGGGTGGCTCAGTTGGTTAAGCATCTACCTTCCGCTCAGATCATGATCCCAGGGTCCTGGGATCGAGCCCCACACTGGGCTTCCTGCTCCGCGGGGAGTCTGGTTGTCCCTCTCTCTCTGCCCCTGCTCCTGTTCTCTCTCTTGCTCATTCTCTCTCAAATAAATAAATGAATAAAATCTTAAAAAAGAGAGAGAGAGAGAATCCTGTACCCAAGGAATCCTAGTGAGATGATGAAACATCCTTCAGACCTTTCTGGAAACTTCTAGGCCCTGAGCCCTTACTGGGAACTCTCTGTACTTAAACACTAGACATTGGCAAATCCTGCTCATGGCTCACCTCTTCCGTGGCAAGAGGGCAAGGAGAGTGACATGGATGGAACTAGCCATGCCAATTGTGGGCCTTTAGTTTCTTATTAACCTAGTATAACCGGGAATAATTTTTATTATTTTTTAAATTTGATGTGTTTACCTAAGGACAGTCTTATTGCTAATGATACTAAGAGCAACTGTTTGCTGAGAACAAGTGATGTCTCATCCTTTACAAGTTGTTTCACTTAATTCCGCAACTCTGATAGATGCTGACTGCAATCTTACAGAGAATGAAACCGAGACTCACAGAGGTTAAGCCACCTATCCAAATGCACACAGTTACTGGGTTCATGCCTAGTCTGTCGAATACCAGACCTAGGCTCTTCTGTTTGGCTCCCACTGAAGCAATTTCTTCCCATGCCAAAATATCACTTTGAATTATTCCTCATTTTCTGGTGCTGCTGGCTCAGGTGCTACATGATACATGCATCTGATGTGATTAATTTTTCTTTTCAGCCCCTTTGATATGGATTCACATTTCAAATCTGTGTACCCTACAGACTGTATTGCAGAAATATAGCATCTTTGCTTCCTTCTTTTTTGGGTCTATAGTGCACATCTCTAAATCCTCATCTACTCTATTGTACAAAAATATCACCCGTCCAGAAGTAAGATAAACCCTATGGAAACTGATCATTTTTACCTTTGAAAGGAGTCATCTAAACCATACCATCGCCTCAGGCCCTTTAGAGGAAGAGCCATTTTCTTCCAGCATCAGTCTGCTTTTTGAAAAACAACAAAGCAGGTTTGGCCATGGAGCCATCACATTGGCCAGCCTTCTACACCTCCCTTAGCATCCAGAACCTTGAGGCCCAAGTTATTATGGAGGAATTATCCCATACTAACGTTCTGTATGAACTTTAATTCTTTCACAAGCCTTTCCTGTACATTGCTACATTCTTAGCTAGCTGTCTGGTAAATTATTCTTCTGCTAAGTGGTTAATACCCATAATTTATTATTGTTCCCCAGAGAAAAATGTCTTCAACTTAAGTTTTGCAAAACAGTCCCTAAATGAGGAATTTCAGTTATTCGGGCAGGCCAATGAAGGAGGTAATTTTGACAAAGTTGGCTAGAAGAATGGGATTTTAGAGCTTGAACCTTAGAAAGCAGTACTTTTACTTCTCCCTGCAGCCCTTGTTTTATAGTTAGGATATTAAAACTAAGAGTAGAGAAATTTATCCCCAACAAACCAGAATGCAATCAAGGTCTCCTGTTTAGTGACTTTGATGAACACAAACAATTTTTCCAATTACTCCTAAATTATGCCAAGTCAGCAGCTATTTATTCCCACCTTAGATCTGCCACCATAGATATGTACTCAAATATTTTAGCTAAAATTGACACCTTCAACTTTTTTTCATAGTACGAATCATCAAACAGGCATTCAGACAACATAATATTTCTACTGGAACTGCCAAGAAGTCTTATTTCAACATTAATAAATAAAATCTTTCTAAGTAAAAGAAGAAAACTTAAAATCTCTGTTTTTTCTTTTGCTAAGATAGAAAGCTTCATGAATATAGATCAAGTCATTTTAAAAGCCAATTAAGTTGTCCCAGCTCAGGCTTTGCGAACTCAGCTGTATGGCACTGTGTTCTATTTGGTCTGTGTTAACGCTGCACGGTTAGTGGGGTGGTTTTCATCTGTCATCACGTACTGGGAGACATAATCCATGTCTGTTGGGATTCTTGCTGCCCAACTCCCAAATGTCTCTTCAACATCTTTTACAAGGCTTTCCCAGCAAGTGATGAATACTGCAAGAAGGGAAATCACAGGACAGTGAGAAGAGGAAATTGGTAAGAAGTTGGAATGGGAATTAAAGGCCAGAAAATTCTAGCAGAATGGAGTTGAGGGCTAGGCAGGTAGTAGAGAAAACCAAAAATATGGTGTGAACATACCTGGATTCTGCTATTAAAGTGAAGAAAAAGAGAGCCTTAAGAGTATTCTTAAAAGAAGAGATGATGAATAAAGAATATGTGGTGTATATCTACAATGGAATATTACTCAGCCATTAAAAAGGAGATCTTGCCATTCACAACCACAGATCCAGAGGGTATTATGCTAAGTGAAATAAGTCAGACAGAGAGAGACAAACCATAAAAAACAAAAACAAATGAACAAACAAAAACAGAAACAGACTCATAAATACAGAAAACAAACTGATGGTTGACAGGGAAGAGGGGGTTAAGGAGATGGACAAAATGGATGAAGGGGAGTGGAAGACACAGGATTCCAGCATGGGGATAAAAAGTACAGGACAGGGAATATAGTCAATGGTATTATTATAGCGATGTGTAGTGACAGATGGTAGTTACACTATACACAGATGGTGAGCATACATAACATATAGACTTGTCGAATCACTATGTTGCATACCTGAAACTAATTAACATTGTGTGTCAACTACACTTCAACTTAAAAAAAGAAAGATAAATAAATAAATGTATAAATGAGGGGTGTGGTTGGCCAGGCTGAAGGGTCTGGGCTGCATGCTTGAAACCTATAGCTCTCCTGCTTTTGGTCAGGCTAGAAGAACCTGGCAGTGTCTTTCCTCCACAGTATCTCCCTCTGTCTCTCCTTTATCCACTTCCCATCCAACCTCACAGATGACTAAGGAAGAGGCTCCACCCAATCAACACCTTCTCCCTTCTTTCAAGGCTCAAAAGAGAGCAATTGACTATTTAAACATACTTTCTGGGGGTGCTAATTTTAGCCTACTCTCTGGAGAGGACATTAGTTCCAGATCAGGGAAAGGAGAAAGATCATCCCTTTTACAATTCCTCCTCTGAGTTCCTTCCTCTAAAAAACTGCTCGATCCCTGAACACTAATAGGTAGTTACAGATGGGGAAAGAAAAAGGACTTACTAAGAAAACCCACTGAACACCCAACCACACTAAATCCCCAACTCTACTTGCCTTATCCATCCCCATTTCTTCCTCCTTTAATAAGTAAAGAAGAGGAAGATTTACATTTCTTTAAAAAGACTGAATTTGAGGGATGACTGAGGTTGACATTATATTCCAATCTTTATATTCATCACATAATTTATTATAACCATATTAATGTAATCACTTACCTTGAAATTAAATCCAAAGAAAAAAAGTTACCACAGATCCATAAATGATGCCAATAGTTTTGGTCCAAAGAAGTTTGGTTAAATGACCTGGCATTCCATTTGAAGATTACCCCAATACAGTCTGAAGAATTTTTTTGGATGAAAGCTACCCAAAGTCCTAACAGCCATCTGAAAATTTTCTCAGTGGCCTTTGTTTCATCTAAATTACTACTGCTAGTTTTATTTAAACAAGCTGCATGTGCTCAGAAACATTATGTGAAAATAAAATAATTTACAGGCCTATGCAGTCTGGTTTGGTTTGGTTTTAAAATAATTTGCAGTCTGTAGGTGATAACACACATGAGAAAAAAAGAAATTAATAAATACACATCTAAATAACTATAAAATCTAATCATAGTCAGTTGTTATAGAAGCAGAGAATAATAGAAAAAACCAAACAGAAACTTGAAAAATGGAAAATACCCTAAAAATCCTTATTAAAAAAATGAGTCAGCTTCTCCCAGAATGACTCTTTCAGACAAACTCTTCCTCTAGTGACAGACCTGAAGTCATACCAAAGGATACTGCTAAGAAAATACTATCTTTTTCAGTGAAACTAAAATTCATCAAAAGATCATTTCATGATCCGTGAGAATTATTTAAAACTAAAAAATACCAAAAGAATGATTTACAGTCTTTGTTATATTAATGATTTAAAACATATGTGGTAATACCAAAATACCAGACTCAAACATGGCAGTTCCAAGTGTGTTTCTATCAAAATTACCTTTGTGAAAACAGAGTCTGGATCACACACAATAATAAAGGACAAAAATAGGCAGGGAATTTTCTGCTTAAGTCAAATGTACGAAAGTATTAAAAATCAACAACTCATAGTGTTGTGGCAGTCTCTGAGCCCCTTCGAGAATCTGAATCTTTTCCTGGAAAAAAAATGGACATATACAGCACTATTGCACAACATAATTCTGAAGCCTATGAACCCTTGAAGTTAACTTATAAGACCCATGTTAAGAAATCCTTTTGTCAAATTAAACTCCTGATTGGGGAAAAAAAAAAAAAAAACCAACAGAGATTAAGTAAGCATTTAGATAATTTTTTGTAACGGCTTCTGCAAAATGTGAAATCCATAAACCCAGAACCACTCAAGGGGCTTGGTGGCTCCTCTTCTGCACTAGGATTCCAAAAGATCCACAGGAGGTCATGATTCAGTGGTCCCTGCAAGACCGGGAGAGTGGCCTATATTTCTGGTAAGAGTCAAAGGAATATATTTTTCAGGTGCCCAGAAATCAGTTGACATGGAAGTTGTGGGCAGGTTCTGGAAACTGTCCACTAAACAGTGACAGTAGGTAAGGGTCATTTCCACCTCCCACCTTCCAAAATCCATGTCTATAAGGAGCTGGAAAGTAGGTGGTATAGTTGGTTTCTTTGATCCTGAATAGATATGGGGCTAAGTTTTTCTAGTTCCCGCTTTGAGAAAGAAGGCAGAGGTAAAATCCCAACAGTGGGAAAGAGAAATGGTATGACACTAGAGTCTTCATTCTAAATACTCTTCTTCCACTGGTATGTTTGAGGTGAATTCTGTCCTCTGCAATAGTTGGGAAGAAATAAAAGAACCCAACCTTACACCTTCAGCAAGTGGGAGATACGACCAGATATTTCACATAAAGAAAAAGCAATAGCCAGTAGCAATACTTCCCACAGTGTGTCTGGCTGTAGCACATACTGAGACATGGCAGCAGTGTAGCTTTTAACAATGCAGCAGGCATCAAGAATGAACAGGCACTGCTTTTAATTCCTAGGATAAGTACATGCTTTCCAAACATCTCTGGAAGGAAGGGAGGAAAGGAAAGAGTTAGAAAGAGAGGGAGAAATTATGAAGTAATGGAGTAAAATACACAGGGAATGATATCAGAGGGTATATTAGTCTGCTACGGCTGCCATAACAAAATACTACAGACTGCATGTCTTAAACAACAGAAATTTATTTTCTCACAATTCTGGAGGCTAAAAGTCCAAGATCAAGGGGTTACAGGGTTGTTTTCTTCTGAGGCCTCTCTCCTTGGCTTGCCTTCTTGCTGTGTCCTCACCTAATCTTTCCTGTGTGTATGCGCGCCCTAGTGTCTCTCTGTGTGTCCAAATTCCCACTTCCTGTATGGGTACCAGCCAGACTGGATTAGAGCCCACAGTTCAGCCTCATTTTAACCTAATCATCTCTTTAAAGACCCTATCTCTAAATACAGTCATATTCTAAGGTACTGGGGACTAGGACTTCAACATACAAATTGGAGGAGGGACACAATTCACACTGTAACTGACAGGAACATCAATTTTGCTGCACTATAGCCCCAGTTCTTCTCCCCCTTATCCCCCAAATCTTGACTGGGAGAACAGTCAGAGATGAAGCATAGCCAGGGCCCCAGGGCCCCAGGCCCTTCAGAGATGAAGCATAGCCAGGGCCCCAGGCCCTCAGGTGACATGAACAATGATGGCATAAACTCTCTTCAGCTCTCCCTATGGGGCATCCTACTGACTCAGCAGGCAGAATCACAACTACCAGGAATGACCACGGATAACCACAGAAACAAGGCAGAAGACCAACCTCAGAAGTTGCCTAAGATTTTCTTCTAACATAAGAGGCCCTCAGTGGAAGGGCCAAATGGTTTATTGATACCTGACCATCTCTATCTCTGGTAGTGTCTCCAGTCTCAAACCAGAGAAGGAACGAAAATGAAAGAAATTTAATCTCAGTTTGGGGATAAACTGAGAGAACTGGTCAGGACCATGATGTGATTGTCTAAACACACTGGGGAACAAAGCATCTCATACTACTGGTGGGAGCTCGATTAATGCCAAAGGCAAAGGGAATAATAGACCCTTAAAAAAAATCTTGCCCTTCTCCTAGGGTTTTTATATTTATTTTCATTATGCTAATCTAGGTGGCTTTTATAGGAAGCTATCTAGTAGGAAACCCCCTTTCTTGTTGAGGATTTCAAGGCTTCCTATTTTTGATGCAATGGGTCAGTCATGAGCTCCAACGATGACCCCACCACAGTGACGATATGTGCAGCTTCTGCCAGTCACTTAACCTTTCTAAGCTTTCATTTCCACACCCATAATTGAGGGGAGTTAATAATTTAGGTTCTGGAGATGCCATGCCTTTAATGCAAACAGTGAAAATCTCCCCAAATGAAGTCATATAGTACAGAATTTAGTAATTCCCCCTCCCACCTACTCTCCTGTAATGTATTTAATTTCTCTGTGGAAGTCTTTGAATCTTAGGGGCTATTTAACATAGTATTTATTTTAAAACCTTCTCACCTCATTTTATGAAAGATTAATTAAGTTATCATACTAAAGGATTACTTGTACCTTTAGAGCTTCAGACTAAAAATAAGAAATCTTATTCCTTATAAGAGACTGCTGGAGACAGAATCAGCAGACCATAAGAAGAAGGTTCTATTCTGCTGCCTCTACTTCTTTCCTAGTTTCCCTCCAAAATTTACAAGAGTGTGCTTTACTAAGACAGTTATAATGGTGATAATAAGCATCATCATCTATCATCAACATCACATTTCTGGAACGTCACTGGTCTTCTGATTCCTGTAATGCTATACTTTTCTGGATGAAATTATAGTGCCATTGAAAAGTTTTTTAAAAAATAATCAATTTAATTTTAATTATCAATATCCAAAATGTCAGTAAGACAATAAAGAAAAATCATTTCGCTAGTTATAAAAAAAAGGTTTTTTTTTTCATTTTTAAATCCAAAATTTTAAAATCCATTCATGATTTTAAAAATAAACTATCAGCAAACAAGAAATAGAGAAGAACTTTATTAATCTGAAACAGAGGGGCAAGTGGGTGGCTCAGTCAGTTGGGCGTTTGCCGTCGGCTTGGGTCATGATCTCAGGGTCCCGGGATCAAGCCTGGCATGGGGCTGGCTGCTCGGCAGGGAGTCTGCTTCTCCCTCTCCCTCTGCCCCTCCTCCCCGCATGTGCTCTGTGTCTCTCTCTCTCTGTCTCAAATAAATAGATAAAATCTTTAAAAATAAAAATAAAAATAAATAATCTGATACAGAATATTGCAGAAGAAACTACAGCTAACATCATAATTAATGGTAAAATACTTAATGCTTTTCTTCTAAAATTGGGGTGTTCATAACAATGTGCAAAAAAATCAAGAAGTTCATAGTTAGTGCAAAAAAAACAAAAAGATAACTTGAAAGGTATAAATAATGGAAATCAAGAAAAAAAACTGTAAAAATCTAAAAATAACATGGCTGTATATGTAGAAAATCCAAAAAATATATAGTAAATCATTAGAATTAAAATAAAAACTTTGATGGTTGATAGATACAAAGTAAATCAACTATAATTCCATGTACCAACAACAAACAGAAAATAAGAATTTAAAAACTGCATTTAAAATAGAGTGAAAATATCATGTTTCTAGGAATAAGCTAACAAAATATGTATAAAATCTTGACCTAATGTAACATATGTGATTGTCACATCAAACTCATACAAATCAGACTTCTTACTCTTTACTAAGTTATAGTAATACTGCCAACCATATGAGCAATCAAGAGGCACCAGCAAAGTTGGAAAAGATCTGAAACATCCTATTTGGCCCTTAGTCCTTCCTTTCTGCATCAGGCAGGAGTTCTCTGGTCCTGAATAATAGACAAGATCTCTCTAATGAGATATTTAAGTCACTTCATACACTGGGGAAATTTTATTATGAAACATCTCATTTTATAACCCAGGGGGTTTTATAGCTTATGTGACATTCTCCAAGAAGCCATGTCTCATAAATCCATAAACTACAGTTTTGTTTACAATAGGCAATCCTAAACCAGGGACATCCCCCTCAAATCATTCCATAGATAAGGACTCTTCTCTTAGCAACTGCCATTATTCTATTTGTCTGGAGATCTAGTTATTATGGCTGTAAGAAGAATAGACCAGGTCAGTAATCAGAGGGAAATAAGCAAATCATAGGTCATGGCTTTAAGTCCTTCCATCCCAGATTTCTAAGCAGAAAACTATAAAATAATGAGACATTAACACCAAAAAAATAAAGAGATACGTTATTTTCATGGATGAAATTACTCAAAATTGGAACATATCAGCTGTTTTCATTGGATTTATAGATTCACTGCAATGTCAATCTAATTTCCAACAGGTTTTTTTCCTGCAAAATTTAACAAGCTGATTCTAAAATTTATATGGAAATGGCAGTAACCCAGAATAATCAAGTCAATCTTGAAGAAGAAAAAGATGGGTGGCTTGCGCTACCAAATATCAATCTAATAATAAAGGACAGTAATTAAGACTATGGGCTGTTAGCCAAAGATAAGCAATAGTCTTAGGGAACATAATACAATGTCCAGAAATAGCAGTCATACATTATTTAACAGTTGATTTGTAATGAAGATGCTTGCAGAGTATTGGAAAAAAGACCACCTTTTCAATAACTGCTGGGTGAATTGGATGCCCATAGGGAAAAAGATTAAATTTTGATCCCTTTCTCATATCATACACAAAAATCAGTTCCAGGTGAAATAAATGTGGAAAGTTCTAAATGCGAAAGATAAAACAATAGAGGCTCTAAACATTTTTGTATGAAAATATATCTGTGACTTTGGGATAGGCAAATATTTCTGAAATAAGACACAAATAACATTGTTCTTAAAGGAGATGACTGGCACTATGATTACACTGAATTTTAGAACTTCTGTTCCTGGAAAGATAGCATAAAGAGAGTAAAAAGGAAAGCCACAGAGTGGGAAATGATATTTCAATTTAATAACTGAAAGATATTGTATCCAGAATATATAAAGAACAACATCAAATCAATAAGAAAAACACCACCATTAAGAAAAATGGGGAAGAGATTTCAATGGGCCCTTCAAAACTAAGAAAATAATATATTGACAATAGTCAATAAACATACAAAAAGAAACTCAAAGAAATGCAAATTATAACCACTTTGAGATACCAATGCATACCTTTCTGAATGGCTAAAAACAAAAGGACTATTAATACTAAATTTAGCAATGCCATGGAGCAATAGGAATATGCGTACATAGCAGATGGGAGTGTAAACTGGTACAATCATTTTGAAAAACTGTACATAAGTTTCAGATATTAATTTTTAAAAATCAATAAATATAGAAAATATTTTGAAATACTGTATCTTCAAGATTTTAGGGGAAGAAATGTGTCACTTGGTTTTGGTATTCAATATAAAGCTAAATATAAGAGTCACTGTATTAATATAAATTGTATGGTTACATCTTAATGATATATTCTGTATATTTGACCAAAAGGCTGAGTTCCTGCATTTACACACATTTGTTTGGTTTCTATTTTTTGAGAAGGCCCAGAGTGAGCCTAATATCTCTTTTATGTGACAGTCCCACAGAAATGAGAAGGCATTTTCATGTCCCCCTGAGTCATATGTTCCCTAAGCAACTCCTTTCCCTATTCTTTCTCCATCAATCTGATTACCATTCTATGAGTACATTCTAGTTTGGTTCGTATCTCTTAAAGTGCTGGGGTCCAGAATTAAATACATCATCGTATGTATGTTTTGAAAAATAGACTAGAGTGAGACGAACACTTCTATTTCATACTTTACTTCCAGTAATGCTAAAATCCTGTTAACTTTTTGATAATCACCTAAGATTATACTTTGGAATATACACTGCTTCCTACAAACTAAAATCTTTAAGCCTTTTCTATACATACAAAGCTACCTCTCTTTTGTGCGTGTTAACTCACTGTAGACATTTACACTTATCAATTTTTAAATGCATTTTGTTAAATTCAGTACAATATTCCAATCTCCCTTTGCGATTCTATTTTGGCATTCATCAGTGAAAGGATAAAGATGTGGTATATATATACAATGGAATACTACTTGGCCATAAAAATGAATGAAATCTTGCCATTTGTGACAACATGGATGGACCCTGAAGGCATTATGCTCAGTGAAATAAGTCAGACAGAGAAAGACAAACACTCCATGACCTCTCTTATAGATGGAATCTAAAATACAAAATAAACAAGCAAAACCAAAATCATAGATCCAGAGAACAGACTGCTGGACTGAGGAAGAAGGGAGACATTGGGGAGGGCAAAATGGATGAAGGGGGTCAAAAGGTACAAACTCCCAGCTATAAAATAAATAAGTCATGGGAATGTAATGTGCATCATGTTGACTATAGTGAATAATGCTGTATTGCACATTTGAAAGCTGCTAAGAGAGTAGATCTTAAAAGTCCTCACAAGAAAAAAAAATTTGTAACTATGAGAATGGATGTTAACTAGACTTATTATGGGTGATCATTTTGCAATGTAAACAAATTTAGAATCACTGTGTGATACACTTGAAACTAATATAAGGTTACATGTCAATTACACCTTGATTTTTTTAAAAAGGGCTTTTTTGGTAATTACTACATTTTTATTTTTAATTATTAACATATAATGTGTTATTTGTTTCAGAGTACAGGTCTTTGATTCATAAGTCTTACACAATACAGAGCACTCACCACAACACATACCCACTCCAGTGTCTTTAAAAGAAAGTATTCATCAACTGACCTGACAAAGCAGTATAGCATCATCTGCATATGTGTGTGTGCGTGTGTATAGATATAAATAGATATAGTCACAGACACAGACACTGACACATATTACTACAAAGATATATGGCAAGTTTTAACTAGTCATTTTGAGGTGGTAGGATTAAGTGTGATTTTTATTTTCTTATACTTAATTTTAGTACTCTATTTTTTTTTAAGATTTTATTTATTTATTTGAGAGAGTAGAGCGAGAGAGGGAGAGAGCACGTGCACAAGTGGGGGGAGGGGCAGAGGGAGAGGGAGAAGCAGTCTCCCTGCTGAGCGGGCAGCCATACACAGTGCTTAATCCTATGACCCTGGGATCATGACCTGAGCCGAAGGCAGGCACTCAACCCACTGAACCACCCAGGCACCCCGATACTCTTTCTATAATATGTACCTAGTGAGATAGAATTCTCAAAATTAATGCCATCTTCTTCTATGCTTACATGTGGAGAAGGCAAGTCACATGCGAACAAGTTAGTCCCAGCTAATGCCTGGGTTTTCAAATGCTTGAGATGGATCTTAAAAATGAATAGAAGGTTGCTCCTGCCAATGGAATACCATCGACAAAGAATATAGATTTGTGCAGATTAAATAGAAAGCATATTGTGACTTTATCATCAATGACTTTGAACATCATGCTGAAGAGTTTATTATATAGATAATTTATTCTGGAGACGCTAGGGAAAATAAAATGGTTTGCAGGAGGAAAGTAACATAAACTTACCTATATTTTAGAAAGAGACCAGTGTTAATAGTGAAAAAACTCACATTCGGAGATTAGAGATTGGAAAGGATAGCTCTTAAATTATCCTTCCACCATAGGAATCTTGAGCAAGATGACTGGATCTGAATAAAAAAGTGTCAAAGGAAATCAAGAAAGTGGATTCAGATGGTATTTCCCAAACTAGAACACTAGTATTTACATCTTTGATTATTCATTAGTGTCAGTGTTATGACTAACATTTATGTAATAATTGGTAAATTAAGGGGATTGTTTTTGATCTAACAAACTTTAGAAATGTCATATATTACATTCCCCTCTTGAACATTTGAAATGTACACAAATATCTAAAAGACCTAAGATGTGTTACTGTAAAGAAACATGTTTAACTTTTCTCTAATACGCCATTTTCCAAATTCATTTGATCCCGTGAAAAGCCTGTAAACATTTAACAGTTATACTAGTATTCTATGCACCCAGTTTGGGAAATATAACATTAGAGAAATATTGGGAAGGCAGAAACAACAAAACATAGTGTTACCTGTGGAGGAAGATAGAGAAGGAAAATTTTTTAATGATAGGTTTTTTGCCTCCTGACTAGAAAAATAGTGCTGCAACTACCAAGTTTTATGAGAGCAGGTTTGGTTGAGAATTATGAGTCCAAGTTTGGATTAGTTAGATGTCAGGTGTTTGTGTACCAACATTTGAAGATATTCATGTATTACGTATCTGCAAAAAAAAAAAAAAAAAAAAAAAACCTTCAAAAGCAGTATTAGAATTTCAAATAAACTAGTCATAAAACTTCGCTACTAATCAAAATGCATTGCCAAGCAGAGCGAGCCAGCACAACGACTGCAGTTCAGAGGGACCTACAACATGTTAGAGGGTAGGAATCACTGTGAAGATGCTGCTAAAGAAGTCAGAGGAAATGTGGAAGCTGGAAATTATTTCCATGGGATAGTCTCTTCCAAGACACCATAACTAAAGAATCTCGAGTCTCTTGCCTTCTAGCATATGAAATTCTGAGAAGTACCTTTAAATTGTGTTTCCATTTCCTTGAGTTTCCTGTTCTTTAAGAGCTTAATTGGTATGATTGTGCTAAGACAAACTCAAAAAAGTAAACAAGATGTGAAGGGCTGGGGGCTGAAATTCCAGAGCATGAAGGAAATTCTCAGAAAGATCATTAACAGCAAGTAGCTGTCAATACATTTCACAATGGGAAGAGGCAGAGTAATTTACCACCCTTTGGCATTCCCGATCAGATAGAGATCTGAAAGAGTGTAAGAAATCCACTGCCCTCTGCAAGGAGAAAGTGAGAAGGCAAGGACAGTTTGTTTCACTCCAGGTGTTTTGCTGACCTACTTTGTGAGCTGAAGCAATTCCAGGAATTCATCTTCCTCAACCCCACATCTACAGAAGGGAAAGAACAGCAATAGCAAAAAGGAGAACGGCAATAGCCACATGCCTTGGTCGTCCACTCTGCAGGTTTGCTAAAAATTACCAGAACAATTAACACTTGTAAGCATGGTGGCTGGAAAAGACTTTGAGGTCAGAAGGTTTAAATCCCATGATTCTTTTACCAATTAAAAAATGTGACTTTCGGGATACAAAGATGGTTCAGTCAGTTCAAGTATCCTAGTCTTGATTTCAGCTCAGGTCATGATCTCGGGGCTGTGAAATCAAGCCCCACGTCAGGCTCTTCACTCAGCAGGGAGTCTGCTTGAGATTCTCTCTCCCTCTTCCTCCACACGCCCCCCCCCCCCCAGGTGCTCATGGTCTCTTCACTCTGTCTCTCAAATAAATAAATCTTTTTTAAAAATGTGACTCTGCATAAATCTTAGCTTTTTGGTCTTCCACTTTTCTTATGTGCAAAATGAGAATAATAATTCTAAAATAATAGGAAATTACAGAATTAAATAAAATTTATACATATACATTTTAAAAATCATAAAATTATAAAAAGCAAAACAAAAATCGAAACGTGCTGAATAAATAATTGTAGTGATTATTGCTATTATATTACCTATTCTACATAAGTACCTTTAATGAAGTATACTTGACATTCCTCTGTTTAGAGAGCCCATATACACATACATAGTTCCTAATACTAAATTTTAAACCTTTTAGTTCCAAAGTTGAATGCCCTTCCTCACGCTCAACTCAATGGTTTTTAAAAATTGATCTCATAAACAATGCACTTGTCAAGGTTTTCTTGTCCTGCTCTCTCTGTTTCTAGGTGATATTTTACCATTTTTATTTCCAACCTATCCTTAGGTCATTTATCCAAAGAAGACAGACTTTTTCCCTTCAGAAGGGTGTTCCTTCAGCAATTCTGTTAGATCTGAATTTGATTCCGAGGAAAGAGCTCTTTCAGAGACGCTTTGCCCCTATTAGGATAGATATGGTTAATGAAACTTTCAACAAGACTGCTCAGTCTGCAGACTTTTCTTAATTGAATTTTTCTGTTAATGACAGAATAAATCAGAAACAGTTTTGTTTCATCCATTAATGTTTATGGTAAGTTGATCTCTTTCTTGTAAACATAAATGAGTCAGTCTTTACTACTTAAAGCTCTTACCTGAGTAAGGGCTATCATTTTTAATACAGAAATCTTCTCTCCCAGGAGTCTGAGCAACTCAGTAATTTTATAGCATTGACCATGTAGATGCAAATTCTTCAAAACCATTTCAGTGAATATAGACTAGCTCCAAGATAAAGTGAGAAATTTGAATTTTTTATTGAACAAATTTCTTAATTATTTATTTTGCAACTATTTCCTATTTCTTTCTAAAAGTGACACCCCTGAAAAACTATTGATGAGTTGAGGCTTTGGGTTAAATTCAAGTCTCTTTTCAGATCCAAACTTGCTCACAAAATCACTTTAATTCATCAAACTTTTATTCCCTACACAGTGCACTTATGGGCTAATTCCAAGTGAAAAGAATTCCTACGTGTCTTGTATCTTTTGAAAACTACTGCTTTCTCCTTACCTCTAGTCTTTCTTGAACACCTAGTGCTATATGCTAACAAAAGTACCTATGATAAATATTCCCACTTACTAAAAACAATAAATGGGCAAGAGAAATGGTAGCTTAGGAAGTGCAAATTTTAACCCTTCATCTAGAACCACTAATCAAAGCAGCAAAGTGGCAACAGCAGTTTAAAAACTGACCAGCAGATCTCTTTCCCACTTGTTTTACCCACAGTCATCTGACTTCCCCAATAACAAGCTGGAATAAAATTGCAGAAATGACCTCCATCTATTCCTATTTAGAGTCCTTTGCCCCTCAAGTGAGCCTGTAACCTGCTGCAGGTAGGATAAGACACCCCTCCCTCCACCTAGTATGTGGGGACAACTGCTTTAATAAAATACAGAGGCATTCCATGCTGCCTGTTTTCTCCATCCTTTCTGCTTCTGCACTACCTTCCAGCATCCAGAAAAAAACAGGTTTACTTTTAAAAATGTATTTTCCTAAGCATGGAATTGCCCGATATGCAAATAGATGATGATGTGGGACAATACATTTCAGCTAATAGGAAAAAGGCAAATATTTATATCCCAGGTTGAATTCCCCAGGAAGCCGACTCTGAGATAGTTTTGCATGCCCTTGGGATCAATCTACGTGTAAGGGAAGAAGTAGAGTACAAATAGGCAAAAAGAAAAGTCAAACTACAGTGACCACCCAAAAAGAGCCTTGGCCAATGCAATGGAGAACTCTGAAGCTAAAAAAGGTCCCTGAATTGTCCTGAAGGTTGAACCAAGATAATCAGACTGATTCTCTGTCAATCATTGGGCATGGGTTATCTGGGAAAGGATATTACCCTGGGCAAGATGGCTACCTATACCAAGTAATCTCTGAAGGGACTGACAACTGAAGGATGTCTGCTGACTGCACTCCCAATAAGCCCTTCGTTAAAGGGGATCAGGCTGTGTATGACAGTGCCCACTACAGTTTGACAGCGCTTAAATTTGGTACATAATAACCCTTTTCAAGTTCATCAGGTCATGATATTATGGGATCACTGCCAATGCTGGCCATGTTATCTGCGTGATAGAATTAAATGTTCTAAAGCTTCTGAAGTACCTATCTTGTGGACATTTCATGAAGTCTACTGAACTGGAAACTAGCAGGCATCCAAAAGCCCATTTTAATGTATCCTCTAGGTACTCTTGGGAAGTCTGCAGGAGTATACTGAATTAAACTGGACATATCAGACCATTCTTCATAATTCCTTATTAATGGGCCATAGATAAGACAGTGCACCACATTCATAACTAGCTGTAAAAAGAACAGACTCAGGTCAGAAATCTGAAATGCTACTAATCTTGTTCAAAAATACACAAATAGTCAAAAGTAATTCTCATAAACAAAATAAAGTTAATGCTATTTCAGTAGTTTGCTTTACTTCATAAACTTTCAAGAGCCAGAGTGATACTGTGCAGCTGTCGCATAGCATTTATAAAGAACAGGGTCTCCTTAGCTGCTGTGAACAATGTTCACATCCCAATTATGAAGAGACAAAGCACATGGTCACAAAAAAGTACTAACCACATTATTTATGGAACCCCTACTTAACCTTACAGCTTGAAACATTTAATAATAAAGCCATTCTAGTCAGAGCCATTAAGTCAGAGGCTGGTTGTGCCCCCTTTGATGTTTAAGAAGGGATAATCCTAGATCATCGTGGCAAGGTAGGACTGGACTGAGAACTGGTACAAATTTCTGATAGGCCTCCCAGTGAGTGAATGTGGGCACTTCAGCCTCATTGTCTTCATCTATAAAAAGAAGGGGATTCAAATTTTAGATGATCTCTGAAGAATCCTTCTAATGTAAAAGTCTATGATGCTCTTCACCTTTCAGATTAGGGAGTAGGTAGAAGGAAGTATAGTTTTGATTCCATAAGAATGAATGCAAGATTTTCCCTAAGAGAAACAAATCATAAAAGTCCCAAGTGTGAAATATTCAGGATGTAGGTTGGTATTATTCCTCTGATAATCCATTAAGAATAAAGGCATTTTCTTTTACAACTGAAGATAGTTAATGAGATAGTCTGAGGTTGACAGTCCAGTGAACCGAATATCATAATTTGGCATGAGGACCAACCCTAGATTTTCATTAGATCTGAAAAAAAGTCTTAAATGAACAATCATTTCTTTTTCCTATTATAATGGTGTCACTTTAAAGTGTTAATATTACTGTAACATATATCTCTTGAAAGTAGAGTCCCAGACAGTAAGAGTCACTCAACCCAATATTCAGGTACTTTATATTTAACAATATATTCAAATGCTCCTTTTTTTTTTTTTTTTTTTTAACTAACTCATCAGTTAGTTTCATATTAAAATCTAACCAGGAAAATTAAGGTTAA
Source organism: Potos flavus (assembly GCA_028534135.1). NCBI lineage: Eukaryota > Metazoa > Chordata > Mammalia > Carnivora > Procyonidae > Potos > Potos flavus. The sequence goes on along the minus strand of CM052895.1, from coordinate 106,095,381 downwards.
TTATCAAATGGTAGATTCTAGAATCTGGATCCTATAACCCACTTATAGAAGACAGCTGGCTTATATGCCCATAAGGGTTTGTTGTGGCTTAAAAAACAAAACAAAACAAAAAACAGTATCAACACAATTTGGGAAACCACTTTCACATGGAAGAATTCAGGCTCTGCTTCTACCAAATTTCTACTAATTTGAACCAGTCCCTGTGAAGAGAAAAAGTAGATCTGAATTTTATATCTACCTCGTGTCAGCATGCAGGCAAAACACTGGGATTGACGTTACCATTAGAAATACATGGGATGGTGGAGAGGTGGTTCAAGTAGAGCAAACTTTGTTGAGCAGACAATACAACTGATACCATTTACATGGTGACCATTCTGTTTTTCTTGAAACTTTCCCTTTCCATGGCTTCTACAAGGCTACCTCCCCTGGTTCTCTCTTACCTCTCTGGCAGCTCTTCCTCAATATCCTCCCAGGGCTCTATTCTTCCATTACCCTTTCCCAAGTGGGTGTTCCACTGAGCTCCATCCTCAGCCCCCTCCTTAATCTGTACACTTCTCTCAGGTAAATTCACATAAACTCATGATTTCTACAGCTATTTTTGTTTTCAAGTCTCATCACTACACTAGATTTTCTACAAGCTCCAAACCATATTTTCAATTGTCTGCTATGTATTCTATAAATATTTCAGATCTGACACATTTGAATACTAAATTTATCAAGTTCCTCAAAAATCTGATCACCCCTCTTTTAGTCAGTAGCACCATCATTTCCATCATAGGCCAAACCTGAAGTAATGCTACAATTCTCCCTTCCCCTTCTGGTCTACATTCAAGTAACGTAAATAGAAAATAGATTCAAGCAAGGGCCTCAAGGGACTGCTGGCCTGAAGGCATGCTGCAGAGATCTAAGGGATCATATGGATGTGCCGGTAGCAGGCACCAGTCTGGGCAGGGCTATAATTGCATTAAGAAGGAGAAAAAAGTGCAAGAACAAGGATGGACAGCCCCAAAGACAAATGTCTTCCACAAATGTCAAAAACAAAGGCAATATGGGAAAAGATACAAAAGACAATGAAGTAAAATCAACAGAATAATTGGATAAGAGAAGTAGGAAAAAGACTGAAGTTGAGATGATTCCAAGATTGCTGATTAAATGGTAAGGCAGATTTGGATATTTTTTATCTCAATCTCCAAGGCTGCCATCCTTCCCTACACAACCATAATGAGAGAAAATACAACCATTTCTTACCTAGACCACTGAAATATCTTTCTCATTGGTTCCCCTGTACCTACTCTTTTCCCCTCCAATTCACTCTCTCAACAGCAGCGACAGTGATATTTTCAAAGCATAAATGTTATTCTTTCGCTACAATAACTGAGCCCCCCTAACGACTTTTCACTGGTCATAAAAGGAAAATATGTAATACATCTTAGAGGGACCTACATGGCCTTGTCCTTGCTTACCTAGTCTACACCTGCAAATTTTACCACTCCCCCAGATATACCAATCTTCTTTCCAGTTCCTCTACTATGCTGGGCTCGCCCAACCCCTCCAACCTCAGGGCCTTTGCAAATGTAATTTCTGCCTGATGTCATCTTCTGCCTACTTAACTATTACTCATTCTTTTGATCTTAGCTTAACTGGTAATCGGTCAGGGAAGCCTTTCTTGCAGTCCCTTTCCCTCCTTCCCCTCAAATAAGGCAGTTCTCTTGTGAGATGCTCTCATAGCATACTGCAATTGCCCCTCTTAGCAGTTATTCCAGCTTGGAATTAATTGTATATTTGCATAATAATGTGATTAATGAGGGTTTCTCCTCTCTATATAATAAATGCTATTAATACAAGGACCACTATTGTTTTGTTCAACATTTCATCCTCTGTACATAGGCTTCAGTCTGGCTCTCAGTGATGTTTAATAAATTTCTTATTGGTTGGACACACAAATTAATTGCCAAAGGGGAAGTAGATTTATATATTGTCTTTAAGAGGACTGTAGGAGATTCAAGGGAAGATGCTTAGCATCTGACAGGCAGGTCTCTGTGGTTGAAAAGCACTTACTTTGGAATCAAATTGTCAGGATTTTAAACCCAGCATAGTCAAAAAAAATAAAAAAAGTAAAAAAAGTAAACCCAGCATAGTCATTCTCTATCTGAGTAACCCTATGCAAACTGTGTGATATGGCCAAACTTTTGTTTCCTTCCATGTAAATGGAGATGATAATAGTATCTCCCTCACTGGGGATGGTTCTAAGAGTTAAATGAAATCATGCATGTACACTTGTTAATGCAGTACCTTGCATCCAGTAAGCACACAATGAATATTTTGGAGGTCTAGACCACAAGGAAATGTTGATGGGACTAGTTATAGTTTCCAAATCATTTAGGATAGTTGAAGTGAAAAGAGTTGATGAGAAAATAGAGTGAGAAAAAGACCAAAAAGGAGAACTTGAGTGAACACCAAAAGATTCAGAGGAAAAGATAAAAAATACACAGTAGGTTGATCAGAGAATTAGAAAAAGGACAGGGAAATTTGGCATAAAAGAAGACAAGAGATAGGATTCTTTCCTATTCATTGATTACTTTAAAATAAATCTGGGGCGCCTGTGTGGCTCAATCAGTTGAGCAACCAATTCTTGATTTCAGATCATGATGTCAGGATCCTGGGATTGAGCCCTGTGTCCAGCTCACCACTCAGCAGGGAGTCTGCTTCTCTCTTTCTCCCTCCTCCTCTGCCCTTCCCCCTACTCGCAAACTCTCTCTAAAATAAATAAATAAATCTTTTAAAAAAAAGATTTAAAGTAAATCTATTAATCTATTCTTTAGATGTGTAGGGGCCAAGGGCAGGTCGCCCCAAGATGGGCTTTTTTGGTATGAACATTATTTTGAATTAAAAACATTATTCTGAATTAACATTATTTTTAATTAAAACCCAACAGTTCAGGAAAAGTTCTTTATCTCCCCCTCAACTGCCTGATTTACCACATACGGAGCTATTAACAAAGATTCCTTTTTACCTGAGAAATTTATCTACGCAACAAGATAAACTTTGCTTTCTAAATATCTTTCATCTTCCTGCTAATGGTCTTTCTCTCTTTTGTATCCTTAGACCCCTATCCCTCTCCTAAGATTATGCAAGCATCATGTTGCCTGCCTGCCTCTGGAATTTCCATGTCCGTGTGGATTCCCCACACCTATACTATTAATCTGATTTTCTCCTGTGAATCTGTCTTGTGTCAGCTTGATTCTTAGTCCAGCTAGAAAGACCTTAAAGGGTAGAGTAAATTCTTCCTCCCAAACAGATGCTAGACCTTAAAATGTCTAGGAGGCAATGTCACGATGAGAAGTTAAGTACTTATTGAGTCCTCTAGAAATTATCTACTTTCGCTTAGCAACATTCTTAACAGTTGAAAACCAGGAAGTGAGTCAATGTTCTTTCCTCATTATTCTATCAGAGAATACCTTTCTTGGCCCTTATTTGATCTAAAAAAGACTATGATGAAACAATACATTGATGGAAGAGGAAAATAGCCTGAAGAATTTTCTTACAAGCCCCATACAACCCTACATCAATCCCACGGTCCTTTGTGTATCAACACAAAGTTTTTTTGCAGAAAACTAAATGACTTTGAGCACATGCCACTTTCTTATGACTGGAATAACAGCAAAAAGCAGCAGCCTGCTGCATGTTTCATATTCAATTCAACACATTGTATTTTCATTCCTAACTACTCTCCATTAGCTCTGACATTTTCAGATTCAGTGGAAGACCAAAAATTACACATTTTGCTTATGGTAGTATCTACTTTTTCTTCAGAACAACAAGTAAGTGTTCAAAGAGATTTCCTGAGAAATTCAACTCCAAGGATTGCTCCTCTACCAAGTGACCATACCCTCTGTAACCACAGCATATTGGGGGTGACCTGACAATTAGGAACAAAAACAACAACAAATCAAAACAAACAAACAAAACCCCCATGATTCTTCACATTGCTTGCTTCCAGATGGTAAACAAAATAAGCAAATCTCAATATCAGAACACATTTTAATTAGACAAAAAATGAGAGTTGGGTGGGCAGGTGACTGGCTGGCTCAGTCAGTAGAGCATGTGATTCTTGATCTTGGAGTCATGAGTTCAAGCCTGACACTGGGCACAGAGCTTAGTTATAAATAGATAGATAGATAGATAAAAGATTCATAGATAGATAGATAGATAGATAGATAGATAAATGACAGTTGGGTTATGCTGTGGCACTTTCTTTACTTTTTTTTAGATTTTATTTATTTATTTATTTAGAGGGAGCATAAGCAGGGGGAGGGCAGACAGAGAGAGAAAAAGAGAATCCTAAGCAGACTCTGCACTGAGCACAGAGCCTGACACGGGGCTCAGTTCCTCTGGCCTGAGATCATGATCTAAGCTGAAATCAAGAGTCAGATACTTAACTGACTGAGCTATGAAGGCGCTCCTGAGGCATTTTCAACAAATAAATAACATCTCTTATAATTTTATAAATAATGGATAAACAATAGCAAAACTAAAGTAGTTCTAATTATATTACCAGATTGAATAGGATTTCAAGGTGTGCCCAGCCATCTATTTCCCAGGAGTAATTCAAAGAACTGAATTGCAAGACAAGACTTCCATGGACTACTGTCTTGACTAGCTATTTTTGGAATTTGTATCTTTGTGTTGCAAGTTCCAGAAAGAATGTAAGCAATAGATAGGTTTTCATTCACTCTTAAAAACTTCCATTTTCATTAGAGAGATCACATCAACAAATACAGTGAGAATGGACATAAAGAACATGTTCTGTCAATACTCAGTGTACTAATTTAGAGAATTTATAATTGGTATGGATATCTATGCAATGCCATCTGTCTAATAATACTACACTTAGTGGAAAAGAATCTCCGTTTTGAGCTGGCTTGTATTTTATGGAGTTATTGCAACAGTCACAGTTGTTCTAGAATATATTTAGAAGTCATAGTGACCAGCAATACTGGCTATGATTTAGATGTAACTATTTTTGCTCTAGGTTCTCATTTACCTGAGCCACAAGCAGCTTTATTACCTGAATTAGTTTTATCCATTATAGTCACATATATAGCCCAGAGTAATACCACAGTCCAGTGTCAAATATCATACTTAAGCATTCAACAAACATGTCTACTATACTGTAACCAATGACTTTAAAATAATAGTAACAACAACAATAATAATAATACCCTCGGAATGATAGGTAGGGGATCAAAACCTTATCTCCAGAGTTACAACAGCCCATTTGAGCATATGCAGTACAGATTGCTCTCCACTCAGGAAGCACATTCTGAGAAGCAGTAAGTGAATTCAGAGAGAACAGAAAAGAAAAAAAAGTCATTTCAGAATTTGCTTATCTTCGAAACAATCAACAAATGTGAGAGCCTGCTACAGACAAGGTGCTGAAGGGCTAAGAGCATGTTCTCTGCCTTCCAGAAGCCTAGAGTACAGACTAGTTAAATTGATGGAGCTATACTCTCCACATAAACCTACATGTATCTCCTATTTCACCAAGCAAACTTTTGTTCCTGGGCAGCTTTCTAGAACTATGTCGGAGGATCAATATCTTCCTTCCTGGTAGATTTTTGTTCTCTTTTTTTGAATTCTCAGCAATAATAACCTGATTAGCAGGGAGAATAGTACCAAATATTAATGAGATAATTATGATGTTTTCTTACATCAGGCAACCAGGGACTTCTGGCAAAGACCAGTAGGATGAAAAGCAGGAGGACAAGAGTAAAATGTTGGTTTCCAGAAATGACTTATGCTCTCTGGTATCTCTGTTGAAGAAGCAAAATCTAATAGTAAGCATCATAAAAATAACATCATACAACAGAGGAGGGGAAAACTATGAGTATGAGGCCCTAGGAAGAAAACAGTACTTGTTGAAAGTCTTCTGTAAAATGGTGATCTAGTTTATGGAATTTTTTTGCACACACTCTCGTAAAAAGCCCCTACAACTAAAGTGTGTTTTTAAAATAATTTTTTTTCTTACTCTGCATGCAACAAGGTCATGAATTTCAATCATGTTACCATACTACCACTCAGATATACACAGACATTTTAATTTCTAAATATTTCTTAAAATAATGTCTTTACCTTTAGGCCAAGACATTGATTAGGAGAAAAAAAAAGAGATAAAATGTCTTATTTACAATTTAAAGTTAATTAAATCCAATAATTTATATATATATATCCCCAAAATGGTGAGTAGATGTTGGCGTAAGAAATATGTGGCTTGGGGCACCTGGGTGGCTTAGTTGGCTAATCTGACTCTTGATTTAAGGGTCTCAAGGTCATGAGTTCAAGCCCTGCATTGGGTTTCATGCTGGGCATGGAGCCAATTTAAAAAAAAAAATGTGTGGCTTAAATTTCCTTATGATGTGAATCCTCAGGGATGCTCTGGCTCCAACTGGTACCTAGCATGATGTCCCTTCTTAACAAGAGTTTATATGAGAATGTCAAAATATGTCTAGGGTTGTAAGCAAAGCCTGGGTGATTTAGAGCATTGGCTGCCATGCTTCATGTCTAATACTTTAGGGGGGTGCTGAACAGTTATAAGCAGAAGACAAAATAGGCATTTCTAGAAAGATCATTCTAGAACTATATGAAAACTGAAAATGATTTAGAAGATTTACAGTAATCTAGTTGAGAAATAATAAAATCACAAAGTAAAAAGGTAGCAAAGAGATAGAATGAAATGGATTTGAAAACTATTAATGTGACAGGATGAAGGTCTTGGCATCTAATGGATTGTATACTATTAGAAAGAAGGAGAAAAAAGATGAGACCTTTCTGGCCTAAGGGGGAAAATACAGGAAGATGAGTAGGTTCTGGAGAAGACGATGATTATTCCCAATTTGTTATTAATTTTTAATATGACCAGCACCCGATTAAAACTAGCCTCGAAGAGAATTTTGATAGGGAGGAGAGGAAGAGAGAAGACAGACTGAAGGGGAGTCAGAAGAAGGCAATGTGTTTCACAGCATCCTTGAATCCTCAATTTCATACTCTCACTTATTATGCATACCACCAAATCCTTTCAAACTTATTCTCTCAGAATAAAATACTTTTTAGTCCTCCATGTTTTAACTGAGCCTTATATTCAATCCATTGGTATTAGAGGGGAATAAGTCTTACTCTGTACCCAAAGAAAGCACATAACAGCAATGTATCTCGAAGATATCACTCCATGTTCACCCCAAGCCTCCATAAATTTATCTTTAGAGTTTGACTTTCAGCAAGGGCCAATGTGTAATCCATACGGATTTTTAATCTTAAATATGCTATTTAGTGCATAATTTTGTGTTTTAATATACTTACAGACTTGGTGTTCTGCCTATACGTTGAGATTCATAATTTTGAAATTCAATGCTGTCTGTATTAAACCTCATGATACACTCACCTGAGATCAACAGGACAGGAAAAAGCTGTTTCTTTTTATAACCTAATATATTGTATATCCTATTGTCAAACAATGAGAACTACATCATTATCTAGTTTCTGTCTTGTCTGGGCTACCCAAATGAAAATTTCAGTTTAACTGTTATTGCCATTTTTTAATTATTATTACTATTACTATTCTTAGTCTGAATTTGTTTTATTTTTGCCTCTCTTCTTCATGCCCTGTTCTTCAAGTTTATATAACTTAAATTTTGACTTTTATTCTATGTTACTGGTCTCACCCATCTGTACCATGTTCTCACTATCAGCCAACTTATACCCCTTCAAAAACTTTCAATTCCTGTTCTACTGGGGATCCCAGAATTGTGTCTACTACTAAGGCCTTCCTCGAGTTCCCATGCTACATAAATATTTTGGTGGGATCCTTTTTGTCCCTCCTCAAAAGCAACATCAAATCTCCAGTTGCTGGGAAATGGTGCTTTTTCCTATTATTGGAATCAATGAGTCAAGGCATATGTCTTTAATGGAGGTTTTGGCAAGCATGATATTATAGTTATTATTAGATGGACAGAAGTAAACTGAACAGTTTGTTTTTCACGCTGTAAATACAAATCTATGGTTTAAATCAAACACTGCAGTTTATAATGCGGTAGAAATATTTACACGGAAAAAAGCACTAATCGATGTGCAACATTAAGATAATGTAAGTTTTACAAATTCTAGGAGCCAAAATATTTCACAGATCACAAGAAAAGTGAGAACAAAGAAAACTCAAAAAAAGCATATAAACCCGTTAGGAAATGTGCTCCACCCTCAAAGAGTCTGGTTCAGTTAGTATCTTCTGGTTTTTTTTTTTCTTTTCTTGATTTTTTTTCTTTTCACCTTTATACATTTTCTTATGTTTCTCCTTAACACTTCTTGCTTTCTTCTAACTCCAGCTGGACTCTGACTTTTTACCTCAATCACATAGCTTAATTATCTCTATATGTTCTTGGATATGCCTCCCATTTCTCTCTGTATTTCCTAATTTGGCCCAAACAAAAAAAGTCTCTTTGGCTTATACATCTTTTTGCACCAGGCCAAATATAGGTCATGGGCCAGTCTCTGGATTTTGGTAGGGAAGACTATGAAGTCACATAGAACTCCTAGACCTGCTATATAAACTATGAGTAAAGAAGTTTCACTTAGGAAGGACCAAGGACATGGCACCAAGACTGGTGTATGAATATGCAACCCTATAATACATTCATGAGATGAGAAAATGACAGCTTTACCACCTTGTTCCTTCTAAACACAATTTTTTTTTTTAAATCATCTTTTGGGCAGATTTCCCTGGTATTCAACATGGACTTCCAGAAAGAATACATATAGCCCAATCAAAATAATCAACAAATCAAGGTACATGTCTCTCGAGAACAAACTGCTGCCTTTAAAAAAGTGTCATATACATTCCAAAATTAAATGCAAGTGAATTTTTCTGATTATTGTGTGTTGTTCTTTATCCTTATCACCCTCCTTTTGAATGTCATAATCTCTTGCTGTAACTGATCACCTCTACGGGCATTACTACTCAACTCCTAATGCATCCATTACAACTGATTCCAAACTGCATATCTTACATCTTGAAGTTTTCAAGTACTGTTGGAACAAAACATTCTTGTTTCAAAATACTAAAAGGATGAAAGCTGTATGTACTTCATAAATGTGGATTAACAGAATATATATAATTACAACTAGACTTAAAGCTCATTCAAAGCTGGGACTGTCTCTCTTGTTCATTTCTCTTCCTCAGATATTAGTATGATGGCTGACATATAGTATGTGCTCAATATATTTTTCAAAATAATCAATCAATCAACCAATGAACACCACACCTATTTCCCAATAACTTCTAAACAATGGAAAGAATGGAGATTAGAAACTAGTAAGGACTATTTTTGAATAGCAGTAAAAAGTGTCTCCAGATTCCATAGAATCCCTGCACAGACAAACTAGAAAACAAACAGGTTTAGATGCAGGTCTTCTAATTAAAAATAAGTTCTTAGATAAAAGCAAACAAAATATTGCAGGACTCTAATAGGAAAATAAGTATTTATTTGTTCTTAACCTAGGTAGATTATACACACACACGTACACACATATATATATTTCTAAATGTAGCTTCTCCTAGCCAAAGCTTGATGTTTACTGTTTTGTGTTCTCAAATAAAGAGTGTCTGGTGATAGGATTCCTTGCCTTTTTCTTAGGAGGGAAGATTCTGAAAAATAGCCTTGAAACCCCTCATATCCTAGCACTGGACCAATCCTCCAACAGGAGTTACCTTCCCATTGTCTACCTTAGAGGAGTTTGTAAGAAATAATCCTTGCTCCAATTACTCCTCTCATCTCACTGGGCAACACAATAATCAGATTTCTAAGCTCATCTTCACTCTCTTAAATAGGAAGAATGAAAGACAGAAAATCCACGGAACACTATGTGTGACTCACTTTCAACTTTGTGTGAATAATTTGGCACAAAGGCATAATTTTGCTATTAAGAAGGAATATTTATGTGTGTTTTCTCCTCATTCAGTTGAGCACCCAAATGAGAGACTGATTGCTCTGAACAATGCTGCTGTCTTCCTCCCGGTGCTTGTTATCATCATGCGAAATCACAGAAAGGCTCTGACTCACCAACTGAATCACACGCATAATGACCAAAGTTCTAGAAGCTTGTGCCCTGAGGCCTAAGAGCTGGATTCTTTCTGCTTCTGCTGTGTGTGACAACTCTGATGCCAGCTCAAATGATAAGGTTTGCAGGAACTCTGGTCTCTTCATTTAAATTAAAATATACTTTGCCACAGGGCCTGCGTGGCTCAGTCAGTGAAGTGACTGTCTTCGGCTTAGGTCATGATCCCAGAGTCCTGGGACTGAGTCCCGCATCAGACTCCTGGCTCAGTGGGGAGCCTCCTTCTCCCTCTGATCCTCTCCCTTCTCCTGCTGTTTCTCACTATCTCTGCTTCTCAAATAAATAAATAAATAAATAAATAAATAAATAAATAAATAAAATCTTTAAAATATACTTTGCCATGTTGCTCTTTGACAAATAATAATCCCTTAGCTAAATAAAGTTTTCTTTCTCTTTTAGCCATGGGCCACGATTTCTTGTAAGGGGTCAGACCAATGGGTATCAGGAGAGTCCCACTCATGTATATTAATGGTATCCTCCCCGGCTTGAAGAACAGGGTCCACTGTTTCTGCCCAGTTTCATGTACCATTTTTAAATAGTGCTGCCCAGAGTCACTAAGGGCCCGTATGGGAAGACTAGAGAGTAGTGCACAAAGCCACAGTACCCTCAGCCCTCCTACCATACATCTGACCCATCTCTTGTCTGTCAACCAGGGAAGCTGGGCTTTATTTGTTTTATATGGAGAATTTCTACATGATGTTTCATTTGAAAAAAAATAATTCAAAGACTTTAAAAAGATGAAAAACCAGTGTTGTGGGGGAACCAGCACTGAACTAAGAATTAGAATATCTTCACTATAGTCCTGCTTCTGGCCCTAATTAGCCACTAGACTTTGAGAACTCACTTTACCTTTTTAGAGCCCGACTCCCCTGCATGGAATTGAGGCAACAGATGGTAGAATTCAAGCCAGGCCCTATGAAGGTGAGAAAGTTCCTCAAAAGTCCTCAGGATTGACCTTGAAAAGGAAACGTGAGAACTCTCATTTTCCCAATTTCACTTCAAACAGTGCAACTCTGCTATATATATATATATACATGCATATATATGAGATAGAGTTTCTTTTTTTTTTTT
>CM052895.1:105922048-106083646 GCA_028534135.1 Potos flavus | reverse complement strand
CTCTTCAATAAGTGGTGCTGGGAAAATTGGACAGCTATATGTAGAAGAATGAAACTTGACCATTCTCTTACACCATACACAAAGATAAACTCGAAATGGATAAAAGACCTCAATGTGAGGCAGGAATCTATCAAAATCTTAGAGGAGATAGAGTTTCTATATACAATTTGAGCTTTAAAAATTTGAAAAGCATTCAATTCTGTATCAATATACTCTTCATTCTGACATTCTATTGTTCTATAATATCTATTTCCTATGTTCCATTGATTAAAAAGCAAAACACTTTACAATAACTTTTTGTTCATATATTACACTATTTGTTGATGTTAATAACATATGATGCAATAATACCTAACACACGCATATTTATAACACCATTCTTTTTCTAGATACTCAGAAACTTATACATAAATGTAAATTCACATTCAAATTCATATATATATATAATATATACATATATAAACATTTTTGTCTTGTCAGAATTAACATTTTCTACATTTTGTTTCATGGAATACTCTTGTGGGATATAGTAGTAAGCACAGCATAAAAAAATATCATGTTGAAATGAGTTTGGGAGACTATGCATATTTAATCTCTTTATAAGTAACACACAATGCACACACACATTTCAGGCTCCAAAAGGAACTTCAGGGAAAAATCTATTTGATCTGGATTAATACAGAATTTATCAAACTTGTTTTAGTGGGACATTCTTTTTCATCAATACACCTATTGAATTTACTAGAATCATGGTTCTGAAGCAAACTCAGAAACAATAATGTAGTGATTTTCCAGTGTTATGGACTGAACGTGTTCCTCCAAAAGTCATATAATGAAGTCCTAACCCCTTTGGGATGTAATTAGGTTTGGATGAGGTCATGAAGGTGGTGCTTTCATTATGGGATTAGAGGCCTTATAAGAAGAAGAGACACTAGAACGCTCTCTCTCCCTCTGCACTAGCACAAAGAAAAGACCATGTGAGCCCACAGAGAAATGGTGGTCATCTGCTAGCCTGAAATAGGACTCTCACCAAGAATTGAATCTGCTGGCACCCTGACCTTGACCTTTCCATCTCCTAGAATTGTGAGAAATACATGTCTGTTGTTGAAGCCCCTGGTTTTGTTACAGCAGCCCAAGAAGACTGAGATATCCGGGTAAGAAAATTAGGGTTTGACTGGTTGCACAACTTACTGACAAAACTAGCAATCTACATTTCTACCTAAAAATCTATTTGAAAACTCCAGTCAAGATGGTGAATTAACTTCATACCTTGACATACCCTTTTTCCTCCAAAAGAATAACTGAAAAGTATAAAACGAGAAAATCCAAAATATATAACCAGGCTTCAAAACAAAATAAACATTGTTATGGACTAGAACTGGAACAGAAACCCAAAGCAGGGAATATGGTTAAAGCCCAGAGTCTCTAGGATTTTTAGTCTAGAAACAGGCAGGAGCAGTTGAAATGACAGTGATGGGAGGTCTTAAAATCCACAGCAGACAAGGGATAAGATCCAGACTCGCTGTTTATAGCCAGGTGCTGGCACAGAAGTACTCCCTCCTGTCCATCCTCCCCTCCTCATTGTTCATAGAAAGAGGCTGATAAAACTACTTTTATACAGAGCCCAAGGTTTTATAAACTGTGGACTCAGCAAAGCTGGCTGACAAGGCATGACCTCATGCTCAGGAACTGGCTTGTAGACTGGATCCGCGCTACATCAAATCTCACAACAAAGCAGGAGCCCCAATCCATTAAAACCTGATTCTAGACTGGAGGCCCCGAGACCTGGATGGAGACAACAGAGAAAATGTCCAAGGGAACTTGGTGCATCGTAGATGGTTATGGTTATTATGCTGATGATGTGACTGACCCTTCTGGAACAGAGAGACTAGCAGAGCAGACTAAGTAGAGAGTTATTGGTAGTTGAATGACTGTGGTTAAATCACAAAGCTCAGCCTTTATTGAGTGCTCCCTGTATGTCAGGGATCATTTACTGATTCGATCAACAAGTCAATACTGAGTGCCTACAATGTGTCAGGCACTGTTCCTGGCACTGGAGATACAGCACTAAAATACAAGAGATAAACACTCCGGTTCTCAAAGAGTTTAGAGTCTAGTGGGGGAAGACACAAGTAAATGTATAATGCATTCTGAATGTGAGATAGTGCTGTGTGCCGAGGGGAACTATGAGGCAGGGAAGGATAGGGAGGGCAGGAGTGGGAAGGCAAGTTTAAACAGGATGGCCAGGGAAGGTCCTCCAGAGTAAGATGATGTGTGAGCAAAGAACTGGAGGATGTGATTTAACCACAATCATTCAACTACCAATAACTCCCTACTTAGTCTGCTCTGCTAGACTCTCTGTTCCAGGAGGGTCAGTCGCATCATCAGCATTATAACCATAACCATCTACGATGCACCAAGTTCCCTTAGACATTTTTTATTTCTTATATTGCTTTAACATCAATTCAAAAATGGAGACATTATAATCCCCATCTTATTGTGATTATGAGTCTGAGGTACAACAAAATTAACTGATTTCCCCACACTCATATACCTAGAGGGTGATAAAGCAGATTTGGAACCTCAGTCCATCCTCCTCCAAAAACTGTTACCTTCTCCATTGGTGGATTGCTCCTTTTGCTGTTCTGGCCTAGGACTCTCCTCCTCCATAGATATTCTCCTCTGTTATCATTTTCCTTCCACCATGATGCCTAATTCTTTTGTTATAATCATCCCTCATAGTAAGCACTGTTGTCCATTCCTCTTTGCTAAGCTTGATTCATCTGGATTCTCATCCCCAGCTCCAAACGTAAATGTTGATTAATCTAAGCCTATCAGAAGGCTAAAGTGACATCACCAAAAATGGCAGAGTAGGGAACATCAGAGCTCTGCCCCTTCACAAAAGCAACTAATAAACTACAAAAACTGTCAGAATGTAAGCCAGTCACGCAATCCGTTTTCCTTGTCAGTGATTGGCTTAGGAAGAGACATTTAATACAATCCCAGTCAAAAGACATGAAGAGAGTCAGCTGGGGCACTTTTAGAAATAGTATCCTCGGGGCGCCTGGGTGGCTCAGTGGGTTAAAGCCTCTGCCTTCGGGTCAGGTCATGGTCTCAGGGTCCTGGGATCAAGCCCCTGCTGAGCAGAGAGCCCGCTTCCCCTCTCTCTCTGCCTACTTGTGATCTCTCTCTCTCTCTGTCAAATAAATAAATAAAATCTTAAAAAAAAAAAATAGTCTCATTATTATGGAGAAAGACAGGAGAAATAAACTCTTCTTCCTCCATACATGCTCACATTTAAATGAGATGTCTGAAATAGTACCACCATCTTTGAATCAACCAGAAGATAAAGCTAACAAAAGAAAAAGAATACAATTAATAGAATCGCAATGAAATACAATTAGAGGCGTTGTATAACATGCCTAATGCCCACCTTACCCATGGAAGTTACGTGAAACTTTTTAAAAAGTACTTATAGAGTATGAGCAAGACTGAATTAGTTTCCTATTACTTTAACTGAAAGCATCCTGATACCTCAACACCCTCTCCCACGTTAGAAGTAGCCCAACCTCCAGAAATCACTTCGGATTTACCTTCATTTCTACTACTGGAACATGGACAACCATTTGGTGTCTCATTGTTTCTGAGATTGTGTTGGGTATAGAGCTGCCATTAAAAATAAGATAGAACTCTGACTTCCTTGCTGAGCAGTTGAAAGGAGGAACACGCGAACTAATGTCAAAGATCAGGTCTTTGAGGTCAAAGATCAGGCTCTAGTTTGGTCATAGAGGGCTACATATAGAGGAGTTGCATTAGGGCACAAAGAAGTTAAGTAATTTGACCAAGCTTACCATGTTAATTGACAGGCAAGCTAAGATATAAGCCAAATTCCTCAACTTCTGTTATAGGACATTATCTTATTATCCCAGATTAAACCTAGCAATATTCATACTTCCAGGTGCATTGTGTAGCCAATCTAAGAGGGGAAAAGGGCTAAGACTAGATGTATTTCAATTATACCTAGGAGATGCATACTTGAAATTTTGCCCACCAGGATTATTCTTTGTACTCAGAGAAGAAGCTATCATTTGAAAATATAGTTCCACAGAGCCATTGACCTCTTTGTTGGATCTCTGTCAGGTGAAAAATTAAGCTACAATATCCATTCTCTTTGTCAAGAACAATATTAAAAAAACCCAAGCCTACTTCACATCTTTCATCTTATTTGGTAAGTGATTTCCTTTGATCTCATTACAGGAAAATAACTGTCCTCCGGCATGCAAGTATGGTTTTCATAAATTGGCTCTTTCCTGACCTCTGAAGGCATTCTTGAGACGATATTTATGTTTATCTCAGAATTGTCCAGGATAATAAGTCTCTTTTAAGTGAAAAAAATTATCTATTATTTCTAATTATTGGAGGTAGAGAATATCTTACTTTAGAAGCAGTGTAATATTGTAGTGTAATGTGTAGAACACACATTCAGGTATTAGATCAACTGCATTGAAATCGTAGCCTTACCATTTCCAAGCTGTTACTTAACTTTTGACAAGTTACTTAACTTTTCTGTACCTTAGTTTACTCATCTGCAAAACTTAAATCCTTTCTAATAGTATCTACTTATGTTATACAGACTAAATTATACCAAATTTTTCTATTATATATAATAAGTAGTACCTATCTATTGTGTGGATTAAATGAGTTACTATATGTAGGGTTTCTAGAATCCAGCCTAGCACATGGTAGTCACTATACAAGTATTATCAATTGTTATTATTCTTTAATGATAGATACAACCACCAAAGCTAACTGAGCATTTGCTATATATTTCCAGCACAGAGTTGGACGTCCCAAGTGTGATCATACACATAGTAGAAACAGTTCGTGCCCTCATATGTTTCTGTCTGGGAATACAAACAATAAACGGGCTATTGCAACCCGAAGTTATAACTGCTGGGACAGAGGTAGTACAGGGTGCCATGCTAACTGTGGGCAAGGTAAAGGGAGAGAGCAAAAGAGCAATACCCAATTTGAAAAAAAAACCTTCTGGGAGAGAGAAGCACCTCAGTTGGGACAAGAAGGGTAGAAGTTAGTTTAGCTAAGCAAACGACTGGGCATAAAAGTGCTACAAGCATAGAAATAGGTCTTACTGCTCCTCTAGCCTCATAATAATGAAAAACAGCTTCCCTGCTGGCCCCACCCTCATCACTGAACACACTGAAAGTGTCTTACATGTCTGTTATTGACTAGGTGGAGGTGGGAGATGTGCTCTGTTCCTTTCCCTCTGTCATGTGAACACAGACTCTAGTAAGTCTCAATCAACTACTCTAAGTTCATGGTGGCTGATTCCAACTGTAGTGAGTTTGGGAAAGGGGTGAAGTCAAAAACGATTTTTCACCTTTGGTCTATCTAATTCCTCCCAAAGCACCATATGCAAGCATGGAGAGCCACTACTCAATTCTCTAGGGATCCCCACATGGATGTTGTCTAGGTTAGTGGAGAATAGTTTATATATTCCCTGTTTTCATTCTGCTAGTCTCTTCCACTAATATCCTACTTCTTTCAGTGTCTTCTCTTAGTCCTAAATCCCCCTACTCCCTTCCTTCAAACAGAGCTGTGGTCCTTTACCAAGTGGTAAGCAAGCTCCAAGTTTTCCCATTTCCTAGAAATTTTCCTAGCTTCCTGAGCTAGTTATGTGAAAATTTTCACATAACTATTCTCCTACAACTATTCTTTCCCTCATTACAGTGTGGGATGGAGGGAGGGGAAGTTTCTCATCCTGAGAATAGATAAGAGCAGACATGATGTTAGGGTCATCTTGTGCAAAGGTTTCTGATACTCTTTTATTTGGTTGCCTGAAAACCAAAACAAATAATAACAGCAGCAACAGTTATAGTATTAACCAAAGACATCTTACACTGAGAAAGTTAATTTCCTCCTGATAGCTCTCTTCAGTTCTGTGCATCCTTCTTATCCCACTCCCAACTCTAAAATCACACATTTTAAGTCTTACTTTGCTAAAGAGAATATCTCTTTGCAAGTCACATTGCAGTGTCACCCCTATTAATTTAACCTTAAGAGTGTTTTCCCTAGTTCTGGATATTCACCACACTCCTTAGCCTCCATCCACAAAGTTCAACAAAAATGAGATAGGAAAGTCTTGATAAATAAAGAAGCATTTATACAAAGCCCTAATAGTAGTAATTTTTAATAGCAGAATTATAGGTAATTTAGCTTTTATTCATTTTTTATTTCTTTATTAATTATTTTTCATTATTTTCATTATTTTCTTTATTTTTAACTTGACACCATCATTATTTAATTTTGACAATATAAGGAGAAACACTGTTCTTTTACATGAGTGATCATTGATTTCATATGACACTAAGGAAAAAAATATAAGAACTTGTAACTGAACATGGTGCACATACACAGTGTCTTACCTCCAACAGCTCTGATCATTTGAGTTTCTAAAACTATAGAAAACATCTTTTAAATTCATAAATACATTCAAATCAAGAAAAAGGAAGGGCGCCTGGGTGGCTCAGTCAGTTAGCATCTGCCTTCAGCTCAGGTCATGATCTCAAGGTTCTGGGATCTAGCCCCACATCACGTTCCCTGTTGAGAGTAGTCTGCTTCTTCCTCTCCTTCTGCCCCTCCCCCCTGCTCCTGCTATCTCTCTCTCTCTCTCTCACTCAGGCACTCTCTCTCAAATAATTAAAAAAGAAAAAAAAGAAAGAAAGAAAAAGAAAAAGGAACCTCAGGAAACCAGAGACCATGAGGAATCTCTGGAGAGGGATAAGCAAAATAGGCCATTAAGTCTAAAGAGCAAAGCTAATGAGAAAAGAAATAAATGCCATAGAAAAATGGTGTTGACACTAAAATTAAAGCCTTTCAATAAAATAAACAGTAGAAAACACACAGTGGAAGTTGAACTGATGAGCTGGAAGACTGAGCTGATGAAATTTCCAGAACATTATCATAAAGGGATTAAGAATTAAAGAGTATGAAAGAAAAGTCAAGGAACATTAAAGATAAATTCAGTACTCCTAACACCTGTCTCCTAGAAATACCAAGAAAAAAGAGACTAAAAAGGTTTTTAGAGAGATAAAATTCAAAGAGAAAAAATGTAGCTCTGGTTATCACTAAACTTTTTTTTTTAATATGAGAATGTTTCGGGATTCCTTATTTCATTCATAATTCACTCATCTAGTACTTCCTCAGACTCAAGAATGTGCTAAGCACTGTTCAAGGCAATGAGAATCTAATAAAAGTAATCAATCTTCTCCCCAGAAAATGCATATACACACGGATCAGAATTTTCCACATTATTTTAGGGGTTAAGAGTTCATTGATAATCTTCTGTATTTTTATTACAGTTTACCTGTTTTGACTGGAATGACTTCGCAAACACAAGACTATTTATTCCCTATTGAATAATTCCCTATTGAACTGCTGGATTTTTTGACAGGGTATCTTAGCAACTGACTGTTTGGAAGGAATGAAATCATACTGAGACTCAGCCTATATTATAGTCTTATTAAGTCTTATTAAGACTGCAATTGGTGAACTCACAGTCTGGGGACTATTCCGCAATAGTTACAGAATCTTTCATGAGGTAAACTGGAGTGATTTTCAAATTCCAAAGAAGGTAAATTGAGATAAACTGAAGCCCTTGAAGAATTAGGACTACATTGAGTAATAAAAACCACAAGTTTCCTACTAAGTGTTAATAGACTCACAAGTAATCTCAGCCACAAAATCAGCAACTAGAAAAGAAGATAATCTTCCCACGGAATTTTGCATGAAGGGAAATTTATTGCCAATGAGGGAAATTAAAAACAAAGAGTTTGTCTTTGTTAACTTTGATAACTGTATGGAAATAAAGAGTTGGCTACTGAATCAATTTCTAGAAAATTAAATATACTTAAGAATATCACAAATTAATATGGAAACATTTATTGAGCTTTAAGTTAGATACCAATTGACAAAGAGAGGAGCTAAAGAAAAATAGGAAAGAACCTGAAAAACAGAAGAAAATAGGCCTTTGATAAGAACTGAAGATGGAAGAAGAGCTTTATAAGTAAGTAGAAAGCCGACTTAAGGAGGACAAAGAGACAAGTCAACTCAAAAGACTGGATTTGCAACTGATAGAAGGAAATAAGTTACACAATGGAACATACATATATGATATAAAAAAGGAAAAAACAGACTCCACTTATGCAAAATGTGAATGTATATGTGAAGAGTTACAATAGCCTGGGTGAAGTGGATGTCTGGCTACATATCTGTGTCCTGACTTCTACATCCCTTGGTCATAAACATTAAACTATAAGGTACATTTTCACAGTATTTCCTAATTGAATATGACATATGAATATGAAAGGCATGGTGTTTTATTATCACTTCCAGAGTATGTCATGCAAGCAAAGATTACAATCTCTTAAATGAGCTTAGATATTAGGACAAGTGCCCTGAAGCAATATGAAGTGTTTAGTGCCAATGGGGTACCATCAGATCTATAGTCATGATTATCAACTCATACCTCAGTGACCTCTGGAATTTATTTTTCATTCATTGTTTAGTTTTCTTTTTTCTCAGTGCTCCCTGAGTGATTGCAGCTCTTTCTGAGCTGTTGATAAATTGTTACAACTTGTCATGTGTGGTCTGACCAGAATTACTGCAAAGAGATGATAAACGACATTAAATCTGTTTGTGAAGAGAGTTGACTCACAAAGTTGGCTGCCAAAGGTCATGGTATGTTATGTGCTTAAGATAGCACACTGAGGTCTTCAGAGCCAGAATGCCTGCCGGAGTTTCAACAGCGCTTCTTTTGCAGACACTGACCAACCACACCTTTGTGCTTCTTCCTTCCTTGGCTTCTTTGTTTTATGCATTTAATAGCTATTTATCCTCTCTTGCATCGCCACCAAATTGTTCAGTCGGCATAGGAAGTGGGTGATTTTACTGAGACATAAGAAACATCGTCAGCTATAAAATAGCTGTCATGTGGTAAAAGTCTAATCTCTCTTTTAAATCTGATTAATATTCATCTGTATTTTGCTCTGAAATAAATATTAATTGCTAAAAGTCGTTTTTTTTTTAAAGACAACAAAGTGAATCTGATTTCTTAGGAACAAACTCATGATGAAGAAAAGCCTTCTCAAGAAAAAGCTAATGGGGGCGGGGGGTGCCTGGGTGGCTCAGTCAGTTAAGCATCGGCCTTCGGCTCAGGTCATGATCTCAGGGTCCTGGGAGCAAGCCCCACTTCTGGTTCCTTGCTCAGTGGGGAGTCTGCTTCTCTTTCTCCCTCCCACTCTCCCCCTCCCATGCCCCCTGCTCCTGCATGCACACACTCTCTTTGAAATAAATAAAATATTTTTAAAAAAAGGCTATGTACCCTGGGGCAAATAATACATTATGTGTTAATTTAAAAAAAAATCTACAAATAAAGATAATTTCGCTTCCTTCAAAAAAAAAAAAAAAGGCTAATGGGTCATAAAGCTCAATAACAACCTGGCAGGCCTTGAATGATAGTATTATAGGTCTCTCCTTTCTGGTATCTATTAGTTTTCCAAAAAAAGATGATTGGGGACGTTTTCTAAGTAATAAGAACACTAATTACAACTAGTCCATCAAACCTCTCACAAAACTTGGGAAGGTTAAAACAAGCTCAGAATAAGCAGGAAGAGAAGGTGGCTGAGATTGCAAGGGTGAACAGTAGAAGGTGAAACAAAATCGCCCCTTGCTTCTGTCTGGGCATATCTCTCACATGAATGTTGCACTGGATACTGAACCGGTGATGATTCTGGACAGGATTGCCATGGGTGGAGGCAGACACCTCGTAAAGGATAGAGCAGTCTCTGTGTCAGCTGACTGAAGGAAGAGGTAGAACCTCAAAGAGAAAACTAAGGAGGAGATATAGTGTGGTCAATGAGCCCTGCACTTGCACTTAGAACACCTGGGTTCAAGTCTTAACTTTAGAGGTTCTTGTCTACATGATTTTGAAGGAAGCAAAATCTCTCTGAGTCTCTTTCTCGTATGTGTTGAATGAGATAACCATATTCACCTTAACTTCTCCCTATTATTCTTATGAGGATCAGCTGATCTGTGTATTTAGATTATAAAGTTTCTTTCCTGTGCAAATGTCTTATTTTTAACAATTAAACAGTGGAAATTATTATTAATACTAGTAGTAATAATCAGGAAAGAGCTTAGCTACTATAATGAGGGCAAAAAAAAAAGTTAAGAGCAAGATCAAAGGGGTTGACTTAATGAAAAAGCAGTATAATACAGAGGAGACATATGACGGCAGTTAACAGCCTAGATGTTAAACTCAGCCTGCCTGGATTCAAATCCTGGCTCTGTGATTTAGGAGTTGTGTGACTGTGGGCATGTTACTTACACTATCTATGCTTTAGTCTGCACATCTATAAAATAAAGATAATAGTACCAACTTCATCAGTTGTTTTTGAGAATTGAGTGTGTTATGTATATACTAGTGTTTAGCACAATGTTGACACATAGGAAACATTATACAAGTTGATATTATAATGCTGAGCTAAGGTACTAAACTGTTTAATCCCTCTTCACTGGGAACTGGGTTGATCATAAACTCTAGAATTAGGCTGTGTGACCCCAGATGTGTAGAATTACAGGGACCCTGACCAGGCATCTGAACAGTTCATTACACAAACCATCAGAAAACCACCTCACACTAACCATAGCTCAGATTTCAACTGGTAAGTGACAGTAGAAGAGAAAAAGTTAACTTTTCCATCATACACTACTTTCTGGCTGTCCATTTATACATAAGAAAGCAAATTCACTTCAGAATACCAGTTGGATGCTGGTCATTATATGTAGTGACCAAGTGAGAAAAAATATGGAGTGTCATTTCTTCATCTCCACTAATCTTGTACTTATCTTGACATTTATGAACAGAGATAAGTCTGTATTTTCCTTTACACAGGGTATACCACTTGCATAAGGCCCTTGGTTTTCTTACTTTATTTTTACTGGTTTCTATTTAGATAATAGATTTCTATACCATACATTACAACCATTTGTCCTTTAATAAAACTAGGATGCTGCAAATCACTACAAAACTAAACGAGGAAAACTGGTTCAATGGATAAATGAGATGGATGAATGGATGGATGGATGACTTGAAAGATTTAAAAAGAGAGAGGAGTGGGGTGCCTGAGTGGCTCAGTCGGTTAAGTATTTGGCTCAGGTCATGATCCTGGGGTCCTGGGATTGACCCCACGTCAGGCTCCATGCTCAGCAGGGAGTCTGCTTCTCCCTCTCCCTCTGCCCCTCCCCTTGCTTATGCTCTCTCTCTCTCTCTCTCTCTCAAATGAATAAATAAAAAATCTTAAAAAAAAAAAAAGAGAGAGAGAACGAGAGAGAGGCAGGCCTGGGTGGCTCAATCAGTTGGGTGTCCAACTCTTTGTTTCAGCTCAGGTCACAATTTCAGGATCATGATATCAAGCCTCACATGGGGCTGAGTGTGGAACCTACTTGGGATTCTCTCCCTTTGCCCCTTCCCCTACTTGTGTGCTCTCTCTCTCTCTCTTTCAAATAAAATTTAAGAAGAGAAAGAGAGAGAAAGAGAGATTTATCTTTGTTTTTTCTTGGGGGATGGGTACTTTATATCAAGAAGAGAAAGACTTGGAAATTGTCTAACTAGATCTGTATTAACTTTCAGGTTTAAAAAATTAACAGTGGAAAAATCAGTTAGAAAAGATCAGAAATGAGGTAGTTGGTATGATAAATCCTTCCTAGGATTTATTAAAATATAAAAGAAACACTCATCCTCGTTTTGTCCCTTTTTATAGAAAAAGCAAATAATAATAAGAGGAGTGCAAAGAGACAAAAGAATATAGATAGATTCAATAGAAAATAAAATCTTTATCACCTATAGCAATTAAATTATATATGCAGTGGCAGCTTTGCCATAATTAAATGTACGAGCATACCTCTAAAATAAAATGTTTCATGTGTGGCTTGTAAAGTTTATAAAGCAGACTCATTGTTAAATGAGAGAAATATATTGTTCAATGCGTTTTAAGGAAAATGAAATGTAAGGTACCTCTTCTGTAAAAATCTTCCCAAGGAAGCTATTCGACATTTAAAGATAATAGCCATTAGTGATAAAATGTGACATTTTCCATATGATTCACAAGAAAGTAACAAGATCTTCAGTCAGAATTTTCTTATTTCTAACACAACCCAGAAACTGTATATGTCAAAAATCACAAGTCAAAACAAAATTGGTTCAGTCTTGGAATGTAAATGCCACTGGTCATACTGAGTTAATTACACAAAATAAAATATCCAAAGTAGCTATTCTTTTAGTTGGCATTCTTCAAAATAAAGTCTCTGGGTCTCAGTTTCTTTTGAAAAACAAACTGGCCATGCATATGAAATAAGATAATACACACACATTGTAAAAGCGTTATAAAGCAACACATCAACAATATAAATTCTAAATGTTGTAACACATTGCACAGGCAGTGCACATGTTAAATGTTCAATAAATACCTGAGTTAATGATTAAGGCGTTGCAGGTGGTAGTCAGAGGGGAGGCAGTTGGCTTGAACTGCCCCACAAGGACTTTTCTTCACTCTGACAATGCTCTGGCTCAAAGTGTTATGGTCTTGTGAATGTTTTCTATCTAAATGGTATTACTCAGCATGACGATTTACCTTATTTGCTATTACTTAGTACTATTTCCAGTATTCAAATTCACTTTCAACAAATGAATATTCATCCTAATCAATACTATTCAATAATGAAAATGTGAGCTCTGAAAACAAATCCAAGATAGCAGCCTACACCAGTATTGAAAAAAAGAGACATCATCAAAACAAAAAATAGAAAACAAAAAGAGTACACAATATGTGAAGGTGATTACACTGAAGATCTCAGTCCTCACAGGATTCTGAAGAATTCTGGGCGTGTATTTCCATTTACCCTTCTGCTATCTATATCGCAGAAACTGCTGTGAGGTAGGAATTGCAGAGAAATTCCCTCAATAACTTTTTAACCCTTTTCAGTGTACCTTCCTATAATGCAAAAATAGGACTAAAACGGTGTTTCTCAGACCTCCCGGCCACTCAATTTCCAAATGTGATTCCAATCCAGATGTGATTCAGGCTTGGGAAGCAGACTGACACAGAGGCCTCTCCTCTGCTGCTTCACGTGTTCCTGCTGCAAGCCTGCTGGTGGAGGTGTTTGGATTTCCACAACTGTAGCAGAAGGTGTAGTGATTCGTCCCTTGCTTCCTGGCTAAGAGAGTGTGAATCCACTCTGTGGGCATGGCTGACCAGGGGTGTGATTTTAGAACTGGCTGGAGGTGAATTTCCGATCTGTGATTTGCTGTAGAGGCTGTGTGTGCGGGCACCAAGAGTCAGGCGGCAGCTTTTCAATTCCCAAACTGAAGGAAATGTCCCCCACTTGCCAGTCATGGCAAAGGATGTAATCCCTTTGACAGGCCAGTTCTATAGTGTTTTTGTGGGACTCGCTCCTGGAAGCTTGGCCCAGAGCCGCATTCCAGCTCTTCTAATGCTACCAAAAGCACCCCATTTTCTGTGTTAAGTCTTTTTATTTAAAGTAGCTCAGCCGGTTTCGGTTGTCTGCAAGTGAACCTGGACCAGTACAACAGTCATGGCACACGTATATGCAGACAGAATTGCTCTGATTTTATGAAGAATTATAGGCACATTCCCTGAATATCCCACACCCATATTTGTGGTTTGGTGGTAACGCACTAAACCCTTTCAGTGCTTGAGAGATGACTACACGTTACCTCCTCTGCCAAGCCGGACCCAACTTCCTGAAGCGATTTTGCACTTTCTTGTCATTCCCCCCACAGCACACTATAATAATCATTACACTGTATTCTCTCTGTGTGTCTGTTTCCCACATAGACTTTTAGAAAGGCATTGTTTTTTTTTTTTAATCTATGTATTCCTGTGGCTGGCATATATCCTCGATAACACTGGTAAAAGGAAGAGAAGGATCTGGAGTCAAAATAATTTAATTAAATCCTGCCTTCTCCACTTGCCATTAGATGACCTGGGGCAGCTGAATAAATTCTCTGTACCACAATGTCCTGATTTTTAAATGGGAATAACGAGAGGATCTACTTCATTTAATTAATATGTTTAATTATCTAATTTAATCTTCTATTTAATTAATACATATAAAGAGATGGAGTCCTTAGAATAGTATCTGGCACATACTGTTGTGCAATAAATGTTGGCTTTATTGTTAAGAATCAACTTATGGGTGGCTCAGTCAGTTAAGTGTCTGACTTCAGCTCAGGTCATGATCTCAAGTCCTGGGATCCAGCCTGGTATTCAGCTCTGCACTCAGTGGGGAGTCTGCTTGTCCCTCTTCCTTTATCCCTCCCCACACTTATGCACACCCTCTCTCAAATAAATAAAATCTTTAAAAGAAAATCAACTTATCAGTTTTAATAGACATATAGAATTAGCACTACCCTTTTTTGCACTATGAACATTATAATATACCTTAAATAAATGATAAAAAAAATCGTTTTCCAAAAATATTCTCCCCCAAAAATATGAATCATCAACTGGGGGAAAAAAACTGTGGTATTTAAATTTTAAGTATATTATTTTAAAAATTCTCTCAGGGACAACTAAAGATTACAAATCATAACCATCATATTTTAGAAGATATAGTCTATTCATTGAGGTCCATAAAATGTTGGCAAATTTTCATCTTTCATTTTTTCTTCAATTTGTTTTCTTTGCCAAGGGAGCCCAAAGAGGTATCTCAGGGGCTACTGAAAAATAAAATCCCAGTATCTCTTCTGATCATTTCACAGTGCTAACTTTCAGGAATCTGACTTACATTTCTAGTATATCACACCTATATTGGATACAAAATTAACTTCTATAGCCAATAATGATTTATTAAAGCTAATATTTAAATCCATAAATTTTATGGACAAAACAGCAGAATTAGAATGTTTGAGTGTTTAATCTGCTTATTACACTTTAGGTTTACAAAAATATTAAAAATAAACCATTGAAAAAAACAAATAGAAATTTAGAAACTAAAATATACAACAATGAAAATAAAAACTCAATGGATGGACCTAATAGAAAATGGCAATGACAGAGGGAAAAAAAAAAAAATCAGTAAACTTGAAGACAAAGCAATAGAAAATATCTAAACAACAGAGAATTTAAATTTTTTTTTCTTAATGAACAGAATCTTGAAGATCTGTGGTACAATACCAAAAAAGCTAACATTCAAGTCATCAGAGTCACAGAAGGAAAGGAAGTGCTTGATGCAGAAAAATATTTGAAGAGATAATAGATGAAAACTTCCCAAATCGGGTAAAAGATATAAACATACAAATTTAAGATAATGTGTAAGTCAAATAAATGGGGAAAAAGTAATTAAATTATTACACAATGGGGGCTGCTGGGTGGCTCAGTCAGTTAAGCTTCTGCCTTCAGCTCAGGTCATGACCTGGGGTCCTGGGACAAAGCCTGAGTCAGTCTCTATGCTCAGCAGGGAGTCTGCTTCTTCCTCTTCCTCTGCCCCTCCCCACTCCCTGCTCATGCTCTCTCTCTCTGTCTCCCTCTCTCTCTCAAATAAATAAAATCTTTAAAATAATTAATTAATTACACAATGATTCCATGAAATAGAACATAACTTATAAAATAGTGTGTAATTATGTGTGTAAATATGAAGTGGATTTTAAAATGTAAACAAAAATTTAGTTTCATTAGAATAGAGAGACCATAGGTATTACTTGCACGGCAATCTTTCTTTAATGTTGTGACATTATTTTTACAATGGAAAAAATAAAGGAATATTGCCACTCATTGACATTTATTTATTGAGGCATCACTTCAAAGTATTCTGTGTCCTACACTACAGAAAAAAATTAAAAGATTAGTTAATTACTGGAGGAGCATTGCTCCTACACTCTACTAAGTGACTGTATGGATGTTAGGACGATCCAGCGTCACCCAGATTATGAGTGAAGACAGAAGCTTGTAGCAACCAGACATTATAGGGTTAGGACGAAATACCATTAAGAGTTCCCAAAACAATTCCAAGAGCATTGACAGCTTTACTGGAAAATATGTTTCCTTTGATGGATAGTCATGAAGATAACCAGCCCCAGATTATTGCTGTTTGTTACAAAACTTAACATCTGCTTTCTCTTTATCTATGGCTTTCTTTCTATTTTCGTAGAAGAGGGAAAATAATATGTTTAGACTGCCTAAATAGTTTAGTTGATAGGTAAGTGTTGATCATTATATTAGTAACTGGAAATACTGCAATACAGAAAATTATTCAAGTTCCATATTATATCCCTTTTCACTAACCATACTCCCAACAAGCTTATGTAACTAAAAGTAGTTTCAAGCCAAGTCCTAATGTGTACAAACTCATGGAATAGTTGTCCAAGTCTCTTCCGCTTAAAGTTTTATTTTCTGATTTGGAAACTATGACTTATTGAGCCAACCTTTCATTAAATACTAAATTCTTCTCAGCCAACTCCCAGAGGGGAGATAATTTTATTGCAGTATATGAATAGTGGTACATGGAATTTGCAGATATTTATGGGCAAGCCCTGACAACTATTTCATAGTTCATTGTACCAACTGTTTATTTCATGAGTCAAGTTTATATATCCCTCGACATCTAGGCTAGAGCTCCCCACAAAGTTAGAGTTCTCCCCCCGACACCTAAACTTAAAAACCCAAAGCATATTCAAATAGATTTCTCATAGCATGAAGTAGACAGAAATTTACTTTGAGTAGATCAGAAACTAGCATAGTGCCTCCAACATTCTAAATTCAATCACAGAAATAAAACATCCCTATCAAAGCAATTTGATATATCATCTGTATACCTTACACTCATATTTAATTATTTACTAATTCGTTCATTCAACCACCATTTATTGATTGGTGACTACAGATAAAACACCCTACGAAGCACTGGGGACATACTGCAGAACCAAAAGAAGGTGGTTCTTAGTATCACCAAGGTAAACAGAGACATTAAACACTCAATTACACAACTGGGTCATAAATGCATGGTGTGAAGAAGACCTCTGGGTGTTAATAGCATAAAACAGAGAAACTTTTGAAAGTCTCCTCTGGGAGGGGGCAGGGGAAAAGCACATATGCTAAAATATGGAAGACAAACATTATTAGCAAAGTGAAATTGGAAATGAAGAGACAGAGAAAGTGGAATAAAGGACATCTCAGACAAGGGAACAGCATGTGCAAATAATCTGAAGCAGAGACAATAAACTGAAAGATGGTCAATGTTGCCAGAGTGGACACACTGGCACACACTGAGGATAGGATGTGAAATGAGGCTGATGGATAGGTAGAGGCAGATCCAGGCAGATTCATGTCTTATAGGTCATATTAGAATGTTCCTTTGTTCTAAGAGTAACACAAAGACACTGAAGTTTTGGGAGCAGAGGAATGACATAAACAGATTGTGTGTGTGTGTTTAATCACTATATATAGATGAATAGATGATGAATATAGATGAAAATGGATTCAAAAGAATCACCTATGGAGGGCAAGAGATCAGTTAGCCTTAAAAACTTCAAGGGAGAAATGATGGTGGCTTTGACTAAAACAGTGGTTCTCCATTGAGGGCACTTTGATACCTCTCACCTCTAAGAGTACATTTGGCAATGTCTGGAGACATTTTTGGTTGTCACAAGTAGGGATGGTGGTACTACAAGCATATACTGGGTAGAGGCCACGAATACTATTCAATACCCTAAAATGCTAGGGCAGCACATCATAACAAAGAATTACCCGGTCCCCAAATGTCAATAGTGACAAAATTAAGAACCTTGGACTAGTGTGATGGCAGCAAAAATGAAAATTAAACATATTTAGAAAGTACAAATGACAAATCTGTAATCACTGAATATAGGATGAAGGTGATAAAATTAAAAAATATATCAAGAATAAACCCCAGTTTCCTAGCTTGTGCGACTGAGTGAATTACCAGCCATTCACTGAAGACCCTTTAAGTTTGGAGGCAGAAGATCAAATCTGAGTTTAGATTAATTGAATTTGAGATGCCTCTAACACAACAAGTTACATAAGCGGTTATGGATATTGATTTGCATTTCAAAGAAAAAGCAAGCACATAATGTGCTGACAAGTCAAATAAAATGAGAACTGTGCCATTTGGCAAAGTTGTTGTTGGAGATGACATCAGTAAACACTGGTAAGTGTAGGTGTGACTGAGGTGGGACAATGGAAACAGTGAATACTGGGACTTCTGGGAATTTGTCAATGAGGTTGAGCAATGGCTAGAGAAATATGATGTGGAGTAAGTTTTTCTCAGAGTTCTTTTGTTTGTAAACTAAGAAAGTCCTGAGAATGTTTCAAAAGCTGATAAGGAAAGAGCCAAAAGAAAGTGAGCTGAAAAGACAATAGAAGAAGAAATAACAAAATGACAAGATTTATCTCCTCTAAAATCCAAATTCCTCTTGACATCCATGTTTGGATCTCTCAAAAATATTTCAAATGTAATATATTAAAAACTGAGTTATGCTCCCTCCTCTACAGTGATTTCTTTTCTCAAAAGACAGCACCATCCAACCATTTAGACAACCCAGTAACAGGGGAGAGGAGTCAGGCTTGATGCCTCTCTGCCAGCCACTTCTACACTGAATCCATCATAAGTACTTCTCGGATCATTTCATTTCTCTCCACGACCTCACAACACCCTAGTTAAAGCAATCACTTCCTCACCTACAACATATAACACCCTCCTGTTTTCCTACCCATTATGAGCTGTTTTTGCACTCTATAGCCACAAAATTTGATTTTCTCCTCCCACAGTTTAAAACTCTTCAGTGACTGTCCATGGTTTGAGGACAGATCCAAATCCTTAATATTGCCCTCGAAGCTATTTTTGTGTTTCAAGTCTCAGTGCACAAGAGGTTGTTCTCACTCTTTCTGCTGTACCCTCACAGCCATATCTCCCTCTGTCCTTGCACAACACTATTCCCTCTGCTGGGACCTCTCTTTACGCCTCGCTCCCTACTCATTCTATAAATAGAAGCTTTAAAGCCATTTCCTCAGTGAACTAGTACCAAACTTGACAAGTCAACCTAGCTACAGAATCATATTTTTCATCTTTGTGGAACCTTCCCAAAAAAATGATTCTACATGCATTATGCATGTATCTGATTGTGTGCCTATCTGTCTCTCAAGTTCTATGAGAGCACAGATCTTGCTTGATTTTGTTCAGTCATGTGGCTAGAGTTCAGCATGGTGCCTGACACTAGGAGGCGTTTAAAAACCACCTGTTAGAAAAATGAATTATCTTTATACAACCCTATGAAATGAGTTTAGTTGGTTTTTATTGTTGCTATTGTGCCTTTGGTTTCTTACTGACGACAAATCTAAGGCTTAAGGATTTCAGTAACTTGAACAAGATTAACAATCTTCACTGATAGACCAGTGTTTGGATCCATCTCTTCTCAACTCCTGCCACAATGCTTCCTAAATTCAGTAGGTTTCCAATCAATGTACAGATCAAATGAGTCTTAAGCTAACGCAGACTTTGAGTATGTCCCTCTCATGATTATGCCCACCTGGATTTTGTTTTACATCAGTGACTTCAACTCATGGAAACTCCTTTTTTTTTTTTAAGATTTTATTTATTTATTTGACAGAGAGAGAGAGTGAGAGAATACAAGCAGAGGGAACAGGAGAGGGACAAGCAGTCTCCCTGCTGAGCAGGGAGGCCGATGCGGGGCTCGATCCCAGGACACTGGGATCATGACATGAGCTGAAGGCAGAGGCCTTAACCAACTGAGCCACCCAGGCGCTGCTCACGGAAAGCTTCAAATGCTGCCACACGAGATGAAATAGGTAACTTAAACTAAAAAAAAAAAAAAAAAGCTCATCCCTGAGAACTGTGATCTTCCTGCCAGAGCCTTCCAGTAGTACTTACAGTGAAACATTTTACTGTAATTTGATAAACTGTGCTCACTTAAAATCTTAATTATGAAGAGTATAGTATCAATTTGTAAAAGATTCAGAACTAGCTTGTTTTGAGAATTAATGGGTCTAAATTAGAGATCATCATTAGTAAAACTACTAATTTACATTTACCATGTAATAGTTAATCTGCTAAGTTCTATACACTTTAAAGATAAATTGGTCTTAACCATAATTTCTGAGAAAGGAATTTAGAATATGTCTATGGATATGATAAATAAACTATGCCATTTGGCTGATTCAGCAACACAATGCACTCAAAGTACACTAAAATGACAAATATTCTAGCTCCACAATATTTGGCATATTCATTATTTACAAATTACCATTTTTCAAAGGTGGAAAACCTTAAAAAATAAATGAACATTAAAGCTATAATAAATACCTTTCCTCGCCACACTGGCTCCACCAAAATGCTAAGTCATGTGTCATTATAAATTGAGTATGGCATCACCAGTGATCTCTTCCTCATCAGGGTTTCCTCACTTTTACTGTCTGCACCAGGTATTAGACACTTAGGCTATTTCTATCGTGTATTATTCATGATCATATGTCATTTTGTTTAAATTTCCAACATTGCCTTGGTCTTGGACTTAGAGTCAGAGAAAAGGGAAACCCAGTATTGAGTTCCTATTCAATAGCAAGCAATATGTAGGAATTCCAAATATATCGTTGTATTTAATCCTCACAAAAGCCCATGAGAGCAATGTTTCCACTTTACAGAAGACATAGATTTAGAAACTTGTTTGGTCAATAAGTGTCCAAATTTACTAATTTCAAGTAAATTGAGGATGTGGGTACTTTTCCAATAATACTTTGGTAATGTCTGAACCTTGCAGATATCACCAATATGGTTTCTTCTACGTCATTTACGATAATGTCCAGTTTTTTATCGATACTGATCCAAAGAGCATTTGATCTTACCAGTTTTATATTGTTTTTTACAAAGACCCTCTTTCTGAGGGATTTAAGAAAGATAAATATTAATATCATGACTCATTTAGGAAAATAGTATCACAAGACAAATTGTAGTCTTGGAAAGAAGTCCTTAGTATCTGTTATAGTAAAATCATCGACAAATGCCCATTTACAAGGAAAAATGTCCAGTGGCTATCTGACTTTTGAGCATTCTTTAGGAACATGATTTTAAAACATTCAGTAAACTGACAGATCAACACTCACCTGTCTATTGTTAACCTTTACCTAACAAAATCAACTAGGATTATTAACCTAACCTATGCAGGGCTTGTCCATGACCTGAGACACGAACACGTTGTTAGTCCAGTTTAGCTCAGAAAATCGGCAATTTTATTTGATAATGCAAATCCTCTGGTTGTATTTGCTTGTGTGCTTGTTGGCTTGTTTGCTTTAAGTCTATGATTTATTTTATAATGACAACCTAAGTATGTGATTTAGCTAAGGCCTATAGTGAATTAATAGACTAAATTCACAGAGCGCCATTGTGTCTGGAATTAGGAAATGATTTCCCTTTGCTATTCTTGAAATAAAGGAAGTAGTTTTGATTTAAGATGCAGGTGCAGTGCTTTCTCAAAGAGGGCAAGCTGAAACTGATGTTTAACCTAGAGAGGTTTCTGTGAATTTCTATGTAGTTTCATTGGGATTTTGGAAACACTGTATTTCCTGTTATTTGGAAAGACTGTATTAATACATATGATTGAGATGGGAAGGGCAGTATTTATATATTACTCTGAATTTAAATCTAACATACAATTCTAGAAAAAGAAGGAAGGAAGGAAGGAAGGAAGCAAGGAAGGAAGGAAGGAAGGAAGATGGTAGGGGAAAGAGGAAGGAAGAAAGGGAAGGATGAAGGAAAGAAGGAAAGGTGGATATAATATTCAAATTTGCTATTATAATTCTGTATGGACATAATGTTAATGACTTTAAAGTAGAAGTCAAGCAGAAATATGTACCCTCTAGGCCCTTATTTTTAGATACCAAAAATATCTAAAAATATCATGGTCACTACCATTCATTAAACTATAGTTTGGGGTTGGGTGCTGTGATAGGCACAATTCAGCACTATGTCATCTGGTCTCTACCACACTCCAAGAAGTGGGTATGCTTATCACACATATTGTACAGAGGAGGAACCTGCAGCTGACACAGAGTAGTAGGATTTGAGGAAGATGACAGAACTAGAACTGCTGAGCAAGAAGCCTTCCCAGGTCTGACTCCAGAGTTCATGTCCGTTATGTGATTTTCCATTCATTTTATTTCTTTCACTTTTCATTTTCTTATTTTATTGAGAGAGTCTTCTAAGAAGGAAACTATCCTTTGTTTAAGCCCTAAGCCTCCAGAGACAAATTTCTCAGGGATCATGATTCATTCAAATCTGTTTAAAGCACACACACACACACGCACATACACACAAAGCATCTCTTCCTGCACATCCTCACAAATCAGATCAAACCCTGTAAGAGACGAGTCATGCTGCAATAATAAGACTCTGGATTTCATTTGTGCATTATTTTACTTATCTAACATGCCTGTGTCTCTCATATTGCAATGACATCTTAGGAAGTAAAGGAATGGATAATGGGAGGGAATATAAACCTGTTTCATCTAAGATACGGTCTTTTTACTCTTAACAAGTTTTACCATACTCTACAATAAACTATATTTAGTAAAATATCGTTTTATTGTCCTCAAAATGTTACTAATAAAATGAAATATAAAGTTCAAAGAGATAATTTTTGCAAAACAAAACTTAGTTCACAACTTCATAAGACTAGCACCAAATCTTGAATCAGTCTTGAAGTATGCGAAAGTGCAGAGAATAAATACATTACATAAAGGCCAAATCACCATATTCCACAATTCTTTCTAGGACTTTTTGGCATATAATTTCTAATAGAATCCAAATTATTTCTTTTCAGCTGATTACGGCTTTACCCACAGTGAAATGTAATCATTTTTTCTATTTAAGTGATACATACATATTAGGCTTCACATCTTACACCATGATAGAATGTGCTATCATGGACATACCTGTCCACTTTAAACCTAAAATCGGGGAAAGCACAACCCCTGTTCTAATGGTTTAATACAAAAAAAGAAAGGAAATGCCCAAGTCCCAGAAAACAAAGGGGGACATAAAGATAGAGGCATAGCTCTCCTCATGCCAAAGCAATGCATTGCCACTGAGGGAAGACTGCAGAGTAGATCCAGATACAAGCCAAGGCTGTGGTGTAGCCCCAGACAGGGACAGCCAGGATGCAATGCTCCACCCCTGGTCCTTTGGATTTTTTACCAACTTGTGTGCCCAAACACCCTGTGTACTTTTCAGTTAGCATCTTCATCTCTTTGTCAGGGAGCTGGCCTCAGACTGCTTGAACCACTTTGAGAGCTCATACTACTATGGCTCCCTTCACTCTGATAAGGAGGGCTCTAAGGTGTAACCTTCTAATATTCCCTTCATACCTAAGCCAAAGCTTCCTAGGTGGGATTTTACTTGATACCATGCCCTTGTTTGGTCAAATTCCTTTTTCATTTCTCCAAACCCCTATTTTTCCTGGCATCACTTACTAATAAATTACTTTCACATGAATCCTCATCTCAGAGTCTCCTTCTGGGGAAGTCAACCTAAGACACAAGATACTGATTTCTTACAAGGTAGTAACTGGAACAGGATATTCTGCCTCAAGCCAGGAGCCTAGAAGAACAGGCCTCTCAGTGCAAGAAGCACCACCAGCTTAGACAAACCATAAGGAAGATCTCTGAATGGAAATAATAAAAAGAAGACTACCACAAGAAAGTGAGACCTCCAAAACATGCACACGTGGAATTAGAATTTACGTGATTTATGAGAAGCAAGAAGCCTCAAGCTAAGAAATTAACATAATGACTAGACTGGAGCAGATGAGATGCAGATGGAAATGCAAAACTATAGCAACATTTCTGCCATGAACAAGACAGACAACTCTCACAGGAGTGGAGATGGGGGGCAGGAGGTGTTGGATGATGAGAGAAGCTTAGGATCTATAAAATTAGAGATCACACAAGGAAATAGTTTCACCTTGATAAAGCAAGTCTCACTTCAGCAAGTGGAGGACTCAACAATGTAAAAATGTAAAAAATGTAAAACAATGTAAATGTAAAATGTAAACAACAATGTAAAACATGTACAACAATGTAAAAAATGATAAAGTCAGCACATTTAAAATGAAAATAATAAGGAATAGGAACCCTTAGGAAATCACTATAATAAATAGCAGACAGATTTGAAGAAGAATTAATAGAAAATTATGATGGCAGATTGAAAATATGCACATAGTTTTTATTCACTCCTGCCACATACAGGGG
The DNA here is from genome assembly GCA_028534135.1 of Potos flavus. Lineage (NCBI taxonomy): Eukaryota > Metazoa > Chordata > Mammalia > Carnivora > Procyonidae > Potos > Potos flavus. The sequence goes on along the minus strand of CM052895.1, from coordinate 106,059,272 downwards.
GAAAAATAGCATTTTAATCCACAAAGATAGAGCAATGAGAGAGCCAACGGTGACTGAATTTTGAAAGCTGGAAAGCAGAACAAGTATAAATGACTTAGGAGACCTGAGAAAGATGAATACAAATTTGACAGAAAAACTCATAACCAAGTCCACACTACCACAGAATCCTAAAAGATTCTGGAACTGGCAACACTAGTAACTCTAGGACTGTGGGTGAAAGAGAGTTTCTGGAGCAGTTTGATTTCTACTAGTCCAACTTCCCTCTTCTTACCTTTCCTAGTCCACTGTTTGGAACAATTATTTCTGCTCCAGAAGGCTAGAGGGTTTTTCTTCTGGAGAGGTAAATAAAGATGGTATGGACTAGTAAATGCCAGTCAGAGTTGTGGGTCTTTATGGGATGTTTACCAAGAAGTGGTCAGTTTAGTGACCATTTAAATACTTAATGCTGAATGGCTTGGCTCCGGGAATGCAGTCAGACATTTACTATCCAGTAAAACACTGTAACAGACTTCTCCTGAGTCTCCAACACACCCATGAGGCAAAACTTAGACACTGTTCACCTTACAGTGATGTGCAAAGCCTCACTCATGCACTCAGATCTTCCAATCAGCTTTGAAATCCCCAGCTCTTAATCATTATAATCGATCAAGAGACAGAGCCACACACAAATTGTCTTGGAATAAAACAACACTATAAAGGGAGAAGAAAACTTTAAAAATGAATGAATAAATAAAACCATCATTAATATTTCTAGAGAGAAAATATTTTTCAGTCCATGGACATTCAGACAACAAAAAAGGAACTTTTAGAAATTTCTTTTAAATTATGCTGAAAATGAAACACTCAGTAGAAAAGTTGGAAGATAAAGTTAGGGTTATCTTCCAGAAAAGAAAACAAAAAGAAATGAAAAAAAAAAAAAAAAGAAAAGAAAAGATAAGAAAATGAGGAGGGCATCCCATAAGGCATAAGATCAAAAAAAGAAAAATACAGAAAGAGAGAGAACATGAAAACTGAAGGGATAAAATCTTTTAAAAAATATTGCAGAAAATATTGCCTCCAAATAAAGGATACATTTCCAGATTGAAGGAGGGCCAAGATTCTCACAAACATACATCACTGAGACAATTCAGAACACAGGAAAACAAAAAAATAAAAAGTTTTACAAACATCTAAAGAAGAAAAGGTCATATACAGTGTTAATAAAGAGACCATATAATCTATCATCCTACCTAGGACACTTTAAAATGAGATAATTTTAGGAGCACCTGGTTGGCTCAGGCGGTAGAGAATGTAACTCTTGATCTCAGGGTTTCAGCCACACGTGGGGTGTAGAGATTACTTAAGAGTAAAAAAATCTTAAGAAAAAAATAAAGTTAGGTAACTTTAAAAAATTTATTGACTGACAAATTGGTTTATTTCTTGTCAGTATAAAATGGTTCCATTTAAAAGTTAGTTTCAACCGGGTGATGGGTATTAAGGAGGGCATGTGATATGATGAGCACGAGTGTTATTTGCAACTAATGAATCATTAGTTACATCAAGAACTAATGATGTACTATATGGTGGCTAATTGAACACAATAAATTTTTTAAAAAGCTAGTTTCAAAAATAAAGTTACTTCTAAGAAAAATAACATATAAAAAAAAGAAAAATAACATATGCTTGTTACATTAAAGCAAAAAAGATTATATGGATTTTCTGGACACTGAATAATAGGCAGAACGATTATTTTTGGCATTTACTCATTTACAATTAACCATTTTCTTAGCCATCTGTGTCTTTTATATTTTTCTAAAGAATGTCTCTTTTTATTTTAATCATGATTATAATTTTCATATTGACTTCAAACTTCTACATTTAATAGTTAATAAATGCAAAAATGTTGATATCTTTTGTTAGCTTTTCTCTATAGGCCATATTTTTTCATTGAAAAATGACTTTCCCTACAGATGATGAAGTATCTGGTAATTTCAGAGCAATTATAATTTTGCCCTACTGCATCATATTATTATCTCAGCCCATATATTTTCATTCAGAGTACTCACTTGACAAATACTTTTACAAAATAAAATTCATCAACTAAATTATTTCCATGACTAACTGAAATTTAAATGATATTTAAATTTAAATATCCCATTTCCAGTATAGAAAATAAATTATCCAAATAAAACTAGGCACTCCAGAGAAAGATTCTTTCCATAAATCAAGATAATCCAAATCAAAATTATAGATTTTAAAAATTCAAACAGCATCTGAGCTCTCATGATTTATTTTATTCAGTGCTTCACTTCACTTGCTTTTGTAAAATACATATCACTTCCTTCCTATTTTCAAGCTTTAATTAATTGCACTTAACTAAACAATTCCAAAGCTAAGTTTTTGTGCTCTATTCATTGAATGCCTTATTAAAATTTTCCAAGAGGCTTTGAATGAATGCAAGCACAAGTTAAAGGATTTACTTTCCCCAAAAGTTCATAGTTACAGAACATTTAGGATGTTTTACACATACCTCAAATGCTCAAACTCTTCTAAAATGGAATTAATGAAGAGGAGCAAGGAAAGAGACATATGTGGCCGTACTAATGTTTTCTGAAGAACAATGTTTTCCATTCTAATGTTCTATGTACAAAGTCATAATCAAATGTAAGGGTAGAAGCAAAGTTATAGGATCTCATATAACTTTTTGCATGTATCCATTCTCTAAAGCTATTAGAAGATGTGTGCTAACAGAAAGAGACAGAGCAAAAGAGGGGGAAGCAGAGAGCAAAAGAGGGGGAAGCAAGAAAGAGGAAGACATGTTATAGTAGGGTGAAAATGCCCCTCCCTGAGAAAGGATAGTCACCTCCTAACCCCTGGAACCTGTAACTATTACCTTCTACGTAAAAGCATCCTGCAGATGTGATTAAGGATCTTGAGGTGCTTTGTCCTGGATTACCCAGGTAAACCCTAAATATAATCAATACAATTACATGTATCCTAAAAGGGAAGCAGATTTGATACACACAGAGGAGAAAGCAATGTGATATGGAGTAGGGAGAAACTTAAAGATGCTAGCCTTCAAGACTGGAGTAATGTGGCTACAAGCCAAGGAATGCTGACAGCCAGCAAAAGGTAGAAAGGCAAGGAACAGATTCTCCCCTACCATCTCCATAGAGAACATGGCCCTGTCAACATCTTGATTTTAGGTCAATTAAACTGATTTTACACTCTGACTTGCAGAACCATAAGAGAATAAATTTTTGTTTTAAGCCACCAAGGCTGTGGTAACTTGTTACTGCAACCACAAGAAACTAATACTAATGACACAGAAGGAGTAGGACCAGGAAATCCAAAAAGGGAGAAGTGATGAGAACCAAAGAAGGACAAACAACAATGACCTCAGAATGATAGCTATGGAAAAGATAGGTAAATACACCAGTTTGTATTGGAACAGAAGGATTCGAAAAGCAGATACCTACTGCCATCATACTATCTTTTTACCCTGAAGAATGCTTGAATGGGCTCGGCTTCATCTCTTAGTTCTATTTGGCATGTCTTGATCATATTCTAATGAAAATCCTTCTCTCCTCTCTAAGCCCAGCTATTTGGGTCAGCTGAGGATAGCCATTTCATCTCACAGAATTATTCTGTTTTTATTTGCTGTTAAGCAGTCAAGGTAAGCCATGTGAATTTAAAGACAGAAAATACAAAACTTCCTACTCCCTTTAACAATATTCCTATTAGAAGTTTAGTACCTGGGCCTCAATATAACCCTGCCAGAGACTCTCTGCTTCCTAAGAGCCAACAAGGACTTCTCCTAGCTGACAGACCTGAACCCTTTCAATGAAGAGGCAGCTGGGTCCCCTCAAGGAAGGATCCTGGTACGCTGCTCAAAATTTATACTGTTAATCCTTCTTCTAATTTTTTTCCTAATGAGACCTATGGCCTTTTACCAGGGTGACTGTACATTGGCAAAAAGGAAATAATTAGACATTTGGGGACTACTGGACACTGGCTCTGAACTACACTAATTCCAGGAGACCCAAAACATGACTAGATTTTTTTGTCAGAGGGGCTTATCAAGGTCAGGAAATCAGTGGAGTTTTAATTCAAGCCCATTTCACACTGGGCCCAGTGTGTCCCAGAACACGTCATGTGGTTTTTTCCCCAGTACTAAAATGCGTGATTGGAACTGACATTCAGTAACTGGCAAAATTCCTACATTGGTTCTCTGATCTGTAGACCAAGAGATCTTCTAGTGGGAAAGGCTAAGTGGAAGCCCCTAGAACAGGCTGTACCTAAGAAAATAGTAAATTAAAAGCAATACCATATTCGTGAAGGGATTGCAGAGATTAATGCCACTATCAAAGACTTGAAATATGCAGGAGTGGTGATTCCCACCATATCTCCTTTTGACTTACTTCTCTGGCCTATGCAGAAGAAAGATGGATTTTGGAGAATGACAGTGGATAATTGTAAGCCTAACAAAGAAGTGACTCCAATTTCACCTCCAATACCAAGTGGTTTCATTGCTTGAGCAAGTTAACACAACCCTGTTAAGCAGCTAATAAAATGACAAATGCTTTTTTTCTCCATTCGGTTAATAAAGACTACCAGACAGAAGTTGTTTGCTTTCAGCTAACAAGACCAACAATATACTTTCCCTGCCCTACTTCAGTGGTGTATCCAAATCTTCAGCCCTCTGTCATAATTTAGTTCACAGAGATCTTGACTGTGTTTCCCTTCCACAAATATCATACTGGTCCATTACATTAATGACATTATGTTGACTCGGCCTAGACAGCAAAAAGTAGCAGCTACTCTAGACATATTGGCAAGACATTTGCATTACAGAGGGTGGAAAATAAATCTGATAAAAACTCAAGGACCTTATATCTCAGTAAAATTTCTAGGAGTCCAATGGTGTAGGATATATTTAGATATCCCTTCTAAGATGAAAGGTAAGTTGTTGCATCTGGCTCTTCCTACAACCAAAAAGAAAGAGAGAGAAGAAGGGAGAGAAAGAGGAGGGAAGTATAATGTTTACTGGGTCTCTTTGGATTTTGGAAGAAATATATTCTTCATTTGGCTGTGCTACTTTGGCCCATTACTGAGTTACCCCAGAGTTGTTGGTTTTGAGTGGGGCCCAAAACAACAGTAGGCTCAGCAACAGATCCAGGCTGCTGTGCAAGTTGCTCTGCCACTTGGACCACATGATCCCACAGATCCGAAGTGCAGTGTCAGTGGCAGATAGGGGTGCTAGATGGAACCTGTGGCAGCCCGTATAGGAGAATCTCATTACAGATAATTAGAACTTTAGAGAAAAGACCTGCCATCCTCTGGAATAACTACTCTCCTTTTAAGAAACAGCTTTTGGCCTGCTACTAAGCCTTAGTAGAGACTGAATGCTTAACCATGGGCCACCAAGTTACCATGCAACCTGAGCTGTCCATCATGAACTGGGTATAATCCAACTCACCAGCCCATAAAGTTGAGTGTACACAGTAGCACTCTATCATCAAATGGAAGTGGTGTATGTAAGATGAAGCCCAAACAGTTCCTGAAGCACAAGTAAACTATATGAAGTGGCCCAAATGCCCACGGTCCCTACTCCAGCTACACTACCTTGTCTCAACCAGGCTTCACCTATGGCCTCAGGGGGCATTCCCTACAATTAGTTGACAGAGGAAGAGAAGACTTAGGCCTGCTTTGTAGACAGTTCTCTACAATATGCAGGCACCACCTATAAGTGGAGAGCCACAGCACTACAGCCCCTCTCTAAGACATCCCTGAAGGACAGTGATAAAGGAAAATCCCCCAGTGGGTAGAACTTTAAGCAGTGCATCTGGTTGTTCATTTTGCTTGTTAGGTGAAATGGCCAGATGTGTGTTTATTTACCATTCATGGCTTTTGGCCAATACTTTGGCTGGATAGTCAGGGACTTGGAAGGAACATGACTGGAAAGTTGGTAACAAGGAAGTCTGGGAAAGAGGTATGTGAATAGACCTCTATGAATGCGTAAAAAGGGGAAGATATTTATTTCCCACGTTAAAAGATGACCTTAGCAAAGGAAGATTTTAACACTTGCATGAATACAATAACTATTCTGTGGATACCAGTCAGCCTCTTTTACTAACCAACCTTGTCCTCACCCATTGGGAACCCACATATCCATTAGCAAACTCTCCATGGTGGCAGGAATGAACATTATGCATGGGCTCAGCAACATGGATTTCCACTCACCAAAACAGACATGACTATAGTCACTGCTGAGTACCCAATCAGCCAGCAGCAGAAATCAACACTAAGTCCCTGGGATGAAATCACTACTAACATTTCCTGGGGTGATTAGCCAGCTACCTGGTGGCAGATTCATTCTATTGGACAACTTCCATCATGGAAGGGGCAATGTTTCATTCTTACTAGAATAGACAGTCTAGGTATAGATTCGCCTTCCCTGCCTGCAATGTTTTTCTCAAAACTGCCATCCATGGACTTAAAGAATGCCTCATCCACTGACCTGGTATTCCACATAACGTTGCTTCTGATCAAGGAGCTCATTTCACTGCAAAGGAAATACAGCAATAGGCCCAAGCTGATGGAATTCAGTGTACTTACCATGCCCCCCACCATTCTGCAGCAGCTGGCTTGACCAAGTGGTAGAAGGGCCTTAAAGACTCAGTTACAAATGCCAGCTGGATTGGGGCAAGGTTCTCTAGGAGACTGTATATGCTCTGATTCAATATCCAATATATAGTTCTACTTCTCCCATAGGCAGGATTCATGGTTCTGGCAATCAGGGGATAGAAATGAGAGGGGCCTCACTCACTATTACCCCTAGTAATCCAATAAGAAGATTTTTGTTTCCTGTCCCCCACAACTTTGTGTTCTGCTGGCTTGGAGGTCTGAGCTCCAAAGGGAGAAATGATCTATTGAACTGGAAGCTAAGACTACCACCTGACCACTCTGGACTCCTCATGCCTCTAAATCAATAGGTAAAGAAGAGAATTTCTGTGCTAGTTGGAATGATTGATCCTGACTATCAAAAAAATATTGGATTGCTCCTATATAGTGGAGATAAGGAAGAATATGTCTGGAATATAGGAGATCCCTGAGGGTACTGCTTAATATTATCAGGTGCTGGGATAAAAGTCAGTGGAAAACTACAACTGAATCGAGGCAGGACTAATGAGCCAAACCCTTCAAGAATGAAGGCTGAGGTCATCCCATCAGGTTAAGATCTATCACCAGCTGAGGTGTTTGCTGAGGGCAATGGGAATATGGAATGGGTAGTTAGTTCTAAATACCAGCTACAACCACATGACCAGTTAAGAATCAGGACTGTAACTGTCGTGAGCATTTCTTCCTTATTTTGTTATAATACAGTCGATCTTTAACATGAGTTTGACCTATGCAAGTCCATTCCATATGTGGATTTTTTTCAATAAATATATAGTACAGTATTTTGCATCCTGTAAGAAAATATTGATGCAAGTATTATACACAATTCATCTTGTAAACAGATGACATAAGCTTATGGTATCAATAAATATAGTACTGTAAATGTATTTTCCTCATGATTTTCTTAATAACTCTTCCTTTTCTCTAGCTGAGTTTATTGTAAGAATACAATATGTAGTACATACAACATACAAAATATGTGTTAATCATTAATCGTTGGCTTCCAGTCAACAATAGGCTATTAGTAATTAAGTTTTGGGGGAGTCAAAAGTTATACACAGTATTTAAGGAATAGAGTATCAAGGAAAAGAGTAAACACCACCCAAGAATACTGCATCCTCTTTTGGGGAAAAGATTAGTGCATTTTCATGTATATGAAAGATAGTTGTATCATGTTAGGTGTAATTATAACCTTGTTGTTACCTTTACTTGGAGATTAAGTATGGTTTAAGGATATGCCAAGTTGACAAGGGATGGACTTTTAATTCTTCATGTGTCCACCTGGTTGGACTACGATGTCCAGATATTTGGTCAAACATTACTCTGAGAATGTTTCTGTGTGGGTATTTTTGGATGAGCTTAACTTTTGAATCAGTGGACTTTAAGTAAAGTAGATTGCCCTCCATAATACAGGTGGGCCTCATCCAATCAGTTGAAGCCCTGAATAGAACAAAAGACTGACTTCTGCCAGCAGACTCCCTTTGGACCCGAACTGCAACTATTCCCTTGGTCTCCAGCCTGAAGGCCTTTAGGCCTGAACTGCAACAATGGTTATTCCTCGGATCTCTGTTCTACTGGTCTATGTTACAGATTTTGGATTTGTCTGTCTCCCTAATCACATAAGCCAATTTTTAAATATACACAAACACATGCACATTCTAATAGCTCTGTTTCTCTGGAAAACTCTGAAACAAATAGTTAACAAAAAGTCAGGACAATGGCTACCTGGCAGTTGGTGGTATGAATGGAGAGAGGAGAATTCTAAGCCATTAGTCATAATCTATTTTATTACCTAAGTGGAGAGTACATGCATTTTATATTACTACTATAAATGTTTGACACACTTCTCTGTGTGAATAATGCAAATCACGCACAAACACACACATGCACACACCAAAAAATTTAACTCAGGACAGGTTTAATATATCAGACTACCAGCTGAAGACAGAAATGGCAAACTAGAAAATACATGAAAAAAATTATTAAATATACCAGAAGAAGATAAAGAGATATAAAATATGAGAGATTAGCAAATAGGAACAAGAAAATGAGAAAGTGAAGCTCAAGTAAGAATTCTAAAAGAACAGTATCTAGATTATGGTGAAGGAAAAATATTCAAAAAGATCATGACTGACAAATTTCCATATAAAAGAACCAAATTCAGGGCACCTGGATGGCTCAGTTGGTTAAGCATCTGCCTTCAGCTCCGGTCATGATCCTGGGGTCCTGAGATCAAGCCCCGAGTTAGGCACCCTGCTCAGCAGTGAGTCTGCTTCTCCCTCTGATGCTGAACCTCCCCCCTGTTCATGCTCTTGCTCACTCTCTGTCTCTCTCTAAAATGAATAAAAAATTTTAAAAATCTAAAAAAAAAGCAAAAGTAATCAAATAAATAGAAATACAAACGTATAAAATACCAAAAAAAAAAAACAAAAAAAAAACAGAGCAAAAGAAATCTTAAAGGAAACAAAAAGAAAAAGGAAAAAACAATTATATGTATAAGAGATTTCATATCAACAAGTGATCAACGAGGTAACTACTGAATGAAGTGTGCTAAGAAAAAAAATATCTGTCCATGTCAAACTCTATTCCTAGCTAAACAATCATTTAAAAGCTGAAAAACAAAAACATACTGATAACAAAAATATGGGCTTTCTCTTTCAGACTGACTATAAGAATTAGTGGAAGAACATTTCTGCAGAAAGGAAACTGAACCTCTAATAAAGAGGTAGACCGCTAGAAACCACACTGAGCAAATAAAATCAGAATTTGAAAAATAAAATTAGAAAGTCTTAATAAAAACTGTTGGTACAAATGATTAATTTGAGAGAAGAGGGTTAATAAAATCAAGCTGGAAATAAAGTGCTAGAATAAGTATGACATAAATTACAGGAGAGGAGACAGACACTATCATTCTAAAATCTTTGTATTATTTTAGAGAAGTGTTAAGATGCAGATTAAGTTCAAATTTTGGTTAAGTATACATATTAAAAATTTAAGAGAATTACTGAAATAGTAGACTGTGAAATTTCCCCAATATGGAGGACGAATAAAGAAATAAGAAACAAGGGACAAGGCAACAAAAAAGGATGATCATAAGGAAAAATAATGATGGTAGGAATATATCCACGCATATCTGTAAACACAGTACAGAGTAAATGCAAACAGTTTTTACTGACAAACCCACAAACGTAGTGGTATATTTTCATATAAAGCACTCAAAAAGTTAAAATTGCATAATATCTGAACACCATGCTTTAGAAATTTCATAGAACAAACATCTACGGTCCACTGTACAGGTGCACAGAATATCTGTAACAATTAGAGATTAGAAATTCTTTTCAAGCACACAGAGAACAATTATAAAACTTAGCCACCGACACAGATAATTTTGGAAAAGTATGGCAGACATTGTTTCTTGTTTGCCCAACACAATGTCCAGTCCACTTCCCTATGAACAAAACCTGCTCTTGTGTTCAGGGGGTAATAAAGAATTCCCTTGATCGGCAGTTAAGGGTTGCTTCTCCACAGCTCCAGGGAGTGAGTAATGATCAACTCAAACCAATTGTTTTATAATTGCACATTGTTGGTTTACAGTTATGCAAATGATTTTATTTTAATCCAGCAAGTATATTTTTAAAGATACTCTTGAGTTTTCTGAGTGGACAATCATATGGAAGTGAAGACGTTTTCAGGATATCTAGTCTGTGGTGTTCCCAGACAGTGAATTGCGCTATCAAGAGATCTTCACTCTAGTCTAGCTGTAGAAAGTCAGATAGCACAACCCTAAGTTTCTTTAACATGTGATCATATGACTTCTATTAATTTTCAACTGTGAGATCACTCTGCTGTGTCATACTGAATGTCTTTTTTTTTTCTGTTTTCCAAGGTTTTATTAAATGCTAAAAATATTTATCCATCCTCTTTTAGGTTCTAGAGTTGCCTACACATTTGCGGGGGTTAGGAAATAGGCTGTTCCTAAAGCTATGTCAGGTTATGTGAACTTCACCAAGTCGCATAAACCCCATTTACCTTTACTTCCTTCCCACTGTTGCTTTAAAAAATGAATAAAAATAGCACCAGACCAACACTTGGGAACCTAGTCTGTGAATGAGAAGTGAGGGCCTTCAAAGAAGAGGGAATAGGTAGAAAACAGGTGTTCCTGTCTTCCTACTTTAGCTTGTGGCCCCTTCTTTCAATTCCTCTAGTTGAATTTTAGATATTAAGTAAAGAAAGAAAGAAAAAAACCTAGTATTTTAGCTCCATCACTGACTCTGAGTCATGTATGAGCAGGGAATATCATGAAGATTCTAATGGTACAAGGAACAACGTTAGCAATTCTGAGTGCGGCACAGAACATTGCTGATGAGGTGGGATCCAACTGGATCAACTTGAAAACTGGTTTATTGTATCAGACTTAGGAAGGCTAAGGTAGAAGCAGAACAGACAGTGGCTTCCTTCCACTTTTGCTCAGAAGAGCATTGTCAAAAAAAAAAAAAAGAATGTTGCCGTAATTGTTCCAGAACCATCCCATTATAAATGAGGTCCCTAACATCTGCCTTCTGCTCTCCAGTTGCTCCTCTTCACTTCTAAACAAGGATGAGCTCTCACTGGGAGTCTAGCTTCAGCTGAGCTGCTCAGAGTTATTCCACCCCCAGGCAAGCGGACTGGCTTTAAGAATACTGTGTCAGTCCATCATCATTGGCTGAGGACTGCTCCTTGGGGTTGTCACGTCTTAGGATATGGTTCCCATTCAATTGAGAGCTCCTCTCCAAAAGCAGGTGACAGCAAGCCTTAGGTGCAGCACTTACAGAACTCAGGGCAGGAGTGGAGGAGCGCTCCGGCTGGTGGGGCGGGTCTAGAGGGGCACCCATAGAATTCACTACAGTTTCCAAGACTTCATGTTCCTATAGCAAAGTCTGCTTGCAGGGTGAATGTGGCCCTGTGGGTGGTGTTTTAAAAGAACAGTTAGGCTTTCCCATACTCCTAACACATTTTTTTTTTTTTGCTTTTGTTTTTGTTTTTTTGGAAGCTGCCCTGCATAGAGTTTGCTGTTACCTTTTCAATAGTCAATACATTTTTTACAGCTTGGAAATGCTATATTTAGTCTTGAGTGCATGAATAGAGAAGAAAGAACAATATTCTGAAAAACTCCTTTCACAACTGCTCTTTCACCATGGTATTTTGCTACCTTATTTCAGGGACTAGTTTCTGAAACTCACTGACAATATCAGAGCTAATTTCAGGCTTCCTATGTCTTGCAAAGGGCAGAATATTCTTTATAAGGAAAATATATATTTGCATTTAATTTAATTAAGCACAGTAAATTCTTTATCATCTAGGCCTATCAATATAGTTACTGTCATATAAATTCAATTTTCAATTATATATTCAAATTTCAATTATATAACTGTCATATAAATTCAATATACAAGGTAATGTTTGGCACAAATACTAAAGCCATAAAACATGTCCCACAGTCCTATAGCCTAGATGTTAAGACAAGTGTTAGATACAATCTTAGAAAAATTACAATAGACATAGATACAAATAGATATTTGTATCAAAGTGGCACCATCTCCATTCCTTATGAAAACAATAATAATTCTTCATATTGGTATAGATGAAAAGTTCAGATTCAAAAACACTTTTAAAAGCAATTGGGAAAAAAATGTTTGCTTCTGCTTGCAGATACATCAATTTTCTCTGGGAGGATTTTCAAGAAACTGGTAACATTGGTTACCTAGCTGAGAAAGGTGATTGATACAAAGGCTTTCAGCTTTTTTTTTTTCTTTTGCTTTTTTGAATTCTGAACCATGAGACTATATTTTCAAAAGTTATTAAGAACATTTTATCCTTCTGAGATTCCTCCAAATATATGCATTTTTTATTTTTAAGAGTATGCTTCAAATGATTTTATATTGATACACGTAGGGGGGATAGACTTTCATTGAGAAATAAGTATAAAGATGTTAAAATTCATTAATTGCCTATTATTTGTTAGCTTCTTTGCCAAGAGATTTATGTGCATTCCCAGTTAATCCTCATCACAAAAGTTGGGGTAGGTGATACCTTCTCCACTGCACAAATGAGGGGATTAAGACTTATTATGGATAGGTAGCTTATTTGAGATCTCATAGCTAGTAAGTAACTAGTATAACCCATTGCTATAAAATCCAGGCAGTCTAACTATAGGGCCTTTTAGTTAAAAACAAGTTAGTAGACATTTCCCAAACTGGGTTCTTTTCTGGTTTTTAATTCATTTGTAAACTCTAGTTAATTCTTTTATAATCATTCATTCCCCTTCAAGTTAGCATTAGAAAAATTAGTGTCAGAGATTGTGGTGCTGCTGGGACATCTCTAGATTAGTCCTGAAAGATAGAGGCCTCTGGAGGTACTTCCCAGGTTAAACTTAAAGACCAGAGGATGACCTAACCATAAGAAGATTACTTTCTCCCCAGTTTCATGTTCTATCTAAAATTAATTATTTGATCTATGAACCTGAAACCCACTTAGAGAATGGACATTTAAGTTTCTAATAAGCCATGCAGACTGGTGAGACACATGGTACAAAACAATCCTCACCTGATCTGGTTTATCTCATTACTGTACATTTTTCAGAAACTTGCCTAATTCATACCCTACTTTCATAAAAACATGAATATATAGTTAGTGCTAATGCATAAAAACTGGAAGAGGAAAAACAGATTTCCCAGATTGCACTGACCTGTGGGCTACATTATTCTAATTTCAGAACTGGCAATTATTCCAGCAGACTCCCTACCATGGCTGAAAACATTTTGGCCTCTTGCCTCAGTTGCCCCAGGTAAGATCGGATCTGGTAAGCCTCATCTGTGGATTCAGACACAGTCCCTAGCCAAGATCTAGTCCCAGAAAAAAATAGAGTCTGTTTGTGTTGTTTCTTCACAAAATCAGTTAGGAATGCCAATAAGGAAGCTTTTACTATAATCCAGGCAAAGTACAATAGAGCCTGGTGTAGAACGATGGCAATAGGGATGGATAGACAAGGAGATGAGCCACGCAAGTTCAGAAGGTGACATTTGCTGGCCCTGAGTCATATAAGATGTGAAGACTGAGGTAAAAGAAAGAGTCATAAACCCTGACTGGTTTCCTAGTTGAATAACTTAGTAGGTGATTGATACCATCCATGGAGACTCTGAGGGAGAAGCTGAGGTTTGGGAGAGTTATTTTTGCCTTTCATTTGGTTTCATTTGTGCTTGTTTGCTTTTTATTTTGGTGAGTTAGAAGCTGGTTAGAGTGAGACGATTAATTGATTTCATTTCAATGACAAGCCCTAACTAACTGGCTTCTTGTTTCCCTTTGGTTTCTACCCAAGTCTTTGTGGTTTTTAAAAAGACACAAAGAGACTCCAAAGCACCCAGGAGACAGAAATCCTGCAATACTTGTAGCCAAAAAGTTTTCTGAGGCTAGATATCACAAACCAGTACCCATCAAGCTGACTCCAGCCCTCATGGTATTCTATACCTTGGAAATTAGTTGCCAAGGTTTAAAAATGGAGACGTTCCACTTAAAAAGATAGATGCTTGTTTCTATATTTGCGAAATCTGGGGTGCAGATTCCGGTATGACACTACTGGTTAGAGCTGACCCTTCAAATGGGCATTTGTTCTTCATTACATCACTGTCTCCTCCATCCCAGCTTCGGTTTATACATCACCTGCTGGCTTCCCTAGGTATTCTACTTTAAATCCCCTGCCTTAGGCCAAAACCTTTGACTAGTTCTGAAATCTCTTCCCCTCTGTAAATATTATTCCCCACTCCTACCACAGATTTGTGATAACTGCCCCTAAGGACCAACCAAGGGGAAAAAAAAAATTTTCTTCTTAATTATAGGTTGGATATTAGTCTACATCTAGTCACTAGATTCTGGGTCATTACCAAACTGTTTTGTACTTCCATGGCACCCAAAACCCTCCCTTCACTCTTAGCCAGCATTAGGCCTTAATTAACAGTGCCCACCCCAAAACACTTGGTTGAGAAAGATGCAGAACAAGTACTATCCAGTTGTTAAGGACCTGGAGACCTGGATTTGGACCAGCCCTCACTCTGATAGGACCTCTTACTACCTGCTCTTTCTTACCCTATGCTAATTTTCTAGACACCTAGACCTAACCTGCCATATTAAATATCTGAATCTATCCATCCATTCCAAACACTTGATTCCAATCTCAGGATGTGCTCTTGGTACCCACTATCTCTCAGTACCCTCTTTCCCCACTCAAAACACTAAACATTGAACCCACCATTTGTCTCAGTGAGCCTAAAAAAAAAAAAAAGATGGGGTATGGGTTGTAGCAGATTTATATAGTTGATGGAGGAGTCCCAATGAAAACCTCTGTTATAATTAGCTGTTCTTACTGCTGAAAATCTGTCTAATCTCTTGGGTGTGTTGGGATAAGAAAGTATTCAGAACTCCCGGCACATATGGTTGCCTTAGGTGACTCCGCTCTCTCCCTATGACTATTCACATATCTAGAAACCAAATCAGCCCTTCATGAATTTCCCATCATGCTATTGCTATATGGTTCTTATGTCCAAGAATCACTTTTTTCTCACCAATAGCCCTAGAAAGCTGGTCAATATACTGTGTTCTACTCATTCTGACTTTCAGTGTGTAAGGACACATAAGCCAACTGGACATCTGAGAAACCTCCACCTAGATTTAAACAACTAATTTTGTTATGCATGGGTAACTTTGCTTTTTCACTTATTCAACATGAATGAAGTATCCAATATGTGCCAGGTGATAGGAATGCAGAAATGAGTAAGACATGGTGACTAAACTAGAAGAACAGGCAAAAAGATATTAACTGTTCTAATAGAGGCATGATCACAGTTTTATGGTATATTAGGAGGCACGAATAGGGAGCACCTAACTTCTAGAATAATGTTTCTCAAACTTTATTGTGCTTCCAAATCACCAGAAATCTTGTAAAAATGAAGATTCTGGGTCATCATGTCTTGGGTGGGACTGAGAATCTTGAGAATTTCTAACAAGCCCCCAAGTAATGGCAATGATACTGATCTGTGGACTAGACTTTGAGTAAAAAAATCCTACAGAACCAGAAAATACTTTCAAGAAGAGATGGTGTTAAAGAACGAATAGGACTTACCCAGTAAAATAAAATAAAGGGTTTCTTTCTTTTTTTTTTTTTTAAGATTTTATTTATTTGAGAGAGAGAGTGAGAGACAGCATGAGAGGGGAGAAGGTCAGAGAGAGCAGCAGACTCCCCATGGAGCTGGGAGCCCGATGTGGGACTCAATCCTGGGACTCCGGGATCATGACCTGAGCCGAAGGCAGTTGCTCAACCAACTGAGCCACCCAGGCGCCCAAAGGGTTTCTTTCTAGACAAAGGAACAAATAGTTTGAAAATCATAAAGGGTTTTGCTAGTGACTTGATAAATACCATACATAATGTTAGAACTAGGCTCTCTGTTGAAATTAATGGTATTCAAAACATATGGATTGGCTTGAATGTTTTATATACAGTCTCCACCACTGCCTGAACAGAATACGAGGACCCACTGAAGCCTACACCCCAAGGTCCTTAGGGACAACACTGGGCCCCACTCACTAATCCGTCAGCGTCTAGCCAATAGTTCAGGAGGGCACAGAATACAACTTTAAATGTTTCCATGTGTGCATCAAGTGAATCTTTCTTATGAAGTGTGGTTAAGGGACCTCAAAGAAGAGTGCACTGGTGCTTCATCAAAATTACAGACACATTTTGTGCCTGCCTCTCTAATAAATGTCTAGCAAGTGTCCATATATGTCACAGACTATCATCTGAAACATGATCTCCTTACTTTTAGACATGTGGCTATCGAGATGTTGCTAACCAGCCCTCACCTTCCCAAAAGCTTTGATTGTTCTTCTTATCAACCAAAACCTTAAGAGTTGTTGGCTTAGTTAGGTAACTTGACATCATATCTATAAAATGAAGGTAACAATACTTGCCCTACATCCCCTTTAGGAACAAACTAGGATAAATGTACTCAGAAAGATGAAAATATGATGAAGGTGTTGGCTATAATTTAAAGAGCCAAGAGACTTCCTACAGTAGCCACCAACGTAGAAGTTCCTAAATTTGCAATGGAATATGGGGCACACAGCACAGAATACTCAAACTCAACCTCCCATCACCAACTTCCACCACCATCATATAGAAGAGCACAATCTGTACCATTACTGTTACCAGGAATGACTCACAGCAAATATTTTCCCATCAGGTAGCTCCCTCCCTCCTGGAAATTTGTGTAAAACATGTGACTGAATTGATACTATATGCAATACAGCCTACAAAAATACTTGAGAAGCAAGATTTGAGGCTTCCAGTACAATGAATTATTTTTTGTCATCATTTTACAATCAACAAATTTTCCCTACTTGAAAGTCCTTTGAACTTTTATTCTCAAAGGTGAGCAAATAGAATGAGTCACTTAAAGACATAATCTGGTAACTGTATCTTTCTAGAGTTGTGCTAATACTAGAGTCCTGGAAGGTGTGGCCATAGGAATAACATTAGATGGAATACTGATACTATGCTTGTTATGTTTATCTAAAGTATCCATGACAAAACAACCTTAGCAGGCCATCTATGTACCTAATTATAACTGCCACATAAAAACTCCCTGGTGGTGGGCACAATTACACTTACAGTGGATTACATCAGTAAATTTCTCCCCAGGAGTCACAACCAGCTGGATGGGTTCTCTTGTACTTCCCACCCACAAGCTCTGTAACCAGGTTAGATTCAGACTGAATTGCTTAGAGAATCCAATCAAATAAAACCTTCGATTCAATTATAAATTACTGCTTTAGTTTGAGGGTGGTAAATTTCCAGATTTTATTATCCCTACAGTTGCTGAAAACACCAGCTGATTTAAAATAAACCTGTGCTGATTAAGGCTATCTGGGATACAGCCTTTACCTTGAAGGTGGACTGAAGGAGGATGACCGGTACTGAATGTCACAGGTCAACCAGGTGGACTGTGTCCAAGCCAGGCGGCATGTGCCGAGGATTTGTTGCTATTTGTTCTTGTCTTTATTTTTCCAATGTGGTTGAACCTCTATACATTTAGCCCTATAAACATCTCCCCTACTACTAATAACCAGAACAGAAAATACATTTGTAACAAAATGTACAATCTAGAGATCACATCATTTTACAAAAGCTTCAAAAATGTTAATATTTTCTTAGCAAACAATGACATGCTCTTCAAATGCTCTTCAAATACTTGAACACAATATTGTCCATTTTGCTCTTGCTTGATTACAGATTAATTTCAGTGATCTTCCTTCCAACTTATCTGCTTCAACAAGAAATTATGAGGGTTATTTATCACCTGTAAAATATTTTAAAAATTGACTAATAAGTAATGGTAACTATTTTATTAATAAAAGAAATATATTTTTAAGGAGGTGACTATGGTTGTCAGATACAAAAGGGTTAAAAAGACATTAACAGATCCAGAGGAGAATTCACAAAGTAGTTAAATTGAAGAGTACTTGCATGAAGCAATTATGCCTATTTTACTCCAAAATGAATGCCATGAACTGAAAATTTTAGATGAAAGGCAACTAAAACCTAAATCAGAAGTCGGTCTATTTTTTTTTTTTTTAAGATTTTATTTATTTATTTGACAGAGGGAGAGAGATCACAAGCAGGCAGAGAGGCAGGCAGAGGGAGAAGGGGAAGCAAGATCACTGCTAAGCAGAGAGCCCGATGCGGGGCTCGATGCGGGGCTCAATGTGGGGCTCGATCCCAGGACCCTGAGATCATGACCTGAGCCGAAGGCAGAGGCTTTAACCTGCTGAGCCACCCAGGCGCCCCAAGAAGTTGGTCTATTTTTAAAGGATAGGTACCATGCACATCACATCTTTCCTCCTAGACAGAGCATTTTCTTGTGAATGGTTGTGAAATACTCATAAATGCTAACAACTATACATAACAAGCACCCAGCCAGAAGACGTCCCAGAGTAGCTTTCAAAGAAAATTCAGCATCAAAGTTCTGTTTCTCGCTTTATCTCTATGTGAGCCAGGAAGTCACTAAGTATCTCATGCCTCAGCTTCCTCACCTAATTCTGGGAAGAATGTCTGCAGTGTGTCATGGAGGATTACCATGGAGATGGACGAGATAATGTACAGAGGCAGCACAATTTCAAATAATATTTCCTTTACCATAACTTTTCTGCTAAACACTACCAGCATTTTAATTATCAGCCCTTGCATCAATTTAGTCTGTTTCTCCTCTCCTAATACCTTTTGTAAGGTGCTGACCTCAGTGTGCTGACGTTCCTGCTTCGTGATTATATAGGGTTCCCTTTATTTTTATTTTCTATTTCCCCTACATAACCACCAAGCAGCCCATCTAATCACCAGCTCTTGCTCTGGTACAGTACTCCATTCTTTTATTATTTTTTTTTAATTAAATAAACTCTATGCCCAATGTGGAGCTCAAACTCACAACCCCATCAAGAGTCTCATGCTCTACTGACTGAGCCAGCCAGGTGCACCCAGTACCACATGCTTGAAGCTACCTCACCACTGGGTAATAGGACTTTTATGCACACCGACCAAGTATAGTAGAGCAGCATAACCCAGTCAGAGAACTTCACACTTACCAAGGAATCAGAGCAAAGATGTTTCCCCAGAGAAGTGGCTAAACTATGGTTATCAGAGCCAAAAGCACTGGAGCAGAATTATTATCTTCTAGTCATTAGAGATGCATCAGGCAATTTTTATCAGAAGCCTCATAAAGCAAAGGTGTCCATGAGGAATAATCATAGACAAGCCTCACCTATGGAGCATTCATTCAATATGTTTCAGTGATTATATGGCACCGATCTCCCCCACTGACCCTTTTCAGATTTAAGAAATAGCTTAAAATTAAAAACAAACCACAAATTATATATGCTTAAAGTATATACCTTTCAACTAGAAAACATTGTAACACATCTCTAGAACAGTGAGGCCAAAAAAGATGGGTGTCATGTCAGCTAGCTGTGTTACCCACACCAGGCCTGTCCTCCTGCTTCTACACCTAGGCAACCATTGCCTGACAAGAATCAAGTTTATTAATTTGGATAATGCCACTGTTTCTCATTTAAATCCTCCTGTAAAACAAAGAATATACATTTCACTCTTAGTCTCAGTTTTTTCAAAAGTCTGGCAAGACGAGAACGCAGTGAAGTAGACTGCAAAGAATATTATGAAATTGTTGTTCATTTCTGTTTTTTTTTCCCTTTGCCCTCCTCTGAAAGTTACTGAATTACTTCATCTTTCCATCTGTCTACACACAAGCTGTTTGTGTATATTAAGATACATAGTTAAGAGTCTAGTGGTTACTTCACACTTAACACTAAATCACAACACTAAAAGAAAAAAAGGTTTCCTGTCTTTCCCAAAGAAGTATGGAGAAACTATTTTCCATTAAAAGAATAAGGAAAAAAAAAAAAAAACTGACCCAAGAGTGAAGAGACTATTTTTATACATGGAAAAAAAAACAGTATTTTATCCAGGCATTGTAACATCAGTAATTCCCTTTGGAAACCAAATTTCCACTCTGTAATCGTGCCTCTGATGATGTTGAACTGAGTCAGCTGAACGTGATGCCTCTGGAATGCCAACTGGCTGTGGAAGTGTGAAGAAGCCTGTGTGGTCACTGACACTTGAGCGGCACTCACAGTCCTAAGGAAGGACCATCCCAGCAACACCTCCTGGGTGCTGTGTGATGTCACAGCCAGGTAGAGCACTGCCACTACTCTAAAAGGAAAAGAATGTGGCTCCACCTTCCCAGGAAGAGGAATCCAAGCAGCTTCCCACAGGTAATTCTTTCAAGGTGAGTCACCCATACTCCCTCAGTACAGGTGAAGTTCACAGGAAGGACTATTTCACCCTCCAGACCAGCAAGAGCCACACAATCAGCTTCTGAATCTCAGTGTTCAACTCCTCTCCAAACACATTTTTATTTAAATTTCTAAAGCCAAAGAATATACCTAATCATTGCCCACGGCTTCTCTTCTTTTATAGGATCATTAATTTCATAGATATTTTGGTGCCTATTATGTGCAAGATATAATAGGCCCTGGATAGAGAATGGTTAACAGGAAAAATAATAAAAGCCCACTTTTTTAGTCAAATGGGAAAAACAGAAAAAGAACTGAGAAAGCTCTAAGAAGGAAAAGAACAGGTGGCTATAATAAAGACTCACACACAAGGAGATGTTGCTCAAGGACATCTCACCTTCTAACTTTCATGTGCATTCTGGTTAAAATGCAAGTTCCAGTTTGATGGGTTAGGGGTGGGACCTGGATTTATGCATTTCTTACAGACCCCAAGGTCTGCTGCTGGTTCACAAACCATATTTTTTAGTAACAAAAGCACTAGGTTTTCTCTAGTCACTGGTTTTCAAAGTGTTGTCACCAAACCAGCCCCTTTGGAATTACCTGCCAACTTTTTGGGAAATGCAAATTCTCAGGCCCCACCCCAGACGTGCTGAATCAGAAGCTCTGGGAGCACAGCCCAGCAATCTATGTTTTAACCAACCTTCAAAGTGATTCTGATGCTTACTAAAACCCCAATACAGCAGCCCCTAGTTACATGTAGCTACTGAGGACTCAAAATGTAGCTAATCTGCCTTGAAATACACTGTAATCTGGTCAATCACATACCAGATTTCAAAGACCTGGACAAAGAATGTAAAAAGGACTATTAATTTTTTTATATTGAATGTATGTTAAAACACTATTCTGGATATAGTGGGCTAGATTTACTATACTGTTAACATTAGTTTCACCTGTTTTACTTTGCTTGTTTTAATGTAGCTACTAAAAAGCTTAAAATTACACATGTGGTTAGCATGATAATTACACTGGGTAATGCTGCAGTAAACTTTGAGAACTGTTCTGTAAAGCAATTTTCCTCAATTGGGACAGTTTTGCCACCACCCAGGGAACATTTGGCAATATCTGGAGATATTTTTGGTGGTCATAAATGAGAGCAGAGATTCTATGGAAATCTAGTAAAGACCAGAGATGCTGATAAACATCCTACAATGTGCAGGACAGCCCCACTGCAAAGAATTATCCAGTTCAAAACATCAATAGTGCTGAGGTTTGAGAAATCTGTTCTACCACAGTGATTCCACATGTTAGAATCACTCGGGGAGAGTTAGAAGATACCGACACCTCTGCCCCTGGCCTATCCCTAATTAAATTGGAATCTCGGGTACAGGGGCCATGGCATTAATTGTTCATTTTGTTTTGTTATTTTAAATTCCCCAGGGATTCTAATGTACAGCCAGCGTTGAGAATATGTGTTCCAGAGGCGTCACTCATTTATAAACGCTCTGTGCTGCCAGTACCCACTATCCCTCAGCCCTAGACCTGGGCATTTACATTTTTATCAAGTTTCCAGGTGATGCTGAAGTTGCTGGTCCAGTGTCCTGTGGAGCGCTCACATACTGATCAACATAGCAGTAGGTATTTCTACTCTCCAGATGGCCCAGCACCCAGAGAAAGCAGAGATATTCTCAGGATCAGGCAATTGCTTCCTCTGTAGAAAAGGACAACCCCACTACCAGAAGTGGTGGGACCTGACTGGAACCTGAGGCTCTATCACAGTGACTTCCTCATTTTGCGGAGGTAGATGCAACTCTT
Organism: Potos flavus; assembly: GCA_028534135.1. Lineage (NCBI taxonomy): Eukaryota > Metazoa > Chordata > Mammalia > Carnivora > Procyonidae > Potos > Potos flavus. Next base: position 106,036,913 of record CM052895.1, on the reverse strand, counting down.
TCATGGAAGGCGAGGGGGTTAAAGAGGCCAAGTATTCACTTAAATCCTCACTGGCCTGCACTGTAAGCATGGAACAAAAATTACAGTTGTTAGGTCATCTTACTGAAACATCTTTCATTTGACTATTCAATTCCTGCCAATACACAGTTTAAATCACTTTAAAGGGGCACCTGGGTGGCTCAGTCGTTAAGCATCTGCCTTCAGCTCACGTCATGATCCCAGGGTCCTGGGATCAAGCCCCAAATCAGTCTCCCTGTTCGGCGGGAAGCCTGCTTCTCCCTCTCCCACTCCCCTTGCTTGTGTTCCCTCTCTCACTGTCTCTCTGTCAAATAAATAAATAAAATCTTTAAAAAAAATACATCACTTTAAAATAAGTTTTTATAGGGGCACCTGGGTGGCTTAGTTGGTTAAGCATATGCTTTCAGCTCAAGGTTATGATCTCAGGGTCCTGGGATAGAGTCCCAAATCACTGGGCTCATTGCTCAGTGGGGAGTCTGCTTCTCCCTCTGCTGCTCCCCCAGCTTGTGCTCTCTCTCTCTCTGTCTCTCCCTCTCTCTCTCAAATAGAAATAAAATCTTTAAAAAAATAAGTTTTTATAGATTATAAAATTGTGCAAATAACTTCTCCCTAAAAGTAATTCTTAAGAAAGCAGGACCCGGGAAAACTGGAGCTTTAAATAACGGTTCTCTATGCCATAGTTAACTTTTGAAAAATGTATATATAAATCTAAAATAGGTGGACTCCGTATAGACACCCAGATAGAAAGACATATGTGCGTGCACACACACGCACACACACACACACACACACACTTACTTTGCTGAGCACATTTCTCACCTGCTCTGATCCAGCCACACTGGCCTGGCCACCCGCCTGTTCCTCCCATGTGCCAGGCAGCCTTAGGGCCTTTGCACTAAGACCTTTTCCCCAACATCATCTGGATGGGTAACTTCCCACCTCCTCTTGGGTCTTTGCTCAAATGTCATCTTCAGTCTCCCATCTGCACCTCTCTTTCTCAACTCCTTTTTCTCTGTTCTATTGTTTTTCCCATAATACTTAATTACATTTTATCAGTACTATGTGATTTATTTATTCTGTTTATTGTTTATTGTCTCTCTTGTGCTGGAATCAAAGCTCCACAAGGGTAGAAATCTTTATTTTATTCACTTGACATGACTTCAATGCCTAAAATGATGCCTGACACATAGCAGGTACGCAGTAAATACCTGCTGATTGAATAGGTGTTTTTAAAATCCAAAAACACAACTTTACCGCTTTCATGAAATTCTTTCCAAATTTTTTTGAGGAGGTCTCTATCTTTGCTGTATCTCGAGCAAAGAATTAGAAAGCTTATTTGACAAGCCATCGCCAATTACATTGAAAATCCAAGTACCTTCTGAAACTGAAACCCTGTCTCTGTGACAGCATCACAGTGAGTGAGGCGAAATGGTCATTGTCAAGGTCAAAGAGGTCCACAGAGGCCAGGCTCTTAAGGGTCTTGTGAATCAGGGTATGGAGTTTGAATAGTATTCCCAGGTAATCAGGAAGCCATCTGAGGTTTTAAGCAGTATAAAGATCCTGAGCATGATACCATGTGGCCAATAAGGCCCAGTGGACTGCTGTGAGGGCGGCACTGTCCATATCTTTATTCGATAATCTATCTCTCTGATCATCTGATGACGCAGAGTTTAGCAGGTGTGGCCGTGCTGAGTAGCACTGTATTCACCAGAAGTACTCAGTTTAACCTTTAGACCCTTGCTGCTCAAAGGGTGGTCTGTGGGCCACCACCAGCAGCATCACCTGGGAGCTGATAAGAATTACAGAATCATAGGCCCCATTTTAATCTAGGGAACTGAAATCTGCATTTCAACAAGATGCCCAGATGACCGGGCTGCACAACAAAGCTGAAGCAGCGCTGCCCCAGGGTGTGGAATACTGGCGGCTGCTTTACTTCTAGCTCTGTGGGGACCACGCTGGACGGGACGAGGGTGGCTGAGACAGCTTTCTCCCCATTCTCTAGATTACCTATTCTCTGGCTTCCTGTGGCAGTGACTTGTATCCTTGACTAAAGAACCCAAAAGACAACAAAACCTTCCTGCCTCATACTGAAGCAGAAGCATTAGAAAGTTCTCTGTGTTCACGGTTTTTCCATGCTACGTCGTTTTTTTTTCAAACTGTTTTCATACAACTTTTCTCTCTACCTCATTAAAGCTTTAAAGGGTGTTCAGGGGACTCCTGGTGATTTCCAAGATCCCTTCAGGGGGTTGCAAAGTCAAAACTGTTTTCACACTAATACTATGACATTATGTGCTTTTTTCGTGCTCATTCACTCATGAGGATACAAAATACAAAAAGCCACACTGCAACTAACTCTTCAGAAACTACCAGTTTGAGTGTAGTGTCAAGGAAGAACATCTAGTTAACTTGAAAAGTCTAATAAAATACTTCTCAGTCTTCCAACTACTCATCTGTGGGAGAGTGGCTGATTTTCTTCTTATGTTTCAACTCAGATAACATATTACAACAGATGACATGCAGATGCAGGTATAAGAATCCAGCTGTCTTCCATTAAACCAAACATCAAAAGAGATTTGCAAAAATGTAAAATATTGCCAGTATTCTATTCTTTTTATTTTGGAAATAGTAATTTTTCATGAAAATATGTTATTTGTGTTAACATGCAAAAGATTTATTATTTTAAACAAATTAAATATTTCCCGTTTTTCTGTTTTAATTCCTAAGACAGTATCATATTAATAAATATAGCTCGTGTAAACAACAGCTCTTCGAGTCCTCCACAATTTTTTTAAGAGTATAAAAGTGTCTGGAGATCAGGAGGTTTGAGAACTGCTTCATTAGAGCAAGGTAAAATGAAGACTGAAAACCCTCTTGTGAGAAACAATCTCTTCGAGCAGACTGTTGGGTAAGCAGGATGGAGCATACTGATAAGAAGTCATCCTGCCTCTAAAATAAACAGATCCAGAGCAGGAATGGAAGTGTCTATATTAGGTTCTCAGTGTTCTCTTTATTATGGCTATTTACTCTGTCATAAATAACTGAATTGCTAAAACAAGGCACGCTCCCCACTTAGGACCCTGCTGTTCTCTCCGTCCCAGAATGCTCTTGTACCAGCTCTCCATGTGACTCATTTCCTCACCTCCCTCAAGTCCATCAGAAATCATCATCCCAGGGCACCTGGGTGGCTCAGTCGGTTAAGCAACTGCCTTCTGCTCAGTTCATGATCCTGGAGTCCCGTGATGAAGTCCCTCATGGGACTCCCTGTTCAGTGGGGAGTCTGCTTCTCCCTCTGACCCTCCCCTCTGCCTTGTGCTATCTCTCTCATTCTCTCTCTCTCAAATAAATAAATAAAATCTTAAAAAAAAAAAATCACCATCCCAGTGATGCCCACCCTGACCACCCAATTCAAAATCACAGCCCACCCCACTCCACTCACACACATTTCCAACTCTCTTCACCCACTTTGCCTTTTTTTTCCACAACACTTACCACCTGATAAAATACCATATTATTCATGTCTTTATTATATCTGCTGATACTATTTACCCTTGCTAGAATATAAGCTGCACTGAAGGAAGGCTTTTTGCCTGTTTTGTAATCTATCCCAATCATCTGTTCTAGAGCAGTACCCAGTCCATGATGCCTTACAATAAATATTGGTTAAATGAAAGAGAGTGAGTTTTGCAGATAGAGGCAGTGGAGCCTAGCAGATCAAGATTGGCTGTCAGACTTAAGCAGAACCTCGATTTGAACCTTGTTCGGACAATTGCCGGCTCATGCTCTTCGGCAAGTTACTTAACTCTCCGGCCCTCAATTTTCTCTCATGTAAAATCAACCTCACAGGAGTGTGGTGAGAATAATAAGATAATATCTGAAAACTGCATATCACCTGGAACTCAGTAAGTGGTCATTAAGCACACTACCATGGACTTCACATCATTATTAGCTACTTCATCTTTTATGCTCCCAGGAGGCAGTGTCTAGGGTTTCTTGATTGGATTAAAGGCAATGGACAGCCCCAGGTTCACCTTTGCTACTTAAAGAGTAGCTCAATTTTCCATTGCTCAAGCAGATAATATATTTCCACACTCAGGGATATAAATAAAATAACTTTATCTCATAGCATGTCTATGGTAGAAGCATTATGAAAGGTCATTTAATTCAACTTTTATGTTTTCTTAACAGGTAAGTAAATGGAGGCTTGAGGTGAAAGGTTTTCTAAAAATCACATAGATTATTCACATAGAAAGGAGAACCTAAAATCCGGGTTTCTGGAGTCCCAGGACAATATTCTTTCCACTCTAATCAGCATGGAAACTGTTTATTGGAACCCTTAAAAAGTCCCAAACTTTTCATCTCATACAACGTTAGCACAAAGAAGTAGAAGGTAATTGAGATCATGTCTGGAGTAGACACAAGATATCTCTCTGTCACTCATGCCTGTCATCTTTATAACTCATAATTAATGGTCTACACAAGAATACACGGTGGACAAATAAATCCTACTTATATACTGAAAGAACACTAAGTTCCTACATACAGCCACCTAGAAGAGTTTAATCAAGGAAGAGGAAAGGAAAGCTAATTCAGTCATGGAATTGCTGCCATTTTTTTTAACTTTAGATCTAGACTGTACCTATAAATTGCACATTTGGTCAACTATTCATTAACCAATTATCAACTATTGTGACTTTTTCCCTGAATACTGTTCAAAGGTGTCAGAAATAGTAAAATACATGGGATTTTGTTCTACTATTATTAGAAGCACCTCCTAAATACATATTCAAAACTGGTCCACATGCTTACAGGTAGGTAGTTATAAAGCTGGCCCTTCTACTTTTACAGACGAATGATCAAATGATATGCACTAAAAGGGAAGTTGTGTAAAAAATTAAATACCTAAGATGTGACAGTCTGGTCTCTGATCAAGCCTCAAAATTAAAAAAAAAAAAAAAATACTAAAACAGACCAAGGGAGCAAACAAAAGAGTTGTTATGGAAACATATTTGAATCACCGAAAGCAAATTAAAGATTCCTCCTATTTGCCAAACATTACGACTCAGACACTACTGCACAATACAGGCCTGTGCAAATCAACATCATAAAACAGTATATGGAATGTAGCACCATGCTAGACCTTCAAGACAGTGCAAAAAACTGAATAACAGGAAGTCCCCCACTGGTAGTTGATTATGAAGTTCTTTACCTGAAGATTCTAATAATTAATCCATCTTAAATTCATTCACTTATTTAACAAATATTTATTAAGCACCTGCCAAGTAGGGTTTGAAGCATCTGGAACTCAAAGATGGATGAAATCTTAATATTTTACCAAGCTTAGAATTTCAGAAATCCAGACCAAGTCTTTTTTTAAAACAATGGGTAGATAAGGAAAGGAGAATAAAAACATCCCTGTTTAGCTGGGGTAGATGTCACACAGCCCTAACCACTGGGCAAAGGCTAAATGTATAATTATACAGAGTTGAATTAAGGAGAAAAACAAACAAACAGGAAATGTAAACACTGTTCTAACAGACTAATTTTAAGTTTCAGGGGCTGAAGAGAAAATGCAAGCAGTAATTTTATCATACCTAAACAGGAAATATGTGATCAGCAAAGGCAAACACCTGTCCAGAACCAATGACAAGTGTACAGAATATGAGGGAAAGAATAAAAGGAGTCCTGAGTCTGAAGAATACTGGGGCATCAACTGAGGAAACCAGTCATGGTATCATCATAGATGATGCTCTCCTGCATAGGCATTAGGACATCTCAGTAATAAAATATATTTGTCCCCACCCCACTTCTTACCTCAACAGACAATCCCAACACAGTATACACAAAGATTAGGTGGGACTTGGCAAAATGCCAAGTAATATGGAAAAACAAAATGTCTTGGGTCATTCTAACCTTCTGGGAATCAAATAAATAAATGTTGCCTGTTTAGCTCTGGAAAAGTGAAGGAATGGAGAGCATCTGGCAATGCAACTCACTCTCCCTAGTTGCAAATAAAAGATTCTAGAAGGGTTCTTCAGCTTTTAGAGCCCTGAGCATCTTAAATAATTAACATTTCTTAACTAATCCCCTATAAAAACAATTTAGATCTACTTACATTTACTTGCTTGCGTGTTCCCCCAGTTCTTCTCCCTAAGAAGACTGCATATATTGCAGTTAGGAACATAACTTCTAAAGTTGGACAGCGTGGATCAGAATCAGGCCCACCACTGTTGGCTATGTGATCTTAATAAGAGTTAATATTGTTTATCTTCAATTTCCCATCTGTAAAAGAGGAAAGATAGTAGGAACCTACAACTAGAGATTGTTGTGAGGCTTAACAAAGGCTACCATATCGTAAGATTTCAATAACTTTGGCCATGATTAGCATATGGTGTTCACAGCAAAGGGGAATGTAGTGCCAGTGGCCATCACTGGCTTGGAGAGAGAGAGCAGTCAGCATAGTGCAGTGTTTTTAATATTTTATTGTCCTTCTTACTGGGCTCCTCCTTAAATGAATTCAAGTATTGATATATACGTATATTTAGCTCATCTATTCCAGATGGCTCCGTAGTGGTCCTATCGGGTCTCTCTGAACATCCCCTCTCACCTGTGGTGATACATCTAGAAGAATTATGCCTCTGTTTCCCTCCTAAGTTAGACTCTAAGTAAGTTAGTTCCCATTCTAGCACTTCTTTTGAAAAGCAGATTCCACACTGAGCCCTGATCTCCAACATCATCTAGTAGGAAAATGGACAGTGTATGTCTTCAGGGCCCTGCCCTGTGTGGCCTAGCTGAGGGAGCAAGGTTCCCTGGTAAGTGGGGAAGATGACTCTGAGAATGGTTTCAAGCACAATGAAGGCTTCTAGACCCAAAGGTCCCTGCTGGGCATGTAGAATTGATTTTCTTCTGTACTCACTAGTGCCTGGACAATAAACTATCCCTGACTGAGTCCATAGGGCAGAATCCCTACAAGGCGCTTTAATGGTTCTTTGCTGTATGCTCAGAATGCACATATTATGTTCAATGTACAAGAATTATTTAGATCTTCAAATTATCAAGCTCAAAGTATGATAATGCTCATAGTAAAACAAACCTAAAAAAAAAAAAAAGTCGTTTTAAGTGAGAAAAAACAATAACAGGAAGTAGAGCTTTCCTGATCTCTTGGGTACCTTTTATCAGGATCTTTACTCAATACAGCTCAGAGCCCCAATACACCATGATCTTGAAACTTCATACCAGGTTGGATAAAGATCTCCAGAACTGTTATTGTAGCTTGAGTTATTGGTATTTAGAATACAGAAAAAGCCATCAAATCTTGGGTTTCTCTAAACTAAGACTGTAGCATCATGAAAATATGCAGTTTTGGTGGAATTGGTCCAATTCCTCTACTCTGAGGCATTCTTTTTGGGCCCTCCTACTCAGAAAGCTGAGGGATCATTTGATGGTCTAAGAATCTATCCTATTTCTTCCACACCTCAACCTTTCCACTTTTAGCTCAGCAATGCTAGAAAATATACAGAATATCATGCCCAAAAGAGAACTGACTTAGATCAAACACTTTACAAACGGGCAATTTTTAAAAATCTGGCTCTTTTAAGAATTGTCACAGCTGGGGTGCCTGGATGGTTCAGTTGTTAAGCGTCTGCCTGGAATACTATGAAAACTACATATTCCCAGAACCCTATCCCTCTGAGGATGCTTGAGGAGTAAGGCCCAGGAATTTGTACTTATAACAAGTATTCCAGGAATATCATAGATAGATATATGATTAAAGGGTTAGAAATAGGGCCTGCAGGCAGGGCCAAAGAATGTGAGTTATTTAGAAAAATAGAGATAGGATTTGATTTTTTTTCAAGTATTGTGTACATATATAGATTATAGATAGAGATAATAAAGGAACAATTTTCTATTTTTACTAGACTGGACAACTTCAAATTGCAACAAAGACATATAGATAAGACAGGCTAACTGAACATTTTGTTATTTGGCTAATTATAGTAAAGAATGGAAATTATGGATATTTCTTCTGGAAGGATTATAAGAATAAAGTATCAGGATTTCTTTCAGATTTTTTTTTAAGAGCTGGACTTTCTAAAAACAGGGAAGACAAGGAGACTGCCCGGAAAGATTTATCATCTGATCCCATTGTGATTTTATGAGAGGAAAACACATCTTTTCCATGAACTCTTGACATCACTGTAGAACTGCTGTCACATGTTGGCCACATGACCCCAACACTGCTTCCATCTGTTTGTCCTGTTCTTGCCAATCATTGTTTATGCCCTCACACAGGTAAACAAGGTATGAGAGAATCACTGCCAAATTAATTTTGAAGAAACTGGACTCCATTTAGCTAGATACTACCTGGGGACCAGAGTCATGGCTCTGCCACTATCTTCCCCTTATTTGGACTGATCCTCCTCTGTACCTAGGCTTGAATGTACATAAAGATGTGATGTCAAGTAATGTCTGTTTTGGGTGTCACTTTGGTGACCTGTTGTCTTAAAGTCATGGGTTTTGGAGCATGCTAACAATTCAGATCCTAGTTCTGCCACTTACTAGCTGGTGATCTTCAACAAATGACTATCTCTTCAAGTCTCAGTTCCCTCATCTATAAAATAAGAATAATAAAATCAACTCCACAAGGTGGGTTAGGATGAACTGAATTAATGTATGTAAAACAAAGCTCCAAAGAAAGCACTCAATGAATTCTAACTTTTTTTGTTGTCACTTTTGTTGCTGCTTTTGCTGCTCCTAAAATCATCGACATCATCATCATCTTCTTCACCATCATCATACCAACAGATCCTAAAGTTCTTAGACTCCAATGAGTTCAGGAATTCCAGGCCAAGGACCACTGTTTCAGCCCATCTCCCCTTTCCTCTTTGACATCTAAGAAATATCTATAATCTTCTAACTTAACCCCACTGAGTGACTTCATAGTAAAGTGGTGTTGTCTTTGTCGCTAACCCAACCATCATTACCAATTTTATGAATATCTTTACAAGGGTGCCCTCTATGTCTTAAGTTGAAACCATAATCCTAAAAATGAGAATTTTGGGCATTGCAACAGATTTGAGGCCAGATTTGGGGGTTAAAGGATCTATTAATTGATCTTCATTCACACCACCTTATAAGAAGCCACCCAAGAATAAGTAGAATCAGCTTTTCCACTGTCTCCACCTTCAGTCAGTGCTAGGAAGAGAGGGTGAAAGCTGGCACTGGAACAGAAAATGTGGCTAGTGACAACATGCGACTGTGAACTTTCAGTTTCAATATCCCTTTCATCCTTCACCCCTGACAACTTGCCAGAGAAACTGCATACTTCTCACAGACTGCAAAAGTCATGGCCCTCTTCTCTCCCAAGAGAAATCTTAACCATGCTTCAAAGATCAACTCAAAAGTACTCCTCCATGAAATCTTCCCTGACAGCCCAAAGTTGGAAGCAATCACTCATAGAACTGTAGAGCAAGAAGAAAGCTTCGCTAATTTTAGGGTCTGAATAATTCCATGGTTTAAAGATACTATCAAAAGGCTTGTGGTAGAAAAAGAACCAACAAATTCCAACTATCCACATTACTTGGAATTATTAATTGCTTTTTTTCAGTGTTTCAGTTGTTGGGTTTTTTTTTTTCATCTGCACATATTGTCTCACACATATACACACATCCCTCAGACTATTAGCATGGTTACTACTGGGGAGGGAGATGACTTAGGGGCAGAAGTGGTGGTCAGGGTGGTACAGAAGGGTTATGAAGGGAAATGCCTCTATATTTTTTAATGATTGCACATTACCCTTAAAATTGAAATAGAAATGCAGTGCATTTGGAAATGAACATCTGAAACATTCTTCATCATTTTTTTCTTAAACTCCACAATCAATACTGGCAGCCAGAGAATTCAGGGGATTTTAGCTGCATATTCTCTTTCTGTCTGACATATACTAGTATAAAAGGTGTGTCGTAACCAAATTTAAGCACATAAGTGATCTAAACACTTATAAGAAATAAGAAAATTTAAATAAGATAAATTATCTTATATTTATCTTAATATTTATCCTAAATATTATCTTTATTTATCTTAATATTTTATTAAGCTAATAAATTTAATTTATTTATTAAATTAATTTTCTTAAAAATTATCTTAAATAGTAATAAATTATTCTTATCTAAAGAAAAATTATCTGTTGACACTGTTGTCTTATATATGATTGCTTGCTCTTTTAAGATGAAAAATGTTGCATGGATAAAAAATATATTTCAAATATTCATTATGGTTTTCACAAGCAAACTAAAGAAAATCATAATTACAAGGGCAAACAGGAAATTAAAATCAACTATAAACGTATACTTAAGCCTCCAGCATTTGTTTCGTTTTGTTTCATTTCGTCAGGAAATTAAATGATGCTAAATGACAAACATTTGAAGTCTCTCAAGTGTTTGAGAGGAAGACTATGGCAAAAGATATTACTGGCACTGGGATTGAATAGCTTTTTTTTTAATGCAGTGGAAAAAGTAACTATCAAGAAGAGTCAACCCATTGTGATCCATCCTTTTTGTCTACAGAACTTGCTTCCACAGAATTCTGAGTGTGCATGGGTTTGGGAGATTACCTGCAAGCTTGTCACAGTGAATCCCATAATGCAATAAGAAAGAAAGGGAGTTGGTGGTGAAAAACATGTCCCCTGCTTGGGTGTGTGATTATAAGTAAAGAATCCTAAGCTTTAGCTTTCTATAAACTGGGAATAATTATATTAAATGGCAAGGTTACCCAAAGGATTAAATAAGAACACATACACCATAGCACTTGTTCTAGATAACACTACTTACATATTGACTTTTGACATTATTCCATTTTTATTTTCTTAAACTTTTGTATTGGGATGCATATTAGCATGATGACCACAGCACCTGAGTGGCCCAGTTGGTTAAGAGTCTGTCCAACTTGGTTTTGGCCCAGGTCATGATCTCAGAATCATGTTGATTGAGTGAACCCTGCATCAGGCTCCATGTTCAATGTGGAGTCTCCTTGAGATTATCTTCCCCTTTCCCTCTCTCCCCACCCCTGCTCCTCAGCTCACACATGCTCTCTTTCTCTCATAAATAAATAAATAAAATATTTAAAAAATATAATAGCATGATGACCAAAAGATGTAAAAGACTTGAGTAATACATCATCTCTGTAAAGTTATTCCCAATCACCTACAGCCTGATCAATGTGGCTAGTAGATATCTATAGAAACTCAAGAGGAACAAATAAGCTGGCACTGACATGCAGAAGCAAATAATGTCTATTAAATCTGCTTGGTTAATAATACAGGGCCCATTCATTCAGCCAATATTTATTATGAATCGTGCTTCATACGCTATGAGTCTCTGGACAGACTGTACTGAGCAAAACAGGGCTCCTACCCTAACAACTTAGAAACTAGGGCAGATAAAAGACATTGGGAAAAATTCATAATTCTAAGTATGCCGTAGTTAGAAGACAACTTGCCAGGAATCACTGTGAGGGAGTAGGGAAGTGAGATAAGGAAAGGAAGAGACCAATAAAGAGTACATAGAATAGCCAGTTACCTGTATGGTAGAATGGTGAACTATCCTAGCTTATGTGGAATTAAGAAGGTTCCCATGACACAGGACTTTTCTATGCTAAAACTGGGACAGTCCCCCAAAATCTGGAATGAGTTGATCACCTTATTCCATGAGCAACTGGGTCTCAATCATTCTGGAGACTTTCAGAGAGGATGCATAAAACACAACTTAGAATTATCTCAAAAAAAGGCAAGGGAGTATTTATCTCTCAATGGTTTAATCCTCAGTGGTTGAGGGAGGGTCACTCCAAGGCACTATCTTTCATTTACTCTCCATCTGACCCGCATGTGCTCCTGCATCCAGGGAATGCGGTCCAAGAAAGACATTCTAAGGAAGATGTTGGCATGTCTAAGAAGTGCTTGCAGGCAAACTCTGGGGTTACCCACAGGGATAACGGCAGGGCACCAACACCATCTGACACATGATTATTTTTCCCCAATCTCATAGGCAAAAGGATGATTTCAATATTATTTTCATTTGGATTCTCTAACTAGTGGAGAGTTTAGACCTAACTTCATATTTTCATCCCTTTTTGTGCATTTAACAACAGTTTTAAGGTAGGTTATTTTCTTGGCCTGGGACAACTGACCTCCATAATAAAAAGCAATAAAAATTTTCACTCAATTTACCTAGAATATGTTCATGTGGGGGTGAGGGTAGTGGTGGAAAGCAAGATAAACTTTTTTTTGTGAACCGAACGTGAGAACTGATGATCATTTAATCATACTGTTCCCAGTGCCATGATCCTTGTTCTACTTCCCTTTACCTTTAAAGCAGAATTGAGATCCTTGAGTTTTGTCTGTTACATTTTTCAGGTTCCCACTGAGTTGAATTATGGTCATGATTCATATCTGTCTGTCCTCCAAGGCTCTTCTCACATACCCATTTCCTCTCTGGTGTATTTTCGGACCTCTCCTCACTCTCTATACACTATAAACTGTTGTGGGTATGCAGTGCCTGCTTCCACTTCTGCTGTGACCAGTGCCGTACATTTCTATTTTCTTCAAGCCTCACTCACTGCAGCCTATTTTGAATTGGATTCTAGTTCACTCAGGGGGGAATCAGGGATGTTTAATGAGCTGTCATTACTGAAATCTAACACACTCAAATCTCTTGTGTAACTGAAAACCCAGGATGTTGCTTAGTTAAAAGCCACAGGCTAGGGAACTCACCGTATCGTAATAAGAACATGAGCTTTGCACCTTCAGAAGATAATTAAATTATAAATTTAAACTTTAGATCCTGTCACTTCACTGATTATATCCTCAAACATTTCTGCAACTACCTAAGACCAGTTACCATTAATCTTACCCAGTTCTATGCATCTCATTTCACTGCATTTCTCAGCATATTTGTTATGGCCCTTTACCAAAGCTATCCTCCAATCATGATTATAAACTGACAGTACCTCAGAATGATGATGTTTGATGATTTTACTACTGAGCAGCAAGTAATCTATATAGTCCCTGTCTCATAAACAAATTGCTTAGACTTTTCCAGCGAATCTTTTGTCTCAAAAACGTGTCCTTATTTGAAAGAATGGATCAGCCTTCATGTAAAAAATACAGCAACAAGACAGTAAGGGACCTACCTGAGGTCACACAACTCATGGTCAAGGCTAGAAGTTTTCTTCCTATGCATTGTCTTTCATCTATGTCATCCATTTTCTTCTTGCTTCTCTGGAAAGAAAAGAAATCTCAGACAGTCATCTTTCCATTCATCCACCTGACTCAGACTTCTGTGCTTCAAGATTTTCCTCTGCAACCACCATGCCCCACCCTTCAATCATTCCATTTCAGAGACATGAGGACTAGCTTCTTTGCAAGACCTTCAAAGAACTGACCTCCACAAGCATGGCATGAATTCCAGTAGCACTTACAGCCTTTTCCAGACATTTGGTACTCATAGTATCCTAACTGGATAGTTATTTACATCTTCATAAATAATGTATCTGTCTGCCTAACTCAACGTCAAGGCCCTTGAGGACACACTACAGATTTATATAATTTGTTGCATTCCCCACCATGCCTAAATGCCTGTCACTTACGCATTTGATAGATGTTTCACAAATATTAAAGAGGATGCTAATGATAACAATTCCATATGTAATTATATGTATAACTTATATGTATATAATATGTAATATATATGTACACATATATAAATAGTTTTAATTTTTTATTCTTGAGAATTATATTTAGTACTAAAAAATAGTAAGCAGTATTGGCTCCCAAATACAGTGCTACCTGTACAGAAATCTGAGCAGATTTCAACAACTCTGTATATTTGAAATAAGGCAGGGAAGTTATTTCTTGGATTTTGTTGTGATTTTTGTGTTTGTTAGAGCAATCACACTGCAGAACTAAAGAGACGAATCTGTATTTAGAGAGCTGACAATTTTAGTAGACTCCTGATGTGAAATATTTTTATTCAATTTACTTCCCCAGTGATGGTAAAGCTGAGATCAAATTCTGCAGTATTTGGGAAACCTATAAAACACAAAGACAATGTCTGTTGTGGAGTCCCAGGGCCAAAGGATTAGGAGACACAGAATAACACTTCTGTGGGTCAATGAACAACAGGGCCAGAGAAAGGCAACTCACGTTTTTTATCTTGCCACGGCTTTAGCAAGGTGTTAGGAGTGGTATTTTGCCCAAATTTCTCCTTTAAGATATATGTGAGCATCTCTGAGGTGAAGGGAGAGTTAAGATACGACTTCAAGGGGTAAATGTAAAAAAAGGAAAAGCTTTAGCTAAACAAAAGAGAGTTGTTTGTTTTGACCATCAGATACTTAAAGGTAAGCAATAGTTTTACACTTCTACCAGACTAAGATAGGTGTGAGTTGCTACATGGAATCTGGGAATTTTGTAGGCAAAGGAGGAAACATGTTAGGAGAAGAGCATGTATTGTTAAATAGACAAAGTACACCTTAAATGCTCCAAACAGGGATTTATGCAAAGCGAAAGGTTTGGAGCTGCCAAGTGATAGACACGTACTATGTGAATAGAAGTGCCTGAGTGTGCACACAAAATTCCTAAAGTAAAATTTTAGCTTGGAATTGTAATCCAAGTCTTCTATCGCCCTAAGGAAAGGATACTAATAAGAGCCCAATGTTCCCGAGCCCAGGAGTGGTTGGCTTTTGGACAGAACACTTCTAGCAGGACATTGGTGTCAGCTTACTCAGTGCGCCTCTAGTCCTCAAAATGTCTGTCAGTTAAGGGCTAGACATTTGGGCCTTTGAAGCTTTAAATTACCATTCTGAAAGTAGCCAACAAAAATTAATAAACCACGCCAAACTATAAAACATGAAAGACATGGACACTAACATTGATACCCGTTCTATCCTTTGAGTAGCAAAGAGCTAAAAGAACAAAAAGGCCAGGAACTGTCACAGAAATCATCGATCTTCACAGTTCTGTTGTGTTAGAAAGCAGAATAGAAAAGTTCACATTTGTGAGACTGGAAACACATGCACATATACATATAGTCAATGAGGTAGTATAAAGTGAGGAAATCTAGTTTCCCTACTTGGATAGAGTAGATGGGGGTTGGCACAATTCCATGGAAAAATAAAGTGATAAACGTTTCAATATTCCTTACGCAAAGTAGTGTTAGAAAAAGAAATTGTTGGAGGCGTAATCTGCCTTTCTCTACAAGGAAGCTCTCAGGACACCACGGTCAACATGAGACTTTGAATGGATAATACTTCTGTATTCTACTTCAAATTTTTTTGGAAGTTGGTAGAATAGAAAGCATAATTTTTTAATATACATAATACAGAGCTTAAAAGTTAAATATGGTACAATGGCAAGGAAGTGTATTTAATCTTATCTTCATACTTGGACTTAAAATAGAAAACAAACTATTCTGGCCAGTTGTCCTACACCAAAATCATATTATCCTTCCCCAGAACCAGACATCAAGTTCTAAAAGCCAAAAAGCCATCGTTGACCTTAGGAGCCCAGTAGGCGGAACATAAGCAGGCTGAACTATGTTTGTATTCTTAGACCAAGTTTATTATGAGTTATAACCCCTGCGTTTTATAATAAGTTATCTCATGCATTTTATTATGAGTTACCTGGTGTGGCTACTGGTCAGATCTGGGACAGGCATTTCCATAAGCAAAAAAAACAGTTGTTGTTTTTCTTTAACTTTTCTGAACAACTCTTGAGTCAAGACCAAGCCCAGGTTACCTGCTATGATTCAAGGAAATACAATCCTAAAATATGACAGAACAGTTCGCTAACAAAGGCCAACCTTTGAACCTTGTGCTTTGGGTGTTCAGAAGTCACTGATTAGAATGCAAATACCCTTGTTAGGTCTATCATCTTAGGCCTTATCAGCAGACAGCAAAGCTGTCTTCTATCTATATTCAGATAGCCCTTTAATCAAGCCCTAAAGTATAATTTATATAGGTTTTTATAATTTCCTTGTTGGTTTAAATGTTTTACATTTGAAAAAGTTATCCGGGGCATTACATGGAAAACTTGCTTAACCTTATAAAGTTGGATCATTATGGTCACTGAATTTTAGGAAGGATTAATGGTCAAGCATATATAAAATGCCAGATTTAAGTAAACCTCATATTGCCCAACACCAGGATGTAGTCTATAAATGTTATTATTTTGAATTAAGAATTAATATTAACATTCCCAAATGTTTTAAGTGTTTGATAGAATTTTCAAAAAAAAAAGTGTTTATTTTCAATATTTCTTTAAGTTTAAAATATGGTTTACATTCATGGCCACCAGCAGATAGCAAAACTCTTGTACAACTGCAGCCCAAATTTAATACAGAGGTGGTGGTTTGGGATGGTGAGAAGTAGAGACCACGAGAAGCCAAAAAGAATCAAGGGCAATATTTGTCTCTGAACACTCAAGCCTAATCCAAAGTTGAGAACTCACAAGTATAAATTCCAAAAACAAACAAACAAAAAAACCCAATCAGGAATATAATCAGGCTACCTAAAGAAAGACAGACAGAGACATCAGGATCCTGAAAAAAAGGTGGGAAGGTGGGGAAGCATCATAGTCACAAACAAAAGAAATCTGGTTCAGGAAAGAAATAAGGAAGCACCAAGATATAAAGTAACCAACAGAAGGGCACCTGAGTGGTTCAGTTGGTTAAGTGTCTGCCTTCAGCTCAGGTCATGATTCCAGGTCCTGGAATCTAGCCCCACATCAGGCTTCCTGCTCAGAGGGGAGCCTGCTTCTCACTCTCCCTCTGCCCCTCCCCTGCTCATGCAGGTCCTCTCTCTCTCTCTCCCTGCTCTCAAATAAATAAAATCTCTAAAAAATAAAATAAAAATAAAGTAACCAATAGAAACAAGGGAAAATAACTGATTTGGATTGCATGCGCAAGAGATGTTGTCAGCACCCAGGCGACAACTGTCATGTCTCTTCCATGCCTTGACCCAAGCTTGCTGTTAACTGCTTGCTCAGCCAGCCTCGCTCTCCATGGGGTTTTGACATCTCAGTGACTATCTGGTTTTTGCTCTCATGGGCACCAGTATGCGCTAAATAAAGTATACCTGTGTCTGGTCTGTCATCTAGCATGTGCTCAAAAAGCATTCATTGGTTTTTTATTTCCTCTTAGCTACAAAATAAGAATCAAGGATTGGATATGTTTTCCTATGAATATTAGAATGAATATATACATACTAAAATTCCAAAAAATTTTTTGAACAGTAGAGAGTGGGAGGTTTTTGTTTGTTTTTAAGATTTTATTTATTTATTTGAGAGTGAGCAAGAGAGAATACAAGCAGGCGGAGCAGCAGAGGGAGCAGGAGAAGCAGGCTCCCTGCTGAGCAGGGTGCCAGACACAGCTCAATCCCAGGACCCTGGGATCATGACCTGAGCCCGAAGGCAGACACTCAACCTACTGAGCCACTCAGGTGCACCGAGAGAGTGTCACCTTGTCAAAGAATCTTGGAGAACCAGAAGTGTGTATAAAACTCCTTATGATGCTAACAAGCTTCTGATTAGCTCCCAAACCACTTACAGCCCAGGGGGAAAATTCTAGCTCTCCAGAGCCTTCTTCCCACATCCAAAGAACTTCAACTGTTCTTTGAGGTGACTTATGGTCACTATTCCACTAGAAAGCTTTTCGAATCTGTGCAGCGCTCTACTATGTCAAACTCTGAAATGCCGCATGTGCTAAAATAAGTCAGAGATGACTGACCAGATTAGGGGAAAATATATTGTGAGCAGGCAACCAGAGACAAATTTGGCAAGAAAGGATGTCAGTGGGGATTTCCAGAGTCTCAACACTGAAGGAGAGCGATACTGATGACAAATAATTTAGCAGTGAGTTAGTGAGGAGAATCCACCAGTGGCAGAAACTAGAATACTTTTTAGGGAAAAAGGAGCTTAAGGACTATAAAAAACAAATGCCAAGAAGGTAACCTACAACTATCAATTCTGCCATAGGGAAACAAGGGAAAGAAAACGTTTCATAGAAAACCACTTCACAACTAACACCAAAACTACTCTCCTGGCAAGGTCTTACCACAGATATTTTTCGCAGATATAATTTCACAGATATCTAACCCTCTACTATACCACAAAATGCTTTTCTATGATTTGTACTATCTTTATAGTATCTGGTAATAATGGAACAGGCTTCACTTGTAGCCAAAAGAAGGACTCATCGCTAGGACATGAATTACTTTTAGGCCAGACAAGCCACAAAAAGTACAGCCTCAAATGAATGTTCAAGGCTCTCAAAACATACACACACACACACAAACACACATACACACCACCACCACCACCACCACCACCAACAACAACAACAACAACAACACAGATAGGAACCACAGACCAGTGTTCTTAATTTCCAGTTATGGCTTGTCATGAAGAGTCCCCTCTCTTATGTATCTCCATGCCACAAAGAAAAGGAAAAGATGCCTACCATTCTAGTTTTATCACCAAGAAAGACCCTTTCCTTTCTCTCTGTGAACGCTTCAGGGATTTGTCAATGCCCACAGAAAATGTACTATCGAGCCCCACAACCCTATGTGGCTTTTTAAAGAACAAGGAAGTTGCCACTGCCTTTTTTTTTTTTTTTTTTAATTTTTATTTATTTATTTGACAGAGAGGAGAGAGATCACAAGTATGCAGAGAGGCAGGCAGAGAGAGAGGGGCAAGCAGGCTCCCTGCTGAGCAGAGAGCCCGATGTGGGGCTCGATCCCAGGAATCTGAGATCATGATCTGAGCCAAAGGCAGAGGCTTTAACCCACTGAGCCACTCAGGTGCCCGCCACTGCCTGTCTTTCACAGGGGCCACGTGTTCAGGCTTCTCAGTGCAAACCACAGCAGCTTGAGTTTGCTAAGAGTCCTACCACCAGAGGAAATGTGCAAAGAGGCTCTCAGTCATCAGCCACCAAAAGAGAAAACAAATACTTCCCATGGCACATAGAGAAAGCAACTGCTCTGGCAGGGTACTGCCTAGAGCTTCCAGAAAAGGAATTAACAGGTAGCAAAGCAGAGCCAGGACAGAGGGAATTCTTCATCTGGTGAACCCACACAAGGCTGTAACCTTGGACCTGATCTCAAAGGTCAAAAAATTCAGCAGGTAGATTGCTCCCATGGATAGGGAAATAGAACTGTATGAAATGCCTTCCGTCTCCATAAAATTTTGGTGCATTTAAATAATATTTATATCTTGTACGTTTACATATACATTTTTGCATGTTACAAGCAACTGGATTTTCTCTCAAAACTCTGTAATACAAGCCAAGCAAATCCTCCAAAAATTATTTCTGTTGGAGAAATTACTGACATTGTTCACCCCCATATACAGTCATATACAGAAGATATCCTTTGAACGGTTACATCCCTCTGATTTTCACTCTTTGGGTCAGAGAATTAGCCTAAACAAAGGCATCTTTAGAAAACCTGATCTAATTTCTTTATAGCAAAAAGGAACAGCACCCTAGCAATACGGTACACAGATGGAAGATGGCTGAGAGGAGAAAAACGAGGCTCTGAGATGACATTATTTTGGCCTATGTGTTCTTTAGTTACCTATTTCTATCCAGTGAGGAGCAGCACTGATTTTTCTTCCCAAAGAAGAAAGAAAGAAAGAGAGGGAGGGAGGGAAAGACAGAGAAAGGGAGAAAGGGGGATAAAGAGAGACAGAAAGGGAGAAAGCGAGAAAAAGGAGAGAGAAAGTGAGAAAGAGGAGAGAGAGAGGGAGAGAAGGAAAGAAGGAAGGGAAGGGAAAGGAATGGAAGGGAAGGGAAGGGAAGGGAAGAGAAGGGAAGGGAAGGGAAAGAAGAGGAAACTAGCGTATCTTCCAAACTATATTATGTAAGAGAACATTAAGTATATAGGAATGTAGTTTAGGACTTCCCTCCCAAGCAGTTAGGGTCCCAAGTGAGCCTGCAGACCTCCTAGCTCCTATATGAGGTATTCTAGGAGGTGGGGGGAACTGGTTTGGGAATGAATCACCTTCCAAAGAATGCATTCAGTGTCCACCAACCAATCCCTCATAGTTCTGCCGTGCCTGGGCTGCTGAGCTGGTCTTCTCCTTGCCTAGACACCTAACAGTTTCAGAGCTTGGAAATAAGAGCTTGAAAGACGGCTGAAAAAAGATCATGTGTTAGGAGGATTGAGAGGGGCTGTTGTACCTAACTGGAATTATTAAAATTCTAAACTAAACTAGAAGAAGCCTATGGCAGATCAAGAAGAGCCAAAAATTCTTTGATGCTCTTTCTTTTAAGAGATGGGGTCTCTTTCCTTTCCCCCTCAGTCTGGGCTGGCTGGCAACTATTTGATAATAGAATGTGGCAAGAGTGACACTCTGCGAGCTCTGGGCCCTGACTCTAAGAGAACTGGCAGTCTCCACCTAGTTTCTAGAAATGCTTCCATGTTAGAAGTCTAACTCCTTGCTAGAGAGGTCCTAGGATGACTTGGAAAGGGAAAAGGGCCCAACAGACCCCCACCTTCCAACTATCACCATCATTGGTCCCATTAGAGAAGCCTGGACACCAGCTGAATACCACTAAGTAACTCCAAAGAATATCATGTGGAGCAGAAGAAAATCACCCAACCAACCCCTGCCTGAATTCCTAATTAATAAAATGATGTGATATAATGCTTATTTTGGCTTTTTTTCATGCTGTATGATCTTTAATTAAGCATAAAGACTTCCAATCACATCATCTAAAGGCCATTTTAGTCACTGTTCTGTTTGGCCACCAGTCTCTTGTCTCTCTCTTCAATAACGGTGAGATGAATACCACAGGGAAGAGAAATCTATGATTTGTTGTCTTTGCCAGTAACAAAAATGTTGAAGAGCTGGGTGGCAAAGCTGTTGCCATTGGCATCTTTCACGTGAATTACATCAAAAGAACCAGGGTGTCTCTCTCTGCTGATGATCATACCAATGTTTCCCAGGTTAGCATGTCCGCTTATCATACACAGATTACCAGTATCAAACTTGATGAAATCAGTAATCTTTCCAGTCTCCAAATCAATCTGAATAGTGTCATTTGCCTGGATGAGGGGATCAGAACAGTGGATGGTGCAAACAACATGAGTCACCAGATGATGGATTCCTTTTGTCCCCACAAAGATTTTTCTCACATTACACAACTTATACTTGGCTTCCTCAGGTGTAATCCAATGAACAGCAAAGCGACCCTTGGTGTCACAGATCAGATGGAAATTCTCCCCAGTCTTGTCAGTGCTGATGACATCCATAAAACCAGCAGGGTAGGTTATATCAGTTTGGACCTTGCCATCAATCCTAATAAAACACAGTGTATAGATCTTCGTTTCATCTCCTGTTAGGGCATACCTAAGTCTGCTCCTTAGGAAAATGATGAGATGGAGACACTCTCTCAGCTTATGGGGAGAGGCAAACACACCAGTCAGTTTATCCAGCATCCAGTGTTTTGGAACTGCTACACACTTCAGATGCTTCTTGGGACCACGAACCATGGCTGCACTAGGCACAAAAAGAGGACCAGGTCCTTCTCGTACATGAGCTATAATGCTTATTTGAAATCGCCAGGTTTATGGTAGCTTGCATACAGCAATAGATAACCAGTACACAGCCTCTGAGAAGAGTACATAATTTTAAAAGCAAAATCTCCAGTTATAGAAAACTCAATATATTCCAAATTTTAAAAACCAGTTTAAAAGTAGACTACAATCTAAGTATGTATGTTCCATAATAAGCATAAGAGAAGAGGAAAGTTAGGGAGCAAAAGCATGCACCTCTTGCCTGTTGGTAAGTCTTCCCAAAACAGATGTCATGTAATAGGTATGCTTCTGAAAGTTGTCTGTAAGCTACATCATTGTAAATCTTTGCGACAAATAGCAGTTGAATAATGGCTAAGTGTCTGTCACTGTGTTAACCACCAAGGTTGTAATAACGATCAAAATAGCATTTCTGCCCTTGAGAATCTTGCTTTCTAGTGGACAACTGACTAGTTAATATGTAAATTTTAAAACGGATTTAAATCAAGAGTTAGCAAAACCTTTCTGTAAATGACCAGATAGTAAATATTTCAGGCCCTGCAAGCCAATTTTGCCCAAATAGTGCAAAAGCAGCTTTAGATAATACATACATGAATGAGAGCACCTGAGTTCCAATAAAACTTTATTTTTGGACACTAAAATTCGGATGTCATATAACTTTCATGTATCTTAAAATATTATTCTTCTTTTGATTTTTTTTCAACTGTTTGGAAATGTAAAAACAATTCTGTACAATAGGCAATAAACTGGAGTTGACCCTCAGGCCATAGGTTGCCAACCTCTAGTTCTGATTTTGATCAGATGGACCTAAAGCAAGTGGAACTTGCAAAATAAATAAATAAATAAAAACTTAGTACTATCAGGTGGATTTACTGTTTTGGATTGCCATGGATACAAATAATCTTCTATTTAGGATTTCTTCCATGCATGGGGCATGAGTCTGCAAGGCTTAGATGATTTATCTGGGAGGAGCTCTGGGGAGTATCAAGGACTCAGAGGAAGGCCAAAGTCAGCCTAGGATGAAAGGAAACATAGAGATGGAGTTGGAGGGCACATGAACAAAGGCAGCCTAATGTTGTATGATTTAACTGTTAAGCAAAAAGTACTCAAATAGCAGAAGTGGGACTTTAGGGGAAAGGACAGAGTGCCAGTATTCAAGAAAAATCTCCCTGCTTTGTAAACACTGAGTGCCCTTAGGTAAAGCTCCTCTTGGAACATACTTAAGACACCTGGAGCTAAAAAATTGGAAGCACTGAGGTAAATAAAGAAGAGAATTTAAGAAGACATTTTGTTGCTAAATGGCTATTTCTGTTTATTTTCATCAGATTGCCACTCACTTTCCCTTTAAACTTTGCTATTCTACTTTATGCTACTTATGCTCATTTTGGCAAGAGACTTGCTACAGGTTCAATGCTTTGCATACTAAAGTTTTGTTTTTGTTTTTATACAAAAAACCTTCAAAAACTAATGAAAAACCCATGTAGTTCTCCAGAGGAAGTCTGTTGGCAATCTCCCCACCACCAGCACCCCCTTCTCCCACTGCTCCCCCTCCCCACCACAGGAGATGAGAGAGGTACCTCAACTGGGAGAAAAAAAAAAAGAGTCAAAGACACAAAAAGGTAGAAACCCTTTGTAGTCAACAATAATGTATCTCCTAATGTATATGCTTCCTGCCTCCTTCCCATGCTCTTGGTGGCAAGAAGGTGCACCCTCTTTGCCTAGGGTGGCAGATATGACCTATATTTTCATGTTCTGATGCTCTTTGTGGCTTCCTTTTCCCCTTGTGGGGCCTATGATGCCTCAGTTCAAAAGTACTCTTTCCAATAGCTTACGGCTTTGTGGCAGGCAAGTCCCCAACCACTTCGATCTTCCTGTCCATGCAGACACCCAAACAACAGGAATTAGGGTAAGCACATAAACTGACCTAAGACAGGTCTAGTCTGCTTTGGAGAACAAATGGGAAGTCCTGTAACTATATACAGGAGGCATTTTGTGTGATTTAAATAATATCAACTAGATGACTAATGACTTGTGGGTTTCTTTTCACTCAGGAGGTCATGTGATTCTTCTCTTGGGTCCAAATATACCACTTCCACTTTGCTTAACTTATAAAACAAAGGCCTCCAACACTCAACTGTATCATTTTCTTAAGTAGATTCTGTATTACCTCCCACACTCTGCAAATCATGCTCTTTTTCACTTAATGCTTTAGCTCTTAATTGATGGGATAAAAGTTTAAAAATGTGGCTGAAATTTTGCTCTTATTATTAGTGATGTTTTCTGTTAGAATGAGTCCAATTCTGATCCGACAGAAACATAACCTGTTTAGATAATAGCAGTGCTTATGTAATAATACCTTCCCAAAACACATCAATAGCACACATTTGAAAACTGGAAGGAGGGAAGGGTGGGCGGGCGGGGAAAGGTAGGCAGGCTCAGTTTCAATCAAAGACTCATGTGGCTTTGTTTCTACCTCTTTGTGTATGTGGCTCATGTTTCTACCTCTTTGACCTAGGATTCCAACTCTACAAGCATTCCTCCCTACCTCTCCTTCTTTGTGTGAGCTGGTGAGGGACTTGGTTTTTCCTCCTACTAAGAGAAAAATCCTTAGTACCTTCTTTCTCTAGAAACATTAGAAACAACTCAATGAAGTCAGTGCAGAGAAGGTGAGGCGTTCTCAACCAACAAGAATCTGTCAGCCTTTCCAGGTATGACAGTCTCTCCCTCTTCACTCTGCCAACCAGCTCACAGTCCTTCCACCAGCATCTGTCAGAATCTGCAACTGTCAAGAACAAGAGCAGGAGCCTTTCCTTCCAAGTGATCCATCCAGTCCTGGATGACTAAGCCTTATATCCTGGAATATGTCCATTCTCCCTAATCGCCTTACTCCTTAGAAAGCTGTGGTAGGCAGAATAAAGATCTCCACAAAATATCCATGTCCATGTCCCTGCCCGACTCCCTAGAGCCTATGACTATGTTGGGTTACATGGCAAAGGGAATTTAAGGTTGCAAATGGAATTAAAGTTGCTAATGAGCTGGCCTTAAAAAAGAAAGGTCACCTTCCATTATGTGAGTGGGCCCAACATAATCATAAAAGTTCTTAAAAGTGGAAGAGGGATATAGGAGAGGAAATCAGAGTAAAAATGCAAAAACAACTCAACCTGCCATCGCTGGCTTTGAAAATGGAGAAAGAGAGTCACAAGCCAAGGTACACAGGCCTCTAAAAGCTGGAAAAAGCAAGAGGATTCTCCCCTAGAGTCTCCAAAAAGGAACACAGCACTGCTGACACTTTGATTTTAGGTCAGTGAGATCTGCATCAAACTTCCAATGCACAGAGCTGTAAGACTGGTGTTGTTTCAAGCCACTAAGTTGTGGTAACTTGTTACAGCAGCAATAGAAAACTAACACAAGGGCGCCTGGGTGGCTCAGTGGGTTAAAGCCTCTGCCTTCGGCTCAGGTCATGATCTCAGGGTCCTGGGATCGAGCCCTGCATCGGGCTCTCTGCTCAGCAGGAGCCTGCTTCTCCCTCTCTCTCTGCCTGCCTCTCCGCCTGCTTGTGATATCTGTCAAATAAATAAATAAAATCTTAAAAAAAAAAAAAAAGAAAACTAACACAGAAACCACTGGTGCAAAGCAAGTCCACTCTACTGGGGCAGCCATCCTCCACTCATCCTAGATTCTCAGGTTGAAGCCCAGGCACACAGCTCATCCTACTTGGGCATAGGGTCCCAGTATTCCCCATGCACCCTCCCTGAAGGTTGACATGTGACCACATCTGCATATCTACTCTCTAGATTTAACTTACTTCTAAAGTTCCCTTCGTAATTCTAAGGATAGTTATACAAATTGTTGGATTGATCCGCCTACAGAACATCCTTGTAGATGTGCAAAATGAGCCCAACTTTTCATTCATTAATTGGAGAAACATTTACTGTTGGGCCAAATGATTCCTAAATGTCCTGTACGCTCTAGACTCTAAGGGAAGTAAAGCGCTCATACAAGCAAAAAGATTATAGTTATTACTTCTGAGAGCAAATGTTCAAGAAAATAACTACTTAAGTAAATGACTTTTGCTATTACTTTTATTTTTCTATCATGTTGGCTTTCTCTAGAAATTTCAGGAACTATAGATCAAAAAGCTCTAAGTGGCATGCAGTTCATTGCTTTGCCTTTGTAGGTGCTCGTCTTAATATAAAAAGCCCCTAATCCAGTTGAAAGGTAAATGAGTTGCCCAGAGCACTGGCCGCTTCTTAGTGGCATAGTGCAGTGGTGCAGGCCCAGACCCCAAGTTAGACTGCTCAGGTTCAGAACAACCCTGGCTCTGTTTCTCACAAGCTATAAAAGGGGACAGATGACTTAACTTCTCACTGCCTCTGTTTCCTCATTTGTAAAATGAGCAAAATAATAATACCTACTTTATAGGATACTTGTAAGGCTAACTACATTAACACATGCAAGAAGCTCAGAGCACTGCCTGGCATAGTGCCACTGACCACTGTCACACTTGGTTAGTCCTTTGGTTCTCTTATTGTCAGGGTTTTGGATATCCTGATAACTTCTGGTCTTGCCAAAAGCCAGACTTTCCAATACATGGCTTTCCAAAAGGAAATACAACGATTTATTTATTCTCAATAGCCATCCAAATATGAAATCCATGTTTGGAAAACTTCGCAATGCTTCTTTTATGCTGCTAAACTCCCCTTAATTAAGGTTCAGAGTAAGTTCCTCCAATGGCTTTAAAGCATATCCCTCAAAATCACCTACCCTAAGCTATCTTACAAAATTCCCAAGAGGAGAAATTCGTCAAACTATATAAGGCAGTCCAACAGTGTTTAACGAACTGGGATGTTTGTTAAAATGTGAATTCTCAGTCCTTACTCAAGATTTAATACATTGGTATGGAGGCCCATAAATATGAGTATTAATAAACATATTATATATATATATACAAAGTTTAAGAAACATTGCCTTAATAATCTTTAATTTAAAATCTACCCTCATTTTATTATGTTAGATAATTCTGCAGGTAAATACAACTATGAAAAAAGGTGAGGCTTAACTGATTTGTATATCATTCTCTTGTAAGATATTTTTTAAATAAATCACCCATCTGCTTTCTCAAGAAAGAAAAATAAAAAGACCTAGCATACTGAGAAAAGTGTCTCACTAACAGAGAAAAGCATTATCTCATAGCTCAGACAGCATTGGATGAATGAATCTTATAATGCAGTCTTAAGGAACACAATTACATGTGGTTTTCACAGTAGACACTCCATTATGAGAATCTAGATTCTAATATTAGAGTTTTTGAAATGTACTCATATATGATAGTAATACTGAAAATGCAAGTTGTAGCTGAATGCATTCCTCATTAATATTTCTTCAATGTGTGATATAATTAACTGACAATCATCAACTCTTAAAACCAAAAGAACATTGCCTCAGCATGTTTGTTGTGAAATAAAAAGATTACGTGTCAAAAATGTGCTAGGAATAGAAGAGCTGACGTCATCTATAGCTTAGTGATGCGCTTTCCTTACATACCTCCAAAAAAGGAAAAGAAAAACCATGTTTTGGTAAACAATGCCAATTTTTTTAATACTTTTCATTTTATTGATTTTTTTTACTGCAATACTTAATGTTTAACCTCAAATATTTAAGGAAAATATTTCTGGGCACATGTTTTCATGTGGCTGACTTTTAACTTTTGTAAAGTATGAACTGTAGCCCACCCATAGCAGAATCCTTTGTTTTCCTCCTTTCAAAGATGTCCAGACTCTACCTCTAGCCTTTGAGGTCAAGGCCTAGAAAACTGCCTTTTTAACTAATCTTCCCAGGTGATTCCTGCACACATTAAATTTGAGAACCACTACTTTGAGAAGATACAATGGAATTTAAACTTAATGATGTATGTTTTCCTTATTTTTGAAGTATTTTTAATATTATTATAATAGTAAACTCAATAAACAGAAATTCAGGAAATTAACATGAGATAGCCCACTTTACAAGAAATCAAGTTTAAGACTGTAGTAAGAATCAATAAATACCTGCCAAATAAATGACCTGAATTAACTAATAACATGAGGAAATAAAATTGGGACAATGAGTTATGAATTCTTTGATTCTACCAGTATCAAAAAGATAAATCATTAAGCTCTATCATCTCTATTAAATTTGTATTCACAGTCCAAGGTAATCTATAACGACCTTTAAACTTATGTATCTCAATAATATTTTCATTTTTTCCTTACTTATTGGGAGAGGGGAGGATTATTATGTATTCACCAAAAACAAAAATAAAATTTAAATCATACCAACAAATTTCTACAATTTGTTTTTGTTGTTACATCTTTGTTTTGACTTTTTTAGATTTTTTCCTGATGCAAGTAATATTAGCATCCATCTACTTTAGTTCTTCTTGGAGGGAGATGTTTGTCTGTGGTCAGGGATTAGTCACTGGCCCCATAACTCATAAGTCCAGACCACTGGTAACGCAGGTACGAATCCCCTGACTAGCTACTCCTCCACAACACTGGTTTGTCCTAGTCTGTTTGAGAAATGACACTTGCCTCCACCTAATGCCAACAGTAGTACTGTAAGCATCACAACCTCTACCTAGCACCCAAGATGAAATGGGATATCTACCAAGTCACTCAACCATATGGATTATCTCCATACATTATCACTTTCCTGTTTAAAATTATATAGAAATATTTTTAAATTATAGAAAATAACATGAAAAAAATTTAAATCATTTCGACATTACTCCATTTGCTTATTATAATCACATATGAATCTCTTTGTAATTACTAATTTCTTTTCTCACTTAACAATGTCATATTTTTTATATTTATAATTATTTTAATAACTGTATAATGTTCCTTCAAATGGGCAAACCATAGTTTATCTAAACTATTGTTAGGCATGTATGTCGTTTCCAAAGTCTTACTAGCATAAATCATGTTTTGATAAATATTTGTGGTATTTTCTATATTGAAACAGATTGGAAGAGATTCCCAGTTCTGGGATTAATAAAGCAAAAGTATAATATTTTTATTGATTTTTTTGGAAAAGATAAAACAGTTAAAAGGGCCCCAACAAAGGTATTATTACTTTTTCACAGTATCCTTGTCAATTGGATGTATTTCTTTGTTTTTGCTAATTAAATAAAAAGCAGTCCCTGTGCTGATACTGTTTTCTGCAGTCCTTTGGTGTTTTTTTTCTCCAACTACATTTATGGTAAAGTTCCTTGAAAACTAGAGCTAGGAAAGCTACAAATGTGCAGAATCTCCATAAAAGAACAGATGCCCAAAGCTGTTACAACCAGCCAGTGAAGAAGGCTGGGAACATTCCAGAATAATTGCAGATGGAGAAAGATGCTGACTGAAAACAGAATGAGTTCAGAGTTCTATAGTGGCCAAGTGGCCACATGGCCACAGGGTTGGGGGTTGGAAAGGAAAGAAGAGAACTAACATTTGTTCAGTTAACATAGGAACTAACATATGTACCAGCAACCATGCTAGATAATTTGTAAACAACATATTACTTAATCCAGGCAAAAGCATTATACGCTAGTATTCTGGGTTAAATAGCATCCCTCAAAAATTTTTTGTCTGCCCAGAAGTTCAGAATGTGCTCTTGTTTGGAAATAGTGTCTTTGCAGATGTAATTAGTTAAAATTAGGCCACAGTGGATTAGAATGAACCCCAAGTCCAATGACTGAGGTCCTAGCAAGGCCATGTGAAGACAAAGAAACAGACTGACACACACTGGAAAGACCATGTGCCAACAAAGGAAGGACAGCAGAGATGCCACTCTATGCCTAGGAAACCCAAGGACTGCCAGCAACGACCAGAAGCTATGAAGAAGCATGGAAGGATCTTTCTCTAAAGCCTTCAAAGACAGCATAGTCCCAAAGACACCTTGATTTTGGACTTTCGGCTCCCAAAATTGTGAGACAATAAATTTCTTTGGTTTTAAGGCATCAAGTTTGTGATAATTTGTTATGGCAGCCCTAGATATTTTATTCTGGTTTTACAGATGAAAATGAAGCTCAGAGAGATTCAAAGTCTTCTAAATACCTATTAAGTGATAGAACCAGGATTCAAACTAAAGCAGCCTGACTCCAACCTGTGTTCTTTCATCTACATTTTGCTGCTTCACAGGAACCTTTGGTTCTAAGCCTGGCTGTGCCACCAGTTAGCTATGTGGCCTTGAGAAATTCACATAATCTCTTTTGGCCTTATTTCACTGTGTGTAAAACTAAGTTACTGGGTTGGTTGATTTTTTTTTTTTTTTTCCTTGGGTTGGTTGATTTCTGAAGTCCTTCTTCCTCTACAGCATTCTGCAAGGGAACTGCCCACCTATGGCTCCAATCCTACTAGTACCTCCAGTGAGTGAGGCTCAAGAACCTGGAGGAACATTTGCCTCTGGCTCTACTAAAGGTATTTCCTATACTCAATCCAGTTCCACAACAGGTTTATACAAAGAGATCTATAAGAAAGAAAGAAGACCTGAGATCCTTAACACCAGGGAGTTTGAGTCATGAACATGCTATTATTAGAGGCCAAGTTGCATCTTATTAAGAAACAGCTTCAAATCAAAACCACACTGAGATACCACCTCACACCAGTTAGAACGGCCAAAATGAACAAGACAGTAAACAACAAATGTTGGAGAGGATGTGGAGAAAGGGGAACCCTCTTACACTGTTGGTGGGAATGCAAGTTGGTGCAGCCACTTTGGAAAACAGTGTGGAGATTCCTCAAGAAATTAAAAGTGGAGCTACCCTATGACCCTGCAATTGCACTACTGGGTATTTACCCCAAAGATGCAGATGCAGTACAAAGAAGGGCCACGTGTACCCCAATGTTCATAATAGCAATGGCCACAATCGCCAAACTGTGGAAAGAGCCAAGATGGCCTTCAACAGACGAATGGATAAAGAAGATATGATCCATATATACAATGGAATATTATGCCTCCAGCAGAAAGAATGAATACCCAACTTTTGTATCAACATGGACGGGACTGGAAGAGATTATGCTGAGTGAAATAAGTCAAGCAGAGAGAGTCAACTATCATATGGTCTCACTTATGTGTGGAGCATAAGGAAAAACATGGAGGACATTGTGAAAAGGAAAGGAAGGGTGAATTGGGGGAAATCAGAGGGGGAGATGAACCATGAGAGACTGTGGACTCTGAGCAACAAACTGAAGGTTTTGGAGGGGAAGGGGTGGGGGGTTGGGCGAGCCTGGTGGTGGGTATTGAGGAGGGCAGGTATTGCATGGAGCACTGGGTATGGTACATGAACAATGAATCTTTTAACACTGAAAAAATAAAACAAAAGTATTGGGAAAAAAAAAAAAGAAATAGCTTAAGGTAAAAGTCACCATGCTCAGAGTAAAACACTCCATACCAGCTCTATTTTTTTCATATCCCTGACTTTAGTGACAGGCTTTGCCAATACAAGGCCATTTCTGTATTAGGCTTCGTAGCACATTCCCATGCTCTGGCATTATAAACACTTCATATTAGACTTACTACCTGTCTCCAAACTGTAAGTAAAGGCCATCACGAATGATTTCAAATCCTCTGAATCACACCATTTAGTGTATCTCTCCCTTTTCAATGAGAAATAAAAATAATAGCAATAACAACTTTGAATTACAGTGTCTGTTATATACCAATCAATGAATGAGCCTTACATATCCAGCATCTCATTCAACCCTCAGAACTCCAAACACTATATACTCTCATTTTTTCTTTTTTAAAGATTTTATTTATTTATTTATTTGACAGAGAGAGAGATCACAAGCAGGCAGAGAGGCAGACAGAGAGAGAGGGCGAAGCAGGCTTCCCGCTGAGCAGAGACCCCCCCCCCACCATGCGGGGCTGGATCCCAGGACCCTGAGATCATGACCTGAGCCGAAGGCAGAGGCCCAACCCACTGAGCCACGCAGGTGCCCCTACTCTCATTTTTTCTAGGGTGAATATGAGGGCCAAGAAGTTCAAAGCTATTTATTCATTTAACATACACTTATTAAACTTCTCTATATACCAGGCAATAGGGATAAAAAGAACCAGGACATGGACATTAAATAATATCAATTTTGATTAAATATATACACATGAAAAAAAAGATCTGAAAGATGTGTCACAAAATGTTCAGGGCTACAGTATTTACATAAAGGGTGACTTTTATTTTCTACTTTGTTCTTCCATCTTTCTACCATGAATATCGATTATATTTATAATCATAAAAACATTTTTAAAGACAGAATCTCTACCTTCAAGGGATTTATAGTGAGGGGAAACAGACAATATCAACAGCTTGCTCAGACTAGTAAATTCTAACCTAGGGCTGCCAGAATTTCAGATTCCATTTTATCTTTCTTACCTATACTACTACTAGTGACATATTCATTTGCCTGGAGGTTTATTTATATTTATTTTGCTCTATTGAAATTAAATTAATAGACTTCATAGGGCAGTGCCAACAATTCCATCTGAAAGATGTGCCTTTGTGGCCTCGCCCAAAGCTGCTGGTGGCCCTCCCTCCTGTGCTTCTCCACCCACAGATCTTTGTGCCAAAGGAAATGCGGAGGTGGTGCCTGTGAGCATTTTATCTGATACCCTGCCCCCCTAAAGAGGTATTTCAAATGCAATTAAGTGGTTCTAAAATATTCATCACACAACTTATATTTTAGCAGCCCTATCACGTAAATCTGAAATACACAACATATTCCTTAATGATAACTATGCCATCCTAAGACTAGTTGGTGAAAGAAAAGTTCAAAAGAGCTCCAAACTCTCTCCTTATCTAATTTATTCATCTGCAAAAAAGTTTTCAGTGAGAGCTTCTCAAAATCTGTCCCACTCAAATACCCACTGAGTCAATGGGATTTGAGTTTGGAATACATGTCTGCCTATGACTGATTTAATTTCTAGTCCTACAGCAACAGTCTCCTGGGGATAATTAGAATGATTTTGATTTTTCTAACTTTATTAATGTTTTTGTCTCTGTTCTTATAATTAGGTTAGGGATCATGGCCAATATGGCCACATTCCTGACAGTTGTTGTAGTACTGAGCACAGAGTGAGTAATGAATAAACACTGATCAACAGATTAAGTTATTATTGCAATTAGGCTTAAGGGATTTTTTAATCTCAAAACCAGTAAAAAAGAATTATTTTCCTACTATAAACCATACAATGATTAACTTTTAATCTTAATTTGTTATTCAGCAACAAATTCTCCCAAATTCCCTGTTTTACCTTTCTGATATTTTTCCTGCTTTCCATCTTCTCCCCTTGCTTGATCCAGAATGAAATTCTTAACTGGTTAGTTGAAAAGCATAGCAGCATAAACATGATGCAGAGACCATTTTGACCATTTTATCCCTATCCCAGCAAAACTCTATGTTCCTTTATTCAGTGCAGTCTCTGTATAAAATATTACTTGTCATCGAAAGTCTGTGTCAAATAGGGTCACTCTCCTCAAAAATGAGAAACAACGCTAGAGTCTAACAAAAGCATGTATGATTTAGAACAAGTGTCACAGAGCGAAGTGAGCTCACATCCTGACACCACAGCATGGCTCCCCCTGCACGGTAAGAGCCTTCTTACTGTTTTTCCTTTCTTAATCACAAAAACTGTTCCCAAAGGGAAAGGAGACGAGAAACAGTGAGAAATGGGGGGAATGGGGAAGAAAACGGGTTAGCAAGAGAGAGACAATCACCTGATTGAAGATTTGATTGAACTCACCTCAGAAATATCTCACTATGAAAATTAAACTCACTATGGAAGGATCTGCAGCACCCTGCACTGGGCTCGGGTCTAAGCACGAAATGCCGAGAGCTGAATTTCATTGTTGAAGGTCTGAGAAAGATAGGTGAGGACTCAAAAAATTTGTAGTGAAAGTTGTCCCACACACCTTCTTCAAGACTCAACTCCTGAGTCCTCCTCAATTCCCAGCTTGTGTCATAGTGGCTGGCACACTGGCCATGGCCCCTGCAGGCATCCGGACCATACATTGCCCCCCAACACCCCGTGTGACTGTTGAGGGCAGTGAGGACCAGGGTCCCTCAGGTGATGAGGATGCCCAGAGCATCACCTGAGCCATTCAGCTCCTTCCCATTCAGGTGCCAAGTGGTGCCCATCCATGGGGGTTTACACCACACGGCCCAGGAAGCAGGCTTCTGGAGGAACCAACTCATTCTGCAGTCAGGCACCAAAAAGAGAAGGAAAAAAAAAAAAAAAAAAAGAATGACGGGAAAGAGAAATATAAGAAAAAAAAACCAGGATATTGAATTTATTCACAAAATGCAGGGGTTTTTTTCCCCTGATCCATGATTAAAGGGTTAAGAGATTTACAAATGGTGAAGAGATTTGGTTTTTTGAACTAAATATGCCATCGGAGGGGCAGTACGCTCCTGGGAATATCTAGCTGGAACCCATGAAAAAAGTTTCATCTCTTTCACTGAGGGATGTTTTTAGGATTATTGTTTCTATTTGCAAATTAAATTATTTGAAATCTTACGTACCTTATGAGGGAGAGAAATCATAGCCTCTCAGGAAAAAGATTGTATGCTATCGGTTAATACCAATGATAAATATAAGCCGAAATCTATTCTAAAGCAGCTATTTAAATCACGGGCATTTTCAAAGGCAAGCAGTACACTGAGGCACACATATATGGTTATAAAACAAGTATTGTCATTTTTATAGAACAAGTATTTAGAAAATTTGACACAGAACAAAATATTGTAGGACAATTCTATTTTCCCAGGGACTTCTATATTTAAATATCACATTTAGCATTTCACATTTTAAAATGTCCTTTAGTGAACTCAGTTGAAAATGATGGTAAAAAGAGATTGAGGGGACAGCATCTAAAAATCAAAGTTCAGGAACATCCCCACTGGCAGCCACAGCCTTCCCCCACCCATCCCCAACCTGTTCATTTCATTTACAGGGTTTTCTGACTTAGCTCCTATTTCTTTGCCTTATAGAAATCCTCCCCTTTCCCTACAAATCCCTTCCTACCATCCTCCATTCATAAAACCTGTCCCAGATTTAGGACTCTCAACAATGAGTCTTGTATAGGGCACTCTATGTAACATAGAATATATTTATATATGTAATATGCTGTATTTATATACAATATTTACATATTTATATACAATATATACATATTTATATATATATATGATATACAATGTCACCCCAATAATGGGCGCTAACTCCCAAAACATCATATTCTGGACTCCATTTAAGCTTCCAAATTATGTAAAATAAGCTATCTGATTTATCATATGTGAAATGTGAAAATTTTCGATGGTTGGAATTTCTTTAGCAGAAACACTAATAGCTAGCTTTCACTGAGTACTTAACATCATGTCAGGAATGATTCCTATGTATTATCTCACACATTAATGCTCACACAACCCCATAAGGGGACTACTCATGCTATGCCTCACTTGCAGTTATTCAGAGGCCCCCCCGTGGTGAAGTATCTAGTATCTAGTTAGTAAAGGCAGAGAGGAGTTTCAAACCCAGTCAGTGATCTCCCAGGCCGCTCATCCGATTCACAGCACCATGTACTCTGATACAGAGCTGGATAACAGACAAACTGCTAATATCACGACAAAGTCTGACCACAGAAAGCAAGTACATAGCAAGGAAATCAACTAAAAAGAATTATTCTCTTGGCATTTTAACTATATCCCCTCTTTTTTCCCTATCAGTTATGAACTATTGGGTTAATATATTACTTCACAACCGCCCTATTGTTCCTTTTCAAGCCCCGGTCAAAAGTAAGTATTACAAACGTCCAGTTCTGGAATTCTGGAGTTTTTACAGCTTTAAGAGAAGTATCATGAGATCATTCAATCACTGTTTTGAGAATAAAATGATTTTCTGCTAGAACTGATACACAGCCAGTAAACTATACAAGAGATGAAGCACCCCAGTGAGAGTTCAAAGCCATAAATTAGATGCTGTCAATTCCATGTGCCAGCCTCACAGGGTTCCTTGCCAGCAGAGATCAAAGTGCTCCAAGATCTAGCCCCCTCTTCCCCCTCTTCTTTCTGCTCTCCTTCCCTCCACACTGCCTCCCTCTCCCAGGGTTTCATCAGGTTGCCTCTTGCACTTCATTCAGGTTTCCAACTCACTTTCCTCCTATCTCTCACCTGACCTGAAGTTGTACTTCATGCTCATTTGTGTGCTGGTTTGTTTCTCTCTCATTTTCTCTTCTGCTCCAGGTCTGGCTTTTGATACTGTTCACTACAGTAACCCTAGCACGTAATAAATACCTGTTGACACAAAAATAAATACCTATTGAATGAACGAATGAATGAACCAATTGTTCCAGACCAAAAAATGTATAGGATACTTCTTAGCTGATCACCTAGAGACAAAATTCACTTTGCCTCTAATCCCCTTGCCCATCTCCATACATCAGTGATCCTCCACATTTTAATTCAATGCGTAAGGGCTGGAAGGTGGAAATTAAACTCTTGCCTCTCACTTACTTCGCTCCTTTCCCTTTCTGTTGGTGTCAGCACTTAAAAGACAGTGGTTTTCTCTGTTCAGAACCAGCTAGATGATAATAACTTCAAATTGCTGCCATTTTTCACAGCAAAACCACTACCCATCTGAAACCCTGGAGAGCTACATTGCAGTTACACCACTTACACACACACACACACACACACACACACACACACACACACTTACAAACACAGTGAAAATCTGCTAAAAACACCCACTCTGGGTACTACAGGGTTAAGAATATCGGCAATCCTGCAACAAATAAAATGAAAATGTCACTGTCTCTAGAAAAATAATTATTTCCCAGCTACCTATATCTGTCTTCAAATCCAGTCCAACTCCAGAAATCACCACAGAGGCAATCAATAGAACTATTCATGACCAGACTGGCAGGTAAAGGCAACATGGTAGTTTCAGAAATTGACACACCCAAACTCTGAACATGGTACAACGGCCCCTGATAACTGCACATACTAAACCCTGCTTTTATCTTCAAAGAAACTTGTATCACTCACATAAATTGACCTGGATTATAAATTGTTGGATAGCTGTGAAGATAAAATTTTTAAAGTTTTGATGTCTTAGTGTCCAGTTTCCCAGACATTGTGGGCTTTTCTCAGAAAACTTTGTGTCTCTCTCTCTGAGTGGCCGCTGGTATCGAATAAATGACTAGCAGCTCACCAGGGTGATGTATCTGCCTGCTGGTGGCAATGAGACCTTGACCCTTTTGCTACTGTTAACCAGTGGCTCCAGCTCTGGCTGCCAAGAAAATGCCAACAGATGAAGGATGAGAGGCAAAACCAGGCCACACACAGAGCTTCAAAGATATTTAATCACTGCCTTTTACTTGGATTCTCCTAAAACAAAAGTTTATTGTTTTAATAAGCAACTCATCTTCCTTTTTGAGACAAAAACCCAAAGGGCACTTAGGAAATAACCTGTCAGGTGACATCACCAATAACTGAAAATAAAGCAGAAAGAGGAAAACTGAATGTTTACTGAGTATATGTCACTGATATGACTATCTCAAAGCTCCTCTAAGAAAGGAGTCTGTCACAAAGGAGTCTTAAAAAACATAGCCACACATAGTCTCTGATTTGTCCCAGAGTATCCCCTTTTCAGCGTGCATCTCCTACCAGCTGGAAGAACTCATTCCACCATCCCTGCTCTTACAAAAGGCTCTGCCCAGAGGACCACACACATTGCATCGCCAAGGGAAAGGGGCAGAAAAATGATTCAGGCTTTATTCTTGCCCTTGACCCATGTAGCTAATCCAAAGGGACATAAAAATCTCTCAGTGGAGACATTTACCACATGGAGGAGGCCCTTGATGGGAGTAAGAGCTTTGGTCCCCTGTCCCCACATGCCCTTCAGGAAGAAGGATCATCATCACAGCAGCCAGGCAAAGGACAACCATGGCTGACTTTATGTGCTTTCCCTTTCACCTCTCAACCCTTCCTCTGCGGTTGTCCATGGCAACCTGAGTTTTCAGAGAATTCCAAAGTGACCATGAGAAGCTATTTTGTACTCTTTCAGTCTGCTAGAGATACTTAATATAAGGTGTTATAGCAAATTAGGGAGTTGAAAAAAAAATTCCTTGGAGTGTATGGTAAACTGACCCAAGCAATTTTCATCATGAGTAGCTCTTAGGTTCTTTTTGGTGGATAATGTTAATTGCTTAAAATGTAGGAAGTACACATGTTTTAGCTACTCTTTCATAACCTCTTTAA
Source organism: Potos flavus (assembly GCA_028534135.1). Taxonomy (NCBI): domain Eukaryota; kingdom Metazoa; phylum Chordata; class Mammalia; order Carnivora; family Procyonidae; genus Potos; species Potos flavus. The sequence continues at coordinate 105,999,033 of CM052895.1, read as the reverse complement.
CATCTTCTAATGATAGCAAGTCTTGGGCCCAATTCTGCCACCATGTTGACTAGCTTCATTAGTAAGCAAGAATAAAACAGTCAATGCAAACTTCTCTGTTAGCTTGAGGTCCTAGCTTTCTGCCCTTCTTGGTGTCAAATTATTATCTTCCATGAAAGGTTTCTGTGAAGTGGACATAACATTCTAAAGGCAAGATTCTGGTATTCTGACATTGGCATGGCAGAAATCCTCCTCAATAACGGAATGACATAGGATTATTTAGAGATTAAGTCGTGAGCACCATCCTTAAAGAATGGGCAAAAGAATTCACTATCTCTTAGAATTTGTGTAGACAAAAGTAGAAAGTCTTTTAAAATATTTTAGCTATTCTACATGTCTTGAATACCTTTAATTTTATCTGTGAGCCCATTTCTCATATCTATCATGCTAACAAACCAAAAATTTCACCAAATAAAAAAACATATCTGACACTCACCATACAAACTAACAAAATCTATGGTGTTGATCAAGGTACAACTAGCTGAAGCACCTGTGGTAGCCAACCTGGGAGCGTGGCTTTTTTGATATAATGCTTACTGTCCGCCCTTCAGATGTGAATTCTCCATTAGGGAACCTGACTACTCCAAGAGTTGAAGCTCTAGAAAAAATATCACACTATTCTACGGTATTCGAATTTGCAACATTTGAACACCGAGGCTACAGTGTTTGAAATTAAGTTGCCTGAATCATAACTAGATAGGGAAGGAAAGAGTTTAAATAATTAATAACGAAGAGAATTATTTTCAAAGCTAATTCAACTCTCATCCTCATTCAGTTGGCAGACATGAAAGAAGGCAATTTGGAAGCTCAGAGACCTCTGCCAATGATCCAAAGAGTAGAGCTCTCTAAAACTGTAAATGTAAGGACTTCTTGTTGCTGAGGGGTGCGGTCAGAGTGATAGAGTGATGTGTGTGTGTGCACGGGTGTGTGCGTGCATGCTACGTGCATGTCCACAGAGGTAAATATTTCCTTTTCATTTTTATTGTGATTTGTTGATTTGTTCCCTGTCTGGGTTGAGTTTAACTTACAATCTCCACTCCACCCTTCAGTGGAAAAGTCCTTCCTTGAAGAGAAAACCTTAAATAAGGTAAAATCTCTGAGGTTAAATACCAAGAGACTAGAGCTTAAAATTTCAGATTTCCATTTAAATCTGCTTATCCTTTGAGTTCCAAAGCCAGAAAAAAGAAATTCAACAGGACTAACAACTGTTCATGAACATACTATTTAAACTGATACTTAATATTAAGATCATTTAAAAGGCATTGTTTGGAAATGTTTGCAGTACATAATTCGGTTAATACAATTTAGTGTGTGCTTATTATTATTATCAATGATTTTTACTACAGATGTTTTGAATTGTGAACACATTCTTTGGTCCCTCATAACTGTGGCAAATATAATTTTAGCTTTGAGTTTGAGAAGCTGTCCTGCAAAGAGAAGGAGTTTGTTCTTTGTTGTTCCTGGAGGCAAAATTACTTCAATGGGTAGAGATAACCTAAAAGAATCTTTGTAACCATCAGAGCTGTCCAACAGTGGAAATAATTTTTTTAAACAAAACTATATTCTGGTCACTACAAATAAGTTGGTCTTGATTCTTTCTCTTTTTCCTGTATTTCCAGTTGCTTTATTCTCCTGCATTCCCCTTCTCTTCCTTGCCTACTGACACTCCTCCACCATTTCCAAACACAAGCCCATATAGCCCCTCCACACATTATCATCCTGAACATACAGGCATCTTGATTTCTTCTGAGCTAAGATTTCAAAAAGGAACTCTTAGGAATAAATTGTGTAGCAGAAAAAGAGAGAGCAATAAAGAAGAGGAGCATAAGAGATTCATTTGTGAAATATAATTGGTCTGTAAACTTAAGAAAGGCATTTTTCCAGCTCCAGCTGGGCCCTCAATGCCTCTTAAAGTCTATTTCCTAATACCCCCAAGATCATCTTTCTGACTCTGATCTACTTTGCCTCTGCAAATCCTATTCTTACTTCTACCTTCCAAAGATTCTTTCTCTGAACTGTAAATACCCTACAATTACCATTTGGGGGGGGGTCCCCTTGAAGATCACTGGACTCCTGGAGTACCTTATCATGCATATTGCCTGAAGCACATGTACTGGGCACGTGTTGGCTGTTAATGCCTTTTAGGAAAATTAGGCTATTTACCTACTGTCCCACACTGGTGCTATGGAGCCTTGAGGATAAATGCCAGCCTGCTTCAAGTCGGCCACCATTTTTCTCTTTTTTTGAAGCCCACCCTTCCTTTTGGAATGCCCAGTAAATACCTTTTTTTTTTTCACAAAAGCATACTCCCAAGTCTTAGCTCACTCAAAAAATTGCAGATAATTGACATATCTTGAACCCAGCTAGTTAAGCAATGCCTGACCCAGGGTGGTAACTGTTAACTTTCTCAGGTTCTCTTCTGGTGATTCAACCCTTGGCAATTCTCAGGGAAGTGGTTTACCAAACTCTTATTTCTACAGTGTTAGAATACCAAAATACTTGATTGTGTACGAAGAGAAAGACACTCCTTTTCCCCTAAAAGAAAAAGGAAATTTCATTACTTTACTGAAAGTAATGTTCCAACATAACATAATAATAATAAAAAAAAAACCCAGAAGCTTTAAGTGAGAAGCTTTAAGTGCAGATAGCATAAAATCAATGCTAAAATCCAATATGTATGTTCAAGAACAGTAATGTTCTGAGAAACATTTAGAATCTGTGACCCTGAGCTTGACCTAAAGGGTTGTGGAATAATTGGGAAATCAAATAAAGAGGTCCTTCTTAGGGGATCTGATTTATAAACCTGAACTCCCATGACACACGCTGGAAAGTACCCCTAGGAAAAGGACACAAAAAGTGAAAATCTGGAACAAAAGCCAGCCTCACAGGACTTTTTCAAACTTGAACTAGTTTTTGGAAAGGAAAATTAGAACAATTGTTGCTGTGGGAGAAATTTTTAGTCCTCCTTACTGCTAAAAGATATAAAGAAAAGAAAGAAAATTCTGAGACTAACTGGATTAAGAAAATTGGAGAACAAACAAAATACAAGACCTGGAAGAAGTTGGTTTGACACATACATCCACCACAATGACACCTAACCAATAGTCTGAAGCAGCAAAGGCTTCTCAAGTGAATCTAATGTTATATATATCATTCCTCTTCATTTCTCCCTTCCACAATCAGGGTTTTCATAAAAGATACACTCCTGCATACTGAAGTGTGTTTTCTGATTAATATTTTTGGTATTACTATGTTTCTTCTACTTTTTGAATTGATTCCTTTTAGATATAAGTCTCCTTTCTTCTCCCTTCTGACATTTTGTTAATAATATTCATGATACAATAAAGTCGAACAATACTTAACGAGGTCTCTCCAGTGAATTTTTCAGTATTTACTGAGGTAGATACAAAGATAAATTTGGAAGTTCCTCATTCAAGTTATTTATACTTTAACATTTACAATAAAGCATTACAAAATAAGTTGAAGAAATAAATATATAACACAAAATACATAAACTTCATATAAAAACAATTTAAGTAATAAATACAATATATAATAAATAAATTTAAATTATACAATACAAAACAAATATAACACAATAAGCATAAGTGAATATACAAATAAATACATTATATAACAAATTCAATAAATACAAAAAATATAAAATACAAAAAAACTAACGCAAAATACAATAAATTCGAGAAATAAATACAATATACAGTATAATCAAGTAATTCAAGTAATTTACACTCTATTGTGTATAACAAAGTAACAAATGTAATACACATTATGAGTGATATAAGAATTAAGTTTTCCGTTTCTCCTTTCCCTGACTCTAAATGGAAAACTCAATTAGTATTTCTCGATCTTTAGTGCCCTTATCTGTAAAATGAGAAGACAATGTTGATCTGCATTATCTCTAAGGTTTCTGAAACTATAAATATCCTACAGTTCTACAAACATTTGATGTTTGAGGAGGAAGATTAAGAAAGTAGACACACTGCTGATAGCCTACCCAATATAGAGACTTCTTCCTTACTAAGAGAGTCTCATTCTTTTTTATTAGGAGGACCCCAGGTTTATTTGGGACAGCAATATGCATGCAGCAGAGGTAGCCATTTGAGATCTAGACAATGAGATAAACAGAAATTGCTGAGTAGAGCTTTAGCGAAAGTCTTTTAAGACAGGGAACTTAGCTGAGGCACCTGGGTGGCTCAGTCATTAAGCGTCTGTCTTGGGCTCAGGTCATGATCCCAGGATCCTGGGATCAAGCCCCGCATCAGGGTCCCGGCTCAGCGGCAAGTCTGCTTCTCCCTTTCCCACTCCCCCTACTAGTGTTCCCTCTCTCTCTGTCAAATAAATAAAATCTGAAAAAGAAAAAAAAAAAAAGACAAGGAACTTAGCTGACATTCCCCTTTAGCTCTTTACATTTTATCCACTTTTATAATCCTATAACATATACATGAGACTGGAAATGCAGCAGCCATTTTCTGACCATCAGCAGCCATTTTCTGACCAGCAAGCAAGAGGTCAAAATATTACACTTCTGGAGAGAAGAATAGGTAGAATCAGCCTGAGTACCTATCCCTGGATTACCTTCCTTCATGTTTGTTGGGGGGGGTGGGGGGGGAGTGTGTGTGTGTGTGAGAGAGAGAGAGAGAGACAGACAGAGAGATAGACAAAGAGGAAAAAAAACAAATTCCTATTTATCTAAGTTCAAGAATAGGTAGGTGCTGTGATATTTTGAATTATGAAGTTAGATTCCCCACCTACTAGTCTCTTTCAATATAAACTCCTGTGCATCCTGAGTTATTTTTTCCTCTGTGTCCTATACCTAAATAAATAAGACTTACTCAATACACCAAGCCTTTATTAACTACTGTCTACATAGTAGACACTACTTAGTATTAGAAACAGAAGGGAAAACACAAAGTTCCTTCCCTTGAGAACCTCAAAAAATAGCTGAAGACATGGATGTTGACACACAATTATGGCACTGTGTCCTTTGTCATGAAAACGTTGTACACAATGTATTACAGAAATAAAGCTAAGTCCTGTCAAATATGATCTTCAAAAACTTAAATATGCCTCCAGCAGGTGACAATACACCTGCACAAATACCTTTCGGCATACAACTGAATCTGTGCAAATTCTCTAACCGGACTGTGCTAGTTTCAGGCTTGCAAAAAGTAGGTTTATTCTTAGTACTGCCCTAAATACAATGTTTCCATTTTGAAAATATTATTAAAACTAGGAAGTAACATTTTCACTTCTGCAGTGGGATTTCCTCCATGTTTAACTAAAGACACACCAGTGGGTTCTCCTTCCACTCTTTCTTGGACCAAACCAGTGATGAACCCTCTACAGCAGTTCATACATAAATAGCACAAGACCATGGGCTAACAGCCACCAACTCGCTGCTCCCACCTAGTTTTTATCACTTAAGTAGTCAGGCTTGGCAAACACTGATTCAGCAATCCCTAGTTCACTGGTAGGAAAAGGGCCATCACCCTCAGTATTTCTCAAGAAGAGAACCAACTGGTGGTTAGAATGCGACTGTGAGTCACAGAGATGCTAATCCCAACGCAGGCCCTGACTCATTCTGTGACCCTTGCCCTACACTCTCCACCGATGGGGTTCCCAAGATATTGGGGTATATTCCTTTATTTACCTGTCACAAGTAATGAGCTACATTTAGAGATTATTTGCAAATTATCTCAAGCTGAGGGACCTAAAGTGGTAGCAACTATGTGACACCTTCAGAAACATAAAATAACTGTTCATATCAGTCTTTTCAGTGCTTAACCATCTACCAGAGAAAGTGTTCCAACTTAGAAATTAGGCAAATGTCAAAGCATACAAGAATCGTTTCTGGCTGGTCACCTTTATCTCCTGCCTTTCACAGATATGTGTGCTGAAGTCCAGAGTGAAACGACCTGCCGAAGGAGGCACAACCCTGCAACGCTTAACTCAGCACCATCCAACAGAAATACAATGCAAGCCACAAAGGTGAACCACAAGTATAATTTTAAATTTTCTAGTAAAGAAAATTTTTTAAAAAGTGAAACTAACTTTAAAGATATATTTTATTTAGCCTACTACATTCAAAATATTATTTCAACATGTAGTCAGTTTTTTAAAATTATTCACTAAGGACCACATAACTTCTTTAAGACTGTCAGAGCACCATTCTGACATGTTCTTTTATTCCCTCATGACCCTTTTCAAAAAGAATCTCATCTTTCTACATAACTTCTCCTCTCCATCCCATTCTAGTACTTCACTGATTAAATTCTCTTGAAATTCACTTTGAAAAATTCATTTTCTGTTTACTTGAGAGCCCAAATATGTCTAGGAAAATTATCAGTAGGAATTTTCTTATTACTTGCAAATTATCTGTAATTCCTAACATTTCTGCCTGTCTGAAAGCATTCTCAACAGAAACTAGCCACAGAACCAGCAACTGTGACCTCATGCTGGTGACTTCAGTTGATGACCTCATGAGGAAAACTAAAAAAACTGTTAACTTTCTTTCTCCTACGAGGTTGATCTAGGTGAATACTAGGTTCATTCTCAACAATATCATACCTTAAATGATGTCTCCTTGAACCCTTAAACAGAGGAAGGCGTGATTCCAAGTTTAGAGATTTCCAATAATGAATATTTTAATTGAATAGAATTACAATGAATCCAGATGTCCACAGAAAGTTAGGTGGTGTGTGGATCAGACCTAGAAGGACACTCCATCTCTACTCATCAAGACAGACTACATTCCTGGAACTGCTGAGTTCACAACGGACAGCTGGAGGGCTACGATGGCCATGGTAAGCTGTTCAATGTACAACAGGGCTGTATTTCAAATTTTTCTTGGCACTACCTTTTTCTGTAGACAAATAGTGAATGTAACTAAAATAGGACATAAGCAAAACTGTGAAGTCTACAGGACTAGACTCCATGCCATAAGAATTCATTTTCTCATTTACAAACCACTGTCTAATCGGTATTTCAGATAAGAAGCTGGAATCCAGCTGACGGTCAACAAGTCCATGGGAGCAAGAAAAGGGGAATTTGGGGGAAGGCTTTCAAAAAATGAGAAGGAGGCAGAACGATATGTGTCTCAGAGGAAAAAAAAACATCTCAGTGGCCAACAGAAGTGTTTGTATGTGTGTGTTTGGAAAAAGGAAGAGAATGTATTAAAATCTTTTTTTAATCACTCTGGGACCCACTAGCTCTACAAAATAGGGTGTGGGATGCCAGGAAAGAGGCATGCATCAAGCTACCATGGACTCTTAGAAAGGTATGTTGGGTGGAGGGCAACTGGATTCTCCTCACAGTTTTGTCTTTAAGGGGTCATATGATCATGTAGCTGATCTTCATTTGCAGGATCTAATCAATTTTAAGTTCCTTTTATGTTTAATAATGTAAAATTATGAACAAAACCATAGAGATGCCTTGGAAAAAGAAAAGTTTGTGGGACAGAAGTGGGGCAATTGGCAAGAATGAAACTAGATGTTGTTAATACCCTCCCACATGTTTCCAACCACACCACCTCCTTCTAGAGAGTAAATTTTCTCTTCCTCCGGCTTCCAGCTAGATCTTGGCAAAGTTTAGGGCAAAAAAATCCCCCTGCCCCCTCAATTCACATCCAGCTACATTTGCTATCACCAAGGAGATCCTGGGAACATAAAGATAACAAGAAGACTGGGAGGCACAGCTAGGCAGGGAAGTCCATGTTAATGCAGTAACAAAGTGCTTGTTCCTACAGGCTCCTCCCACCCCTTCCCAGTTACTTCATGCCCAACCCTGTCTATTTACAGAGTCACTCTCATTATGAAAGCACTAAATATTAGACATAAAATGTAAATATAAGTTTTCATTTTCCAAAAAAATTTCAACTTTATAATCTTTAAATCTATAGTCGACACCAAATGCAATAACTAGTAACCAATCAGGATGAAATATACTTTTTGGTCTTCAGCATTAGCTCCCAAGATAAATTTACCCAGATCTGGTCCTTGGAGAGAGAAAGTCTGCCTTAATCCTTGGGGTCCCCAAGGAACAACATAAAGCATTAGAACTTCAAATAATATATGTAGTCTAAGAAGCCCAAAACATCATATGATTAAAATGTGTGTCTATTTATCTGCTATCATGATATGAATTCCCCTTCTCTGGTGCTGCTGACTTTATCCCTAACATCTGTACTGTTTTGAAACACAGTGTATGCCCACTAATAGAAACTATGGAAAGGTTTCAAGGAAGCCTTGTTGTTTCATAAGATTTGTGGCCACAAAAGTTAAACATTTTATCTGGCAGGAACTCAAAGTCCAGGCTGCCTCTAGTTTTCAGCAAATTGTGTTCTAGAAGTATATAGATTGGTGTTTTAAACCTGAATACAAATTGCAGTAGAAATATGCTGTGAATGGTGGTTAGGTTCCTTTGCTAGACTACAATGCCCACTGTGGCTGGCACACTATAATAAACGTGGCTGGAAAGAATATTATTTTTATAATTCTGTACAGTGACTCAGCTCTGCATATGGACCTGCTCTCAACTGCTTCTTAGAACATTGGAATAAACCTTCATCCATTCAGGCCCTGTATATTAATTCAGTATAAACTATGATAAAGAATAGCTGAAGTCTTTCATCTGTTACGGAAACTGTCATGTATTTTATTTTTAAAATATCCAAAGCGTGGGGTGCCTGGGTGGTGCAGTCGGTTGAGTGTCCGACTCCTGGTTTCAGCTTAGGTCATGATCATGGAATTGAACCCCACATCAGGCTCTGCACTCAGCACAGAGTCTGCTTAAAAACTCCTTCTCCCTCTCCTACCACCCCCCTCCCTCTCTCTCAAATAAAGAAATCTTTAATAAATAAATAAATGTATCCAAAATTCTTCAGACTCAGATCTAATAAATCAATTAATCTGAGTGATGTGGTTTGGGTTCAAGGATAAGATGCAATCATCAGACATATTAGTGATTTTCCCATAAACCGTTCAGCAGATGGTATCAAAACAAGAATTCTAGAACTTAGCAATTATAACATTATGCTGTATGTTAAGGTCACTATTAAGAAAAGGCAATGTTTATTTCAGTCTAGAACCCTGGATGTTTTTGTTTTATTTTTTATAGTCACATCTCATCTACTATAAGAAAATCTAAATAACTTGTTTAAACATCTACATTTTAAAGATGTAATTAGATAACCAATCCTATGAATTCCATGACCTAAAATACTAATTTGCCTAACCAACTCCCTTACACTCAACAGAAGACAAGAGATTCACCCCATATGTTAACTCCCAATCCCCAACTCCATATATCTCTTTCCTAAGAGAAAGAAGAATTAGGACGTGTCTTCAAGACAGTAAGATTGCTCAGGAGTATGAGTGTGCCCAACACACACACTTAGGTGCAAACTGATCTTACAAATTAAAAGGCAAGGGACTAAAATACTCTGACTTGTCCTGAATAAAAAACTAAGTATCCTCTTCTGTACGTAGCTTATCATTACAAAATGGAGAGAGAGAAAAAAAAAAAAAACTGCTCTAACGCCAAACACAAAATACAGACATGAGTTTGTTATGATTTGTTCTTAGAGGCAAAAGGCAAGAAATGAACAAAATAACCAATATTTTCAAACTTTTAAGGATTTAATTTACAGAAGCTTTCTTCTTGGGTGATTATTATTCCAATATCAAAGTATTACTACTTCTATTATCAACTCCCTCCTTTGGACATGAGTAAGTACGATCCACTTATCACTTTTTTGTGATAAAGATGCTTCTTATGTTATATTTCTAATGAACAGTGGACCATCTAAGAGAAGAAACTCCTTATCTGCATGAAGCCCTAGACAAACAGGTAAAACAAATTTAGGGTTATTAAATTTATCATGATGGTTATATTTGTAAATGTGCCTTGAAAATGAAGAGTGGTCTAAATTAAAGACTCCTCAGCCAAAGACATAGCAATACAGACAGAATTGAAATAGCTTGGTATATTGCTAACTCTAAAAATGAACAGATATAACTTGCTATTGCAAATTTAAAATTCAATACACAACAAGGATAGTTGGAGATTTCAGTACACTATTTTCAATAATGGGTAGAACAAATAGGCAGAAGATCAACAAAAACATAAAAGACTTGAATCACACTATGAAACAACTAGATATAATAGACATCTATAAAACTCCACCAAACAATGACAGAAATACATTCTTCTCAAATACATATGGAACATTCTCCAGGGAAGAACATATGCTAGGCCATAAAACAAACCTTGATACAAAGTATGTTCTCCAACCACAATGGAATGAAATTATAAATAAATAACAAGAAGAAATTTGGGGAAACTCACAAATATGCAGAAAATAAACAACATACTCCTCACCAACAAATGAGTCAAAGAAGAAATCAATAGAGAAATTTCAAAATATTTTGAGATGAATAAAAAATGAAAAACAATATACAAAAACATATGGTATTTAACAACAACAACGAAAAGTGCTTAGAGAGAAATCTACGACTATAAGTATCTGTATTTAAAAAGAGACAGAGATAAAGATCTCAAATCAATAACCAAACCTTCAACCATGATCCCAGGGTCCTGGGATCAAGCCCCTCCCTCACCAGGCTTCCTACTCATCAGAGAGCCTGCTTCTCCCTCTCCCTCTGCTGCTACCCCGGCTTTCTTGCTCTCTGTCAAATAAATAAATAAAATCTTTAAAGGGAAAAAAAAAGATATTAGAAAAAGAAAAGCAAATTAAACCTAAAGCAAGAAAAAGGAAGGAAATAATAAAGATTAGCATGGAAATAAATAAATATAGAATAAAAAATAGAAAAAAATCAATGAAACTAAAAGTGGGTACTTTGAAAAATCAACAAAATTAACAAATTAACTGGACAGATCAACAAAAAAAGAAAGAATACTCAAAGTACTAGATTCAGAAATGAAAGATGAATTACTAACAACCTTACAGAAATAAAGAGGATTGTAAAGGAATATTATAAACAAGTGTATGCCAATAAATTAGATAATTTAAATAAAAGGATCAAATTCCTAGAAAATTACAAATTACAAAAATGACTCAGGAAGAAATAAACAATCTGAATAGATCTGTAACAAGTAAAGGGATTGAATTAGTAATTGAAAACCTGCCCACAAATTAAAACCTAGTCCCAGATGGCTCCATCAATAAATTCTGCCAAACATTTAACAAAAAATTAACACCAATTCTTCACAAACTCTTCAGAAAACAGAAAAGGAAGGAATATTTCTCAACTTTTTTTATGAGGACAATATAACCCTGACGGCAAAACCAAAGACATCACAAGAAAAGAAACTACAGATCAGTTGTCTTATAAATGTTAATGCAAAAATTCTCAGCAAAATAGCAAACTGAATCCAGCAACACATGCCAAGTTAGATTTATCCCAGGAATCCAATGTTGGATTAACATCTAAATATCAAGTAATGTAATATGCCATATCAACAGAATAAAAAAATAAAACTCCATGACCTTTTCGATAAATGCAGAAAAAGTATCCGACAAAATCTAATACCCTTTAATGATAAGAACATCCAACTAACTAAGAATAGAACTTCCTCAACCTGATAAAGAGCTTCTATGAAAAACCAACAACTAGCATCATACTTAGTAATGAAAAACTGGATGCTTTTCCCTAATAGCAGGAACAAAGCAAGCATACTATCAACAAAGTGAAAATATAACATATAGAATGTGAGAAAATATTTGAAAATCACTTACTTAAAAAAAGGAGAGAGACTTGTATCTAGAATAGAAAAAGAAATCTTACAACTTAGTAATAAAAGACAACCTAATTTAAAAAGGAGAAGGGGGTGATGATGGGATAGGTGAAATAGTGAAGGGGATTAAGAGGTACAAACTTCCAGTTATAAAATAAATAAGTGGTGGGGATTAAAAAGTACAACATAGAGAATATAGTATATAATATTTTAATAACTTTGTGTGGTGACAGGTGGTAACTACATTTCCCATAGCAAGCATTTTGTAATGTATATAATAATTACAAAATCACTACGTTGTCCACTGAAACTAGTATTATATGTTAACTATACTTCAATTAAAATTTTTTAAGTGGGCAAGGGATCTGAATAGACATTTTCCAAGAATGATATATAAATTGCCAGTAAAGCTTTAAAAAAGGAAAAGAAAAGGTGGTGAACTCTATTCATTATAATCTAGGTAATCTACTAGTACAAATTCCAAAATTGCCCACATACTCTCACCACCTTTTCCAAAGCACACAAATTTAATTCTGTATCTTCATTGCCAAAGATCTGTACACGTTGTGTTTGGCTCACTAAAGGAGATTAAGCCTTGTGCTGAACTGATGTGGTATTAATTAAAAGTAGATACAAAGATAAATGAGGACTTGACCCCCAAGACTCATGGATATCTAAGGAAGAATGGGAAAGGAAAGAAAATACCTGAGTATAAAATCATTTTGGTGCCTGTAAAGATCCAGAGCCATCGAATCCATCCTCTTCAGTTTACCCACAAGAAAACTGAAGCCCAGGGCCATTAAGTATCTGATTCAAGATCATGCATCTAATTGCTGACCAGTCATCCCAGTTTGCCTAGGCCTGGGACAAACAGGGGGAAAGGATTGGGGAAAGCAAGGGGGTTCCCAGTAATAAAACTGGGGAAGTCCTGGGCAAACTTCAACAAGATGGTAGTGGCAACCAGAGTCCATGGTAGCTCCTGACTCCCAAACCTAATGTTCCTTCTTCAAGATCACGTTCTCAGAGAGAAAACTTTCCACTTTGAAGGAACTTCTGAGCCTACTTTCCAAAGACTGCCCTCTGGATGATAATTTTTTTCATAATCCAAAACAGTGAGTTAATTTTATAACATGAGTAAATGCTTATATTTCAAGTCCTTGCATTGTTTTTGGCCATGAATCAATCATTTTACCAAGATATTTAATATAAACTGAACATCATATCACTTTCTTCTTACTAATCATATTAATTCCAGTGAGATTTAAGTTTTCATATGTCTGGAACTGATGTTTGCTATAGCAAGCTGCTGTGGAATAGGTATGTGGTCTTCGGAGTTTTTGTTATCACTGATATTATCCACAAAAATACAGATACATAAACAAAACTGTTCTGAGTGACTAATCCACTGGCTTCCTTATAAGCTTCTGTTATTCTATCACAGGTGCAAAGATATTTACATGGAATTAATTTCTTTTTGCTCACCTTAACCCAACACTCATCTAATGCCCATAGCTATATGGAATCAAATCTGCAAGGAAGCAAAATAAAGCCCTTATAACCTAAGACTATGTAGGGCTTCTTAAATGAAGTCTATGGACAGAGTGCAGAGTATGTAGAGTTTATGGAGCATATGAAACAGTATGTCAAAATTTTCATGTGTGGCTTTGTAATGAGGAGAGAAGCTCTTGTTACATTCTCAAAGAGGTCATTGAATCCAAAAAGAATTTTAGCCTTAAATCTTTCCTAGATCAAGATTATCTCATATTCCTTATACAAGACACAAAAGGAGAGTTAAGTAATTAAGCTTGACCCAGTGGGGAAGGTCGATTAATCCTTGATTAGTTCTCCAGAAACTACAGAGAGATAAACACACTGAGTAAGAAAATGGATTGGGATTAAAAGTACTGAGAGGGAAGAGAAACAAAACAGAAGCTTAAAACCATTTCTAATACGTAAGGGAAAAAATTAGAGTGAAGGAAAAAAGATAAAACAAAGTTACTATCAAGGAGTTTGTCTACCTTCAGTGATTGAGACAGACAATTTGGGGACTACCATGAAAGCTAACTAGGAAAAACATAAATGTCCCAAAGCACAATAATAAATCTTAAATGCCTGACAGGTTGTTTTTTTTTTTTTAAGATTTTAATTTATTTATTTGACAGAGAGAGAGGGCACAAGCAGGGAGAGCAGGAGAGGGAGAAGCAGGCTCCCTGCTGTGCAGGGAGCCTGATGTGGGACTCAATCAATCCAAGGACTCTGGGATCATGACCTGAGCTGGAGGCAGACACTTAACCAACTGAGCCACCCAGGCACCCCCTGACAGATTTTATCTAAGAAACCACTGCAAGTGATTTCTCTTCATCACTTGAACCTTTACCTTTCATTCTTGAAAAATACATTACAATACTGAGATAAGCCACCTTCTTTCCCTAACAGTCTTGAGATGGCAAGTTGGAAAGCTTTAAATCTCAGGAGCAACTGAAGCAGGCACTAATCTTTTCTTCCCAAACCGGCCTTTGCATGATTACGCCTAGAGGCAAGGCTACAGCTAGAAGATGATCAAGTTGTCCTTCAGACTTTTATGTTCCGAGTGACTCCTGTGAAAAAGAATCAGTCAGGACACCTGGGTGGCTCAGTCAATTAAGCATCTGTCTTTGGCTCAGGTAATGATCCCAGCATGCTGGGATCAAGCCCCACATCAGGCTTCCTGCTCAGTTGGGAGCCTGTTTCTCCTTCTCTCTCTGCCTCCCACTCACATTTGGTCTCTGCACTCTCTCTAGTGCTCTCTCTCTTTCAAATAAACAAATAAAATCTTAAAAAAAAAAAGAATCAGTCAACCATATTCTCATCAAGTCCTCTTGTGTCCTCAAAAATCTAAATACAGATTGAATATCTGAGTTACAACACAATAAATGCACTAAAGAATATTAATTACAGCCAAACAATTGATATTGGATAAATAAATGTTATAAATTTAACACTAATGCATGTCATTCTTGCAATAGAAGAAAGAAAAACATTGGTTTCCAATCAATAAATGTGATCTAGTAATGATAAATTTCTGAATATTTGACAAACCAGACTTAATTTTTGTTCCAAGGCCTTCTTTCATCTCTATTTTTTTAATTCTTGTTTTCATAAACCAATAGTTTCAATTAAGGGTTTTTAAGCATATATTTTCTAAAATATATACTGAAATATATACAAAATACATATAAATATAACTAAATATATATAAGTATATATATTTAAATATATATCTAAAATATACTAAATATATATTTATTTAGTATATATTATATACTATATATAGTATATGCATATACTAAAAATAATATACACTAAAACATATATAGAATATAATATATATAAACAGTATATCACCAATGACTGCATGAATATGTTTACCACACTTTCACAGTAAAATTATTTATAGCTCTTTACAACAGTTACAAAGGAAAACATAAAATCCTATTATAAATCTTGGCCCTTCTAAAAGGAGATTATCCTCATTCACAGTGCAATGTTGATGTAAATGTAATTCTCTAGAGGGCAGATATTCTGTCTTTTAAGTAATTTATGCCCAGTCTAATTCAGTGCATACCCAGGCACTTAACATTATTCATTGAGACATACCACTATAATGATGTTGGCTTACTGATATTTGAACGCTTTTTAGGCTGATGGTTTTCCATACTAGTGGTTGGAAATTTCAATGAGAACAAGCTCAATTCAATTTAACTAGCCATTACTGGGATATTACTATGTGTCAAATGGTATTCTAAATGCCATCAAGTTTATAAAAGCAATATACAATATTTTATATGCTTCCCAGTAGTTTGAAAGATCATTGAAAATGCAGAGCAGACACAGGAAACAAAAGGAAAACAACACAAACCAGTAAATTGATTAAATGCTAAATGTGAAATGAAAACAGCAAATGCTGAAGAATTCAGAGCAAAAAGACATCTCATATGCCAACGAAGATGAGGAAAAGCCTCAGGAAAGAGGTCAGATGAAAGTTGGCCTTTAAAAAATAAAAAATGATTTAGAAATCTTAAAATATAACCCAGACAAGGAAATGAAATTAGTAGATCCAGGCATGGAGCTAGTGCACGGGGGAGGATGAAGAAGAAACTAACCAAAAGTAACAGACTCCATTCCAGCGAATGAGAATATCTAGCTACAGGGTCAATAGGAAACAGAAGACTATAATGAGAACAACTGTTAGGAATATAAGATAAAACCTAATAAATAAGACTTGAAAAGAGCTCTAATTCTCAGTGTGTAAGGTGCCATAAAATATTTTGTTTAATACCAAGAAAATCTCTTTATGGAAATTCCATTTTAAAGTGGACCATTTGTCTAAGAACAACAAATGCCGTAAGATTTCACTCATGTGTGGAATTTAAGAAAAAATACAAAGAAAAAAAAGACACACACAAAAAAAGACTCTTAAATATGAAGAACAAACTGATGGCTACAGAGGGAAGGTGGATAGATGGAAGGACTGGTGAAATAGATAAAAGGGATTGAGAGCACACTTACTGTGATGAGCACTGAGTAATGAACAAAATTATTGAATCACTATATTGTACACCTGAAACTAATATAACATGGTATGTTAATTATACTGGATTTTTTAAATAAAAAAATAAAATGGATCATTAGTTTTTAATCAACAATAAAGCAATAATGTAGTTAAGCTTCCAACTTGTGATTTCAGCTCAGGTCATGATCTCAGGGTTGTGAGACAGAGCCCACATAGGGCTCCATGCTCAGCGGAGAGTCTACTTGAGATTCTCTCCCTCTGTGTCAGCCTCCCTGCCCCCGCCCCGCTCATGCTTGAGCACTTTCTCTCTCTGAAATAAATAAATAAATCTTAAAAAAAAAAAAAAAGGATAAAGCAAGACAGAAAGACATATCAAAATTACTCACAGAGGTGTGTGTTTGTTTGTTTTTTAATATAATCTATGCCTATGTTTAGTGTCTAAAACATCCCTCTAAAACCATGTGCCAGAATCTTTGGAGGGAAATACACTATGTTAATTGAAAAATCCTCTATGTATACCTTACATCAAATGAGAACTATAGTACAAGGGCTTTGGAAGACCACATAACAGCATCTTTAAACAACACCACACTGTAGGACCAATACATTTTCTTAACCTAAGGTGCTTGACTTAGCTGCACAGAGTAACTTGCCCCACATCTCACTGTTCTAACCAAAATATGGCTTGGGTTTTGTTCTCGGGTGCTGCAACAAAACTGAAAATCTCAACCAGAAGCAAGCAACTGAAGTTGAGCAATATGACACCATAAGAACACAATAAAATCAGCTGTCATGTAAAAAACAAAAACAAGGGGTGCCTGGGTGACTCCGTCGGTTAAACAGCCAGTTCTTAGTCTCTCCACTCAGGTCATGAACTCAGGGTTGTGAGACCAAAATCAAGTTGGGCTCTGTGTTCAGTGGGGAGTCTGGGATTCTCTCCTCTTTTCTCCTCCTTCCCCCTATGCTACTCCTCTTGCTCACATACTCTCTATAAATAAATTAATTAAATATTTAAAAATAAATAAATAAAAATAAATTAAAAACAAAAAAAAACAAAATGAAACAAAAGAAGCAAACAAAAACCTACCAAAAGACAGAAATCAGAGACATCACAGGTTTAGAGCCTATGTTAACCTTCTATGACATTGATTATTGCATCATCTCTTGATATTACTGTAGTTCTTTAAAGATTTAGTAACTGGAAGGAACAATTCATCTCTCACTGAAAGGACCTCTAATAGAAACATATCAGACAGATGAGCTCTTCTTACTATTTATCTAGTAAGTGGGTTATTTCATTAACTATAAGGTTTAGTCAAGCATTTAGAGCTTTTGTCTTTGTCTTTTGCTTATCTTTACAGAGCTTAGCATTTTCTAGGTTGAAGTGTATTTACCAATGCAAGGAAATACATGATCATAATATGGTACATACTATGGATACTCAGAAAATACCACATCTTGAGTTGGGAACCACCAGCATGAACAACCAATGGGCCTGCTAATAGGCCCTAAGGAAATGGAACTCTTCACATTCCTTTCTTAGGGGGCTTGAGGAAGCAGATTCCATTCCAAAGAGAAAATGGTGGAGAATTTTTGAACAAGTACTTCATTTCCTTGATTCTAAGATACATTCTTCCTATATTAATATTCCTGAAATTGGGATACCTCTTTCCACATGCACATGCATTTGATATAGAAACTCTTCCCTGATGATATTATTAAATAGATGGTGCATCTTAAAATTTATACCATCTTAGAATCAAGGAAATCTTTTTTTTTTTTTTAAAAGATTCCGTTTATTTATTTGACAGAGAGAGAGAGATCACAAGTAGGCAGAGAGTCAGGCAGGGGCGGGGGGGCGGGGGGAGAAGCAGGCTCCCTGCCAAGCAGAGAGCCCGATGCGGGGCTCGATCCCAGGACCCTGAGATCATGACCTGAGCCGAAGGCAGAGGCTCAACCCACTGAGCCACCAAGGCGCCCCAAGGAAATCTTTTTTTAAATAAGAGTATAAAAAAGAATTTACGTGGGGATTTGTGAGGACACAGCAAAGACTGGACAGGACAGGTCCATGGTTAGGTTGATGAGTATATCTTGTGACTTCCCTCCCCTCTCCACCCTTCAACTAAAACTCTAGCTGATGTCATTATAATAAAGCATTCCTGACAATGCCTCCTCACAACCATGTACTTATGATGAGCTCCATCTTACATATAGAGGATCATGCATATGAGATACGAAGGGATGTGAGCAATGCTCAGGAGTAAAAAGCTAAAAGCATAATGTGGGGATCAGACCACATCCCAGAGGGAATAATTACCTCTACCATCCCCACCTCCTATTCATGTGATCAATTGTCAATCCACCTAACTACAAGTGATGTAAGCCTCTTTCCCTCTTATTTCAGTCAAGAGAGGGTCATCGAAGCAAATATCAGCTCAAATGCTGATATTATATTGGCGAACAGAATGCTATTTTAGAGAGGAAAATGATGCAGAGAGAAAGAGCAAGTCTCAAGATACAAGGACCTGGATTTTAACTCTGGCTTCTTCATTTGGGTCTTATATAAATGACTTAACCTTGCCTTGAATTCTTTTGATTGTCCCTACCTAATAACATCCACCAGAGAATAAAAAAACATTGACTCACTTCCCAGGGATGTTTTAAGCAGCATGAGTAATATTTTCAAAGACTTTTCACTGCCATTATTAAAGTTTGGGATTTCGAAATCAAAATAGCTTAATTTTCTTTAAGTTACTTGCTTCTGAAAAAGCACATTACTCTTATATTTAATAGAGAACTTCATTAGAGACCAAAACTGAATGAAATGGTTGTGAGGTTTGGGAGGGCAGAACAGAGTATATAGAAGAAGAAATAGCCATGGAAGCAAAGTTTGAAAGTTCTCATGAGTGATACACCATCAACTATGAGTTACTTTAAGCAATAATCTTCCTTTCAAGTGTATAGCTTCTTAAACACCCTCCATAGTCCACTCTAACTGTGTGGGATGGTAGAATTGACAGATCCAAAGCTTACCAGGTGCCAAAATCTGATAAACAGGACTTTTATGGTGAGACTCTGCCAAGATCTGTTTTTGAAAAACTTAAAGGGCAAATAACTATAAACATCAGTCAATTACCTTGTGACCACTTTGAAACCATTAACATAAATATAGAATCTTTCCCTAAGGAAAACTGTGGGAAGCAATCATGATTAGATGGTTTCCCTATGGGGAAAATCCCGTTTCAATTAAGCAGCCATTGGTAGATCAATATCAGATTCAATCATGAGAACACTTCTGTATTCTAATGAGAGTGACCTTGACAAAATCAATCTTACTCAAGGTAAAGAGGAAAGTTTGAAAGTTCAAGGCACACATAAAGATTCTTTCTTCTTAATTACCAACCTGATTATTACTTATCTGGCATTTATAAGCTACCCTCTCAGATAGAAGTCAGCTTATGAGAAGACTATCTACTTCCTATGATATAAAATTAGAGTTATTGCTTGAAGTACCTTCATGGTCTTCCAACAGCTGTTCCCTCAACCTTGCACAGCTCTCTCCTCAATATTTCTCCAAGGGTCAAAGTACATTTGCCTTCTCTCTCTCTCTCAATCTCTCTCTCTTTCTCTATCTGTCCGCCTACACAGATACACTACACTTCATTCATGCTTTCCCACAGTCAATGCTTAATAAATGTTGGTAGATCCATCCAATAATTCTATTTTCCACACATAAGGATCTTCTTTCTCTATTTTACCAGAACATAATTTAAAAATAGTGAAAAAAATTCAGTAAAGGAATTAAAATATTACATTAGAAACTATTCATTTAATGTAAGAGAAAGTGGTGAAGGAGAAACAGGAAAGACATGAGATATATAGAAAACAAAAAGTAAAATAGCAAACATAAATTCAACTATAGCAATAATAGCACTAAATGTAAATGAATTAAACAACTCAACGAAGGTCAGAGATTGTCAGATTGGATAAAAAAAACAAGATCTACCTATTTGTTCTGCAGGGGACACACTGCAGATTCAAAGATACAAAAGACTGAAAGTAAAACGATGGGAAAAAAATATGTGATGCAAACAACAACCACAAGAAAGCTTGAGTAGATATACTAGTATCAGCCAAAACAGACTTTAAAACAGCAACACAAAAGTTACTACAGATGGAGAGAGACATTTTATAATGGTAAAATGGTTAATCCATCAGAAACATATAACAATTATAAACATGAGTTTAACAACTAAGCTCCCAAAATACATAAAGTAAAAAGTGACAGAATTGAAGGGGGGAATAGATGACGCCACAATAATAACTGCTCTTTCTCTCTAAAAGGATAGAAAAACTAGAAAGAAGACCAAAAAAGAAACAGAAGAATTGAACACTATAAAATTAGACTTAACAGACATCTATAGAATGCTTTAACGAAGAACTATAGAATACACATTCTTCCCAAGCATACATGAAAATTTCTCCAGGTTCCACCATATGCTAGATGATAAAAGAAGCTCAATAAACTTAAAAAGACTGAAATCATACCAAGTGTGTCTGCCAACCATAAAGGAATGAAATTAGAAATCAATAACAGAAAGAAATTTAGAATGTTTGCAAATACATACAAATTAAAATACACCTTCGGAAATAACCAGTGGGTCAAAGAAGAAATTATGATAGAAATTTAAAAATCCTTAAAATGAATGAAAATAAAAGTACAACATATTGAAATATGATATGCAAATAAAGCAATGCTTGGAGGGAGATCTATAGTTGAAAATGCCAATATTAAAAAAGGGGGGTTGGGCACCTGGGTGGCTCAGTGGGTTAAAGCCTCTGCCTTCAGCTCAGGTCATGATCTCGGGGTCCTGGGATCGAGCCCTGCATCGGGCTCTCTGCTCAGCAGGAAGCCTGCTTCCCTTCCTCTCTCTCTCTGCTTGCCTCTCTGCCTACTTGTGATCTCTCTCTGTCATATGGATGGATAAAATCTTTAAATTATTTAAAATAAATTAAAAAAATTTAAAAAAATAAGAAAAATAAAAATAAAAAAGGGGGTTGGCGCCTGGGTGACTCAGTCGGTTAAGCATCTGCCTTCGGCTCAGGTCATGATCCTGGCCAGGGTCCTGGGATCAAGTACCGCTTTTCCCTCTACCCCTGCCTCCTGCTTGTGATCTCTCTTTCTCTCTCAATAAATAAAAATCCAAAAAGAAAAAAAAAGAAGATCTCAAATCAGTAACTTAACTGTCACCTTAAGATACTGAAAAAGGAGATTGTTAAGCCAAAGCACGCAAAAGGAAGGAAATGAAAATGATAAGCACAGACTGGAAATTAATGAAATAGAGAATAAAAAGAAAAGAAAAAATGAAATCAAAAGTTAGTCCTCTGAAAAGACAAACGACGTTGACGAACTTTTAGCTATAGAAAAAATGAGAGAAGACTCAAATTACTAAAATCAGAAATGAGAGAGAAGACATCACTACTGACCCCACAAAATTCAAGAGGATTATAAGAGAATACTGTGAACCCGTACCAACAAATTAGAAAACTTAGATGAAATGGACAAATTCGTAGAAAGACACAAACTACTAAAGCTGACTCAAAAAAAAAAAACCGGAAGGGAAAACAAATTCCAAATAGACCTATAAGAAGTAAAGAAATAGCATTAATGACTCAAACTTCCCACAAAGAAAAACTCAGACACAGCTGGTTTCACTGGTGAATTCCACTAAAGATTAAAAAAAAAAGAAAGAAAGAAAGAAGGAAACTCTTCCCAACTAATTCTACAATATCATCCTGATAACAGAATCTGACAAGAAAAAGCAAACTACAGACCAATATATCCTATTTACATTGTCCCAAAAACTCTCAACAAAGGAGTATTAAACCAAATCCAGCAATATATAAAAATATTATATACCATGACCAAGAAGGATTTATCCCAGAAATGCAAGATTAGTTTAACATTCAAAAATAATACTATTTAAAAATTAAAAATTTTTTAAAAATTTAAAAATTTAAAAAAGGACAAAAGCTACATGGTCACCTCAATAGATGCAGAAAATGAATTTAACAAAATCTAACACACTTTCCATGACGAAAAAAAAAACTCAACAAACAGCATAGGAAGGAATTTCTTCAGCTTGATAAAAGGCATCTATGAAAAGAAAAAAAAAGCTAACATTACACTTATCGTTAAAGGTAACTTACATACTTGTAAGTATATACTTATATATAACTTATATACTTAAGTATATACTTATATAACTTATACACTTAAGTATATATTTATATAACTTATACATACTTATATAACTTATATACTTAAGTATATACTTATACTTAAAGGTAAAGACTGAATATTTTCCCCTTAAGATCAGAAATAAGAAAAGAATATCTGCTCTTACTGCTTCTATTCAGTTTGGTACTGGAGGTTCTACCCAGGGCAATTAGGCAAGCAAAAGAAATAAAAGGCATAGAGATCAGAGGGAAAGAAGTAAAACAATCTCTACTCTGTAGATAAAATTATCTTAAATATAAAAAAATCCTAAGAAATCCAAAAAAACTACTAAAGATAATAAATGAGCTTATAATGTTACATGATACAAGATCAATATACGAAAAATATTTCTATACAGTAACGATGAGAAATTGAAAATGAAGATAAGAAAACAATTCCAACTACAATAGCAATAAAAAGAATAAAATACTTAGGAAAAAATGTAACAAAAGAAGTGTAAAACCTGTTCTCTGAAAATTACAAAACACAGAAATTTAAAAGATTTAAATAAATTCAAAGACATTCATGTTCATAGATGAAAAGACTTAGTATCTTTGAGATGGCAATATTACCCAAATTGATTGACAGAATCAACACAATCTCTGTCAAATCCCATCTGACTCTTTGTACAATTTGATGAGTGTATCCTCAAATTCATACGAAAATGCAAAACAAAACACTCATTCTAGTCAAGACATTCAGGAGGACTTAACACTTCCCAATTTCAAAACTTACTACAAGGCTACAGTTGAATCAAGACAATGTGGTACTAGTATAAGAACAGACAGATACAGCAATGGAAAAAAATCAGTTAAAAAAATAAAAATTAAGAATAAAATGAATCATTAAATTTAATACTTTTAATAAGATTATTAAAAGGCAATCTTCACATTTATGGCCAGTTGATTTTCAACAAGGGTGCCAAAACAATTCAATGGGGAAAAATATCCTTTTCAAGAAATAGTGGTAGGGCAACTATACATCCACATGTAAAAGAATGAAATTGAACCTCTTCCTTACACTATACCCAAAAATTAACTCCAAAAGGATAGTAGACCTAAATATAAGAGCTAAAACTACAGAGGTCCTAGAAGAAACCACAGTATTAAATCTCAGTGACCACGGGCAAGGCAAAGTTTTCTTAGATACAACACCAAAAGCATAAGTGACTGAAGTAAAAATAGGTAAATCAGACTTCATCAAAATTAAAACCAACTTGTGCTTTGCTTTGAAGGACAGCTTCAAAAGACAATCCACAGAACAGGAGAATATTTTGCAAGTCATAGATTTGCCAAAAGACTTGTACCTAGAATATATAAAGAACTTTCTACTAATAATAAAAAGACAACCCAATTTTAAAATGGGAAAAGAATCTGAGTAGATATTTATCCAAGGAAGATATAGAAATGGTAAATATGCACATGAAAAGATGCTTGACATCATTAGTCAGAGAAATCGAAATCACAAAGACATACCACTTCACACCCACTAGGATAAGGTATAATTAAAGAGACAGATAATGAGTGTTGGTGAGTATGTGGGAAATTACTAGTAAATATGTAAAATGGAGCAGTCGCTTTGGGAAACCGTTTGACAGTCTCTCAAAATATTATACATAGAGTTATGATACAACCCAGGAATTCGACTCATCAGCACATTCACTAGAGAGATGAAAACACAATCTACGCAAAATCTTACAGAAGAATGTCATGGTAGGGGCGCCTGGGTGGCTCAGTGGGTTAAAGCCTCTGCCTTCTGCTCAGGTCATGATCTCAGGGTCCTGGGATCGAGCTCGGCATCAGGCTCTCTGCTTGGCGGGGAGCCTGCTTCCCCCTCTCTCTCTGCCTGCCTCTCTGACTACTTGCGATCTCTGTCTGTAAAATAAATAAATAAAATCTTTAAAAAAAAAAAAAAAAGAATGTCATGGTAACATTATTTGTAACAGCCAAAAGGTAGAAATAACCCAAACATCCATGAACCGATCAAGGAATAAACAAAATGGGGTATATATCCATACAATGTCATACTGTTCGGCCTTAAAAAGTCACAATATACTGATACAAGCTACAACACAGAAAAACCTTAGAAATATTATGCTAAGTACAAGAAGCCAGATACAAAAAGGTTATACATTATTCTATTCATCTGAAATGTCCAGGACGGGAAAATCCATACAGACAAAAAATCAGTTAGTGGTTACCTTGGGCTGGGATGTTTGGGAGGAAATGGGGTATGATGGCTGATGGGTATTTCATATCCTTCATACTTGAAGGATTATGAAAATATCCAAAAATGAACTATAGTGAGTTTCACAACTCTGTGAACATACTAAAAACCAATGAGTAGTACAGTTTAAATTTGTGAATTATTTGATATATGAATGATATCTCCATAAAGCTATGTGTGTGAGAGAGAACTTAATAACGGCTTTCAGATCATGTCCAAATTGTTGTGCCAGTCTCTCAAGCTCCTCCTTGCTCCAAATCACATGTCACATGACCTCATTCCCCTTCAAAATTGTTTCCAATTAGTTCTATCTATGGCTCTGTAACAAACTACCCCCAAATTTAGCAACTTAAAACAGCAAACGTTTATTTCATAGTTTCTGTGGGTCAGGAATCTGGGTGTGTCTCAGCTGGGTCCTCTGGCTTGGCTTCTCAGTGTTTGCCAGGACTATCCTCATCTCTAGGTCTGACTCAGGAAGGATTACTTCCCTCTCACTCACTTGGCTCTTGCAGTGCCTCAGATTCTCAGTGGCTGTTGACCCGAGACATCCCATCAGTTCCTTGCCACACAGGCCTCTCTACAGGGCAGTTCATCACATGTGAGCTAGCCTCCTTTAGAGAATGCAATGGTGCAAGAGAGGGAGCAGGATGAAAATCACAGTCTCTTTATAACCTAGTCTTGGAAATGGCATCCCATCACCTTTGCTATATTCTGTTCCTCACAAGGGAGTCACTAGCCCCAGGCCATGCACAAGGGCATGAATCCCAGGAGGCATCAGATGGGGCCACCTCAGAGGCTGCCTGCCATAGCATCTTACACCATCTGATCCCAATGGGTAAGTTTGCTCCTATCTTATAAGTATGGTTCAAGCATTCCTGCCCATTATCTTTATACTTCACTCATATTATCCCTTCACCTAACTCTTTCACTAATTCAAAGTCAGACCATTATTCAAGGTGAGCTCAAATTCCATGTGTTCCATGAAACTTTCCCTGATTACCCTTCATTATTCTCAACTCCTTCATATCTTATAATTACACTATATAATTTGCCCTTAATTATCTCCCGCCTTGCCTCATTATTCAAAGTATGTCTCTTCTGACAGCAAATACTTCATCTGAGAATTTGTTAGAAATACAGACTTTCAGGCCTCACTCCAGACCTACTGAATCAGAATCTGCATTTTAGCAAAATTCTCAGTGATTTTCATGCACATAAAAGTATGGGAAACACCATGGAATTTTACCATTCATTACCGTAGGTGAACCTGCGTAGGTCTCATATCCCCGACTAGGTTATAAGCACTTGGACAACTAGTACCATTTCTTATATTTCTTTTGCTCTTTTACACACACACACACACACTACACACACACAAAAGCATATTAAACAGCCCAGTGCTGAACATACTAAAACACAAATTAAACCTGCTAGAGAGAAAACACCACTATGAACTGACTGAATTTTAAAAGATTAGAATACATAAATGAATCAAATAACCTAAATTGTAATCTCAACTCTGCTATTCACCAGTCTGGGTGACTTTGGAAAAGTCACTTAATTGCCTTTCCATTTCTTTATCTGAAAAATGAGGTGACTACCATGGAATCTCTATTTTTCAACTTATTTTTAAATATCTGTTAATCTGCAATAAAATTAGAATGAATATAATTTAGTGTTACGTAAGGAATAAGAAAATGTGCTAGACTCTTCCAGTGCCTTACTGTCATCACCATGAATATTAGTATTAACTACACCGTTGATGTGGGAAAATGTTGCTTAGTCTAGGATTGTTTAGGAAAAACCATGTAATCGTATGTCCTATATTTCATTCCTCTTATAACTTAGGCCATGCCAAATATTTATTCAGTTGAAGAAATAAAGTAAATTGTTACAGAAGCTTAAAATGAGATTCTGGCTGGAGAACAAGAGACTAGCAAGAAGAACAAATGGAATCTCCCCTATTTTACACCCTGAGAATCTCCCCTACACTCAGAAAAGAAGCTGCAGGCTCTATCTATAAAAATCAGATTAGAGATAAGAACTTTGCCTTCGGAAAAAAAATCATGAATTTCCACCAGGACTCCAGCATCATGTGCTGTATAGAGAGAAGTGGGATTTGTTATCTGGAGCAGCAGCACTAGGCTGAGTGAATTAAGAGTGGACACGAAAACAGTTTTGTTCTTTTTTTTTAAGGCGCTCAGTTGAATTTTTTCTTCTACTTGTAAGGTCCAATCCCACCTCCAGAGTTTAAATTGGCACTTTCCCTAAGGACCTGGACTCCAATTACATCTTATCTTCCAATCTCTAAATCTCTTCAAATTCAAGGCCTCCACCTACTCTCCAGGAATAAAGTGCTGCTCTTCCCCTGTCCACATTCACCCAGCCTTTGTCCTCCTCTCTTATCCTGGAGAGGGTGCCAAATCCCCAGCAGGATCAGTTTACTTTACACATTTCTCTACGCTCTTTATTGTTAGAACAAGCCCTGGGTGTGGAAAATTGACCTCATAGTGATAACAAGGCTCGTGGGCAGGACTGCTGAGAGCTGTGGTTAGAGCTGAGGAAGGTGTTGCAGGGCCAGTGTGCTCCCACACTTACTTGTCCGCATTCATCATAGCTTTTACTTCCTGTAGGACTGCTCCAAGGATAGCACCCAGCTGCCTACCTTTAAATTTATGAGAAGAATGATGGCTGTGATGATGACAATAACTATAATAATACTAGTAATTGATGCTGTTGGGTGCCTCTGAACAGAAGCATATTTTTGGTTTCTGTCCTCAGGCTCCAAAGTGGTTCACATGGTGCAAATTGGTTAAGCATGCTCAGCATTTTGGCATTTTCATGTTACCTATCTGCCCACTCCTGGACCCTCTCGACACTGACTTACACTTTGAAATGTATTGCTCATTCCTGTGCAAATTGGACAGCAAGATCTTTACAGACTTTGAGATCATTCAGGACAAGTGGGTTTCCAGAGATCATTGTCTTAGAAGCACAAAGTCAAGAAGAAACATGGGAGCTCAAATCTGCCTAAAGAAGAAAACTCACATATTCTTTTCGCAGGTAAATTGTGCCTGCAGCCAAAGGCTGCTTTAGTAAAGTTGTCCTGAAACTGCTCCTTCTGTATAGCCAACCTCAGTCACCCAGACAGAAGTGGCAGAGCCATCACAGAGAAGAAATGAGCGAAAATAACACGGAACCAGGTACAGGAGACTCTTTCCACCGCTAACTCTGGCCTTGAGTGAGCCCGTCCTCCTTCCACACACTCAGCTTGCTCATCTGTGAAATGCAACAATTGAATACCACAGTATTTCCTGACTTGCCTGTTCATAAATATCTTGTGGAACACTTGTTAAAAATCCACACTTCCATACTGCTTCCTTGGAGATGCTGGCTGTATAAATCTAGCAGTGAGGTCCAGGGATCTGCATTTTAACAGATGACCCAGGAAAGCCTTCATAAGGGCCAATTTTGGAGACACCGGAACACAGGACATCTGTAAGCTCTTCCAGGTCTGCCTTCTCCAGAAGCTAGCTGGTCACTATTAAGTTTCCACTCCCTGCATAGTCCTGCTAGATCCTCAAGATGATAAGAGTAATAGCTACTATTTATATGGTGCCAGCCACTATTCTAAATGCTTTGCATGTATTAACTATTTTAATCTTCACAATAAACCTATGAGGCAAGTACTATTATTACCCTTATTTTAAAGATACAAACACAGGCATAAAGATTATATGATTTGCTAAAGGCAACCTGAATAATAAGGAAGTAGGGTTAGGATTCAAACCCAGGCATCCAGCTTCAGCTTAAGTCCTGCAGATGTGAAATAGTTCAGAATCCCCCAGCATTAGGCACTTAGTAAACTGTAAAATGAAACAAAACAAAACAAAACCCAACCTGTAGCAGCTAACAATAGTAATTTAGCAATCATCTACTTGATCTGGATCAGTGTCTCTAGAGCCACTATGGATGAAACAGGAAGGCCAAGAGGACA
This sequence comes from Potos flavus, assembly GCA_028534135.1. NCBI lineage: Eukaryota > Metazoa > Chordata > Mammalia > Carnivora > Procyonidae > Potos > Potos flavus. Next base: position 105,970,164 of record CM052895.1, on the reverse strand, counting down.
ATGCTCTGGGCTCCATCCCTGCTTCAACCAGAGTAAACTGATTTTGTCTGTGTGATACACTGAGGTCCATGTCAGATCTCAATTGGTGCCCCAAAAAGGGTTCTTGTGATTTAAAATGGGGTATTAAAAATCATTGCTATAGCCTACCTTTTTCATATAAATAAGAAAAGTAACCCCAGTAATTAAGAAACTTCTCCAGAATCACAAAATAGGTCCCTTCCAACTGCCTCTAAAGCCCCAGGTTTCTAGACTCCTTTCTTAGAGTCAAAATAGGCTTATCAACCTGATGGACTTAAAGCCACTAAAATTAATATAAAATTAATACAGATTAGCCAAATAGCCGTTAGAAAACTGAAGATCGGATGACAAAATCAGGGCAGCAGCATTTGAAATGTGACATTCACAGTGATACCAAACAGAAAGGAAAGCTGTGTCTCAATGGCTGTGTCTACCCTACATTATTTATGAAGTCAAGATCCACAACTAACTCCTCCAGTAGCTATAGCATTACCAAAAATCAGGAAAAAATCCCAACCAGCTTGTGTTGAAGTGGAAAGATGACTAGCATTGGAGTTGGAGGACCTGAATATGAACTCTAGCTGTACCACTTCCAACTTCGGTAATGACACTAGTGATTAGACAAGCCACTAAAATGAGGCTTTCATGAGACTATATACGTAAATAAGCTTACCAACCATAAAGATGTTTGATAAATGTAAACATCTTTTAGATTGTAAGTTCCAAATCACAGCTTGGTTTTACTGGCTTGAACTTGTGAAATAGAAGAGATCTGCTAATACATCTATTATGCCATGATGTTGGGAGGAGGGCTGACCACATAAAGGAGAAGAGACCAGAACTCCCAGGAAATTTCCCTGAGCTACCCACCTTGCCTTGAACTTCTGTGGGCATGATGATGATGATGATGATGATTTTATTATTTCTCCTAAAAAAATAAAGAGGAAATTCTGCCATTTTGAGCATTGATGAGCTACCAAGTAGATGCTGTGACCATCATCAGTGTGATCCTGTAAATGACTCAATTGCATCATTCAGGTACTACCCAGAGGTCACCAGAGGTTTAAGGTTAATGCGCACCTTGGCATGGAAGTTAGTGCTTCTGATCCTACTCAGTTTTCTTGCTCACTCTGACACTGGTTAGTAGGTAAAGAGGGAGCTGTGTGTCAGCCTAAGGGCAGACTGTAGCAGAAAGGCACTGGAACACCAAAGCAGTGCCATCATCAAGGAAGAGGTTTCACTGCAAATCAGGCCAATATGTATCTGCCTTCTGTGCCAGAATGAGAGTTCTTAGAATGAGAACTCTCTGAGAATGAAAGGCCCCATTCATCCATCCTGAATTTTCATCATTCATTTTGTTGACAAATGGATCAAGTGTTGACTTACTCTGTTCAGGCTGATATAACAAACTATCATAGACAGGGTGGCTTATAAACTACAAAAACTTATTTCTCACACTTCTGGAGACTAGAAGTCCAAGATCAGGGTGCCAACATGATTAAGAGCTGGTGAGGGTCCTCTTCTAGGTTGCAGACTGCATACTTCTCAGGGTACGCTCACATGAGGGATGAGGATAGAATAAAGATACTTTTGAGCAAACATAATGCTAAGTATTGTACTCTAACAGTTGCTGATTAAAGGGTGTATTTCAAGAAAAGGGAAAAGGATCCAGAAATAAACTCTGAAATATAAGAAGAAATGATGAGCAAACAAAATGATTAACTATATGACAAATTTTTAATGCAAGCTGTAAAAAATAGTAATAGTAATAGTAATGTGGGAAGGATGGTAAAAACCAAGATTTAGTACTAAAATACTGGACAATATAACATAACATAAAACAGGCTATGATTGGCAATTGGTGTTCAAGTTTTCTAACATCTTTGTATTGTTAGGGAGGAAAATCTGAGGTCTAATTTTCTTTGGCAATAGTGCATAGGAGCTTTGCTTAATAAAATGGCCTGTCGGAGGCAGTGAGGAAATGCTACAGACAAAAATACCCCACACTGATATGCTGACCAAATTAGGAAAAGAGGACAGTTTATGGAAAGGAATTTTTAAAGTGAAGAAAGAATAACTTCCATTCTCAAACTTCACTTAATGAAACAATCATCAGAAAAGAATAGTTCAGGACATCAGCAACATGGCAAAAGAGGTTCCCAGCTCCTATCCCCCACAGAAATAATGATTTGGCAGCTATCCACAGACAAAAGTGTCTTTGTGGGAACTTTGGAACCTAGGTGGGAGACTGTGAAATCTTGGTAGAGCCAAGACTGAGGAGGGCTGCTTTGAGAAAGTAGGCACGTTCCTCAATGTCAGGCTTGCTAACTACAGCAATTATGGACCAGAAGTAGCCCCATTCCTCAGTGAACTTGGTTCCAGCCCCACTCTGCCATGGTCCAGGACTAGTCCTGCACCCCTAGAAATAGTCCTGCAATCTACAAACCCAAGCATAGGCCCAGAAAGAACCCCAAGTCAAAGTTAATAGAAGGAAATAATAAAAATTAGAACAGGAAAAAAAATATCACAGAGAATATAAAAACAATAGAAAAAATCTATAAAAGAAAGAGCTGGTTTTTGAAAAATAAACAAAATTAACAAACCCTTACAACAGAGGCCTCAGAATTAAAAAGGATCATAATATACTATTATGAACACTTATACTCCAACAAATTGGATAGTGTAGATGAATGGATAAATTCCTAGAAACATACAACTTACCAAAACAGAAAGAAGAAATAGAAAGCCCGAATAGAACAATAACAAATAAGAAGATTAAATTAGTAATCAAAAAACTCCCAACCAACAAATCCCAACCAGATGACTTCATAAGTAAATTCTTTTTTCCCCCATAGGTAAATTATATCAAACATTCAAAAAAGAATTAATAGCAATACGTTTCAAACTCTTCCAAAAACCAGAAGGGGGAACATTTCCAAACTCATTTTATTAGGGCAGGATCACCCTGATACCAAAATCAAAGACACCATAAGAAAAAAAAAAAAAAAACTATAGGTCAATATCCCTGAACATAGATGCAAAAATCCTCATTAAAACACTAGTAAGGCAAATTTACTAGCATGTTAAAAGGATCATCCACCAAGACCAAGTGGGATTTATCCCTGAGATGCAAGGATGGTTCAAAATATGCAAATCAATCAATGTGATATACAGTATTAATAGAATGTAAGATTAAAAACCACATGATAATCTTAACAGATGCAGGGAAAGAGTTTGACAAGACTCAACATCCATGGATGCCTGGGTGGCTCAGCTGGCTCAGTTGGTTGGGCATTTGCCTTTGGCTCATGTCATGATCCCAGGATTCTGGGATCAAGTCCCTCATCAGGCTCCTTGCACAGTGGGAAGCCTGCTTCTCCCTCTGCCTGCCACTCCCCCTATTTGTGGTCTCTGACAAATAAATAAAATCTTTAAAATCCTTAAAAAAAAAAAAAAAGACTCAACATCCAATCATGTTAAAAACTCTCAAGAAAACAGATACAGAAAGACCTTATCACAACATAACAGAGCATATATGGAAAGCCCACAGTTAACAACATAAACAACGTGGAAAACTGAAAGCTTTTCCTCTAATACCCATTACAAGGCAAGCAGGCTCACTCCCACCACTTCTATTCAGCATAGTGCTAGAAGTCCTAGCCAAAGCAAGCAGACAAGAAAAGGAAAAATGAAAAACATACAAAGTGGAAAAAAAGAAGTAAAGTGATCTTTGTTTGCAGATGACAGGGTCACATGTGTAGAAAACCCTAACGCAACCAAAAAAAAAACTGTTAAAACTTATAAATGAACTCAGTAAAGTTTCAGGATAGAAAATCAACATACAGGGGCACCTGGGTGGCTCAGTCATTAAGCGTCTGCTTCAGCTCGGGTCGTGATCCCAGGGTCCTGGGATCGAGCCCCGCATCAGGCTCCCTGCTCTGCAGGAAGCCTGCTTCTCCCTCTCCCACTCCCTCTGCTTGTGTTCCCTCTCTCACTGTGTCTCTCTCTGTAAGATAAATAAATAAAATCTTTAAAAAAAGAAAATCAACATACAAAAATCAGTGGTGTTTCTATACACTGATAATGAACTGAGAATGAAATTATGAAAACAATCCCATTTACAATAGAAATAAAAATAATAAAATATTTAGGAATAAAATTAACAAAATAAGAGAGAGGCTTACATTATAATTCAACATTTTTTTTTAAAGATTTTATTTTTATTTATTTGACAGAGAGAGATCACAAGTAGGCAGAGAGGCAGGCAGAGAGAGAGTGGGAAGCAGGCTCCCCACTGAGCAGACAGCCTGATGTGGGGCTCGATCCCGGGACCCTGAGATCATGACCTGAGCCGAAGGCAGAGGCTTTAACCCACTGAGCCACTCAGGCGCCCCTATAATTGAACATTATTATACATTGATGAAGAAAATTAAAGAAGAAATAGGTAAATGGAAAGACAACCTATGTTGACAGATTAGAAGAATTAATATTAACATGTCCACAATACTCAAAGTGATCTATAGATTCAATGTAATTTCTATCAAAATCACAATGACAGTCTTTACAGAAATAGAAAAAACAATCCAAAAATTGATATGGAACCTCAAAGAGACCCCAAAGAGCTATGCAGTCTTGAGCAAGAAGAACAAAGTTTGAGGCATCACACTTCATGATTTCCAAATATATTATCAAATTAAAGTGATGAAAACAGTACAGTACTGGCATAAAAAACAGACATATGGAATGGAATGGACAATGGAATAGAATATAGAGTCCAGAAATAAATCCATGCATTTATGTTCAACTATCTTCTACAAGACTACCAAGAACACACAACAGAGAAAGGAAATTCTCTTCGAAAACAGTGCTTAGAAAATTGTATATCAATCAATTTGCAGAAGAATGAAATTGGACCCTTATCTCACACCCTATACAAAAAATCAACCTAGAATGGATTAAAAACTTAAACATAAGACTTGAATCTGTAAAGTTCCTAGAAGAAAACATAGGGGAAAACTTCTTGACATTGGTCTGGGCAATAATACTTTGGATATAACATGAAAACCATAGCAAAACAAAAGCAAGAAGAGACAAGTGGAATTGCAATCAATCTAGAAAGCTTCTGCACAGCAAAGGAAACAGAGTGAAAAGGCAACCTACAGAATGGAAACTATATATCTGATTATAAGAGCTTAAGATACAAAATATTTAAGAAATTTATACAACTCAATAGCAAAGAAAGAAAGAAAGAGAAGAGAAGAGAAAAAAGAAAAGAAAAGAAAAAAGAAAAGACAAGACAAATTAAAAAGAGCCTAAGGACCTGAACATACATTTCTCAAAAGAAAACATATGGCCAACAGGTATGTGAAAAGGTATTCAACATCGCTAATCATCAAAGAAATACCAACCAAAACTAAAATGAGATATCACCTCACACCTGTTAGAATGGCTACTATCAAAAAGACAAAAAATAACAAGTGTTGGTGAGAACGTGGGAAAAAGGGAACTCTCAAACACAGAAGAAATGTAAATTGGTGCAGCCATTATGGAAAACAGTATGGAGGGTCTTAAAAAATATAAAAATAAAACTACTATATGATCCAGCCCACTTCAGGGTATATATCTGAAGGAAATGAAATCAGCATCTTGAAGATATATCCATAAGTGAATGTTAATTGCAGCATTATTCACAACAGCCAAGATATGGAAACAACCTAAGTGTCCATTCACAGATGGATAGAAAATGTGGTATTTGTGTGTGTGTGTGTGTGTGTGTGTGTGTGTATGTATACATATATACACACATGTGTATATATGTATATATAGGTATATGTATATATGAATATTACTCAGCCTTAAAAAATAACGAAATTCTGCCTTTTCCAAAAACACGGAAAAACCTGAAGGACATTATACTAAGTGAAATAAGCCAGACACAGAAAGATCATAAATATATGATCTCATATATATGTAGAATTTCAAAATGCCAAACTCATAGAAGCAGAGCAGAATGGTGTGTACCAGGGATTGGAAAGTGGGGGAAATGGGGAGATGTCAGTCAAAGGGTACAAATTTACAGTTGTACCAGATGAATAGGTTCAGAAGAGCTATTATTAATAGCATGATGAAGTTAACAATGCTGTATTGTATACTTGAAATCTGCCAAGAGGGTAGATCTTACCACAGAAATAATCAACAGAAAAATGGTAACTATGTAAAGTGATGTATATGTTAACTAGCTTGATTGTGATGATAAATTCACAATGTATATGTATATCAAAACATCCAGTCATGGGGCGCCTGGGTGGCTGTCAGTTAAGCGGCTGCCTTCAGCTCAGGTTATGATCCCAGGGTCCTGGGATTGAGCCCCAGGTCCTGGCTCCTGCTCAGCAGGGAGCCTGCTTCTCCCTCTCCCACTCCCCCTACTTGTGCACTCCCTCTCTCTGTGAAATAAATAAATAAATAAATAAATAAATAAAATCTTTTTTTAAAAATCCAGTCAATACTTTAAAAATATACCATTTCTATTTATCAGATATACTCCAATAAAGCTTGGGAAAAAAGAATAATTCACCCTCAAAAGTAAAATAGTAACCTCTATCCTAGCCCAGAGAACTGACCATAAGCCTTAATGCCAATTAAGATCTCATCTACTCTTTCACAAACAATTAGACATACGTATATGGTTGAGGATGGTTGCTTACATGGTTTATATCTCCCCAAATTCTCATCAAAGCTATGTGAATCTCTCTGACTAAGCACTAGAAACCTCCTGTGAACTCGGGCTTCTCACACTGGGGTAAGAGAGGTGGCAATTTTCTGGGAAAGTGAGCTCTGAACCCAAACTGAGACATTCTGGGCTTTTACAAACTACCAAATCTGATAAAAATGGTTTTACCCATGCAGACCTCTTTAAAAACAAACAGCTATATAAATCACCTGCTCTCTTAACCAGAAACAATTTAAGTAAACAAACAAACAAAAAAATACCAGACTGAAATCAGTTTAGTGTAGCTATATTGTAGTTATATTCTGTATCTTAAAATTATAGTTATATAAAAAAAATTGTAGTTATATTCTGTATCTTAAAATTATGTCCCTGGAACATATTCTGCAAAATTCATAGAGGTGTCAACTTTGCATATACAGAATATCTAAGTCAGGGTATGAGTTTTGGGGTTGGACAGCCTGGATTTGAATATCAGCTTCACTGCTTACTGTCTGATCCTTAGCTTCAGTTTCATCATCTATGAAGTAGAGACAATAACACCTGTCACATATGGCTGTTACAGAAAGAAGTGAGATAAGCATATGGATTTCAGAAAGAAGGTGACAGCAAGGAAGCAATCAGTGTTAGCTGTATCAATAATAGTAATGGGGGCAACAGCAGTGTTACTAATCTGTACCAAGGGTTAATTTAAGTGTCACTAACAAGGGACTTTGGAATGCATAGACATAAAATGCTGGAGGCTGAAAGGACTTAAAGTTCACTTATACCAATTGTCATTTCCTAGATGAGGATTTGAGGCCCAGAGAGACTCAGGGACTTGTCCAAAGTCACACAGCCAGTATAAGGGAATTCAAATCTGAACTTCAGCTTCTCGGCACTGGTCTGACACTATTTCTTCTTTATCAAATATTCTTGTGTTTGCTTTTATCTTCCCAGCAAATAACTTGTGAGGCTAATATAATTAAAATTGGAAGACTATTCCTGAGCACTATTCCAGTAAATGGAAAGAACATCGTAACATGGAGTCTGGCCAAGGAAAAACCAAGTTTGAGAAAAAAATGTGTTTGACCTCCTGGATGTAGTTCACCACATTGTGAAGCAAAGGAAAACAAAGAAGTCAAACTATTTTAGGTGCATCCTGATTGATATCTTTGAGGCCTATTCATTCAGAGTATACTCAATTTCATAGGCAAACCATCTTATCCTTTCAGCAATTATATTTTCTAAACAAAAAAAAAAATCTGGAAACTTGTATTGACAATGAGAGAAATATTTAAAATGCATACATATTCTTCTTGAAAATCCAGGTCACAACATTTCACCTACCAACCATTTCTGCCATTGTACCTTTTTTTGACTGCCCTCCCCACCATCCCCCATCTGAGAGATATTTCTGCAAAATATCATTTGGGGTCTGGCTTCATTCCTTTTACTTTAGCTACCTTGGGTCCTCATTTTCTTTATATTCACTGTAAGTGTCTTTTCTGTGCCATGACTAAATACCAGCTGAGTGTCTCATAATATCATTCTGATGGCTAACTAACACAAAATCATGTTCATTATGACTGAGTCCCAACTGAACATATCATTTTTTCAAATTGTTTTAAGGTGCTGTTTTTTTGAATGGCTATTGCTATTGTAGGTTGGACTGAGTAAAGAATTTTTCCAACCCAACTGTGGGAGCCCCTAGCACCTTCTCATTCACATCCAGAAGGACCTCTCCTTACCCTCAGTGCCCAGAGTGCTACATTCTGCTGAGAGCCATGAGGGCAAGTTCAAAAATCATAGGGCAACTTCTCAAATAGGAATGAATGATCAGTGTACCTGGAACTGAGACATACTGCGTCATCTTTGCCCCAGCTCCAGGTGGCAGAGGCCACTTCGAAGGTAGCCTCCTTTGCTAGCCAAGCCCCTTCTAGTCATAAAATCCACAGTTAACAGCTGAAATCACCTAGTCTGACCCTCTCATGATACAAAAAGGTCTACTAAGGTTCAGAAAGGTGAAATTACTCACCAAAGTAAACTCAGATCTCCTGACTTCTAGCTCAGGGCTTTGACGTGGTGTCACTAAGTCTATGGCAACCCTCCCAGCTCTCACTTCTGCTCTGATGACTCCACAAAGTTCAGGGGATTCCCTGAATCTCTTCTCCCTTCCCTGGACTCAACATGACTTCATTTTATATATGGTTTCATTATAGCCTTCTCTTAAGTAGCCCTAAGTCTTAACTATATTAAAAACTGAGGTCTAATGAAATTGTTAATATTAAATCACAGCATCACTGCCAAAGGGAGAATAATGATGACCTGACCTCCAGAGAAATGAAGAAGTGATCAAACCACACTACTATTTTTACTTGTCTATAATTATAAAAAGACTTGTATAAGTATAAATGAACACATGGTCACATGGACAGTGATTCAGAGCTTTCAGAAAACTCAGGTCACATTTAAAGGAACTAAATTCAAAAGATGTTGATCTCTTTCTTCTACCACTAAGTTATATGCCACTAAGTTATATGTCCTGGGAGTGTTACTAAACCAATCTGGGACTTGATTTTCTCATCTTTAAAATGAAGTATATGACATGGGTAAAGGTGATCAAAACATACAACTTCCAGTTATAAAATAAGTTAAGGAATGTAATGGCTAGCATGGTGACTATGATTAATAATACTGTAATGGATATTTGAAATTTGCTAAGGGAGTAGATCTCAAAAGTTCTTATCACAAGAAAAAAAATTTTTAACTGTGTGGTGATGAATGTTAACTAGAACTACTGTGGTGATCATTTTACAATATATACAAATATCAAATCATTATGTTGTACAACTGAAACTAATATAATGTTATATATCAATTAAATCTCAGCTTTAAAAAAGGGGAAACAATGATGTATTTGGAGTACATGATTTCTAATTTCCCTCCTAGGACTAAATTCTATTCCATGTTCTAAACAGTGTAAGGGAAACTGGGAGGCTAAGGAAAGAGTCTGAGAATTAGGCAGGGTAAGTTAGAGGAACAGAGAAGACAGTAAGTATTCCTTCAAATTTAGTCGTCACCTTCATTATAAGCCAAGAGATTTTGGCTCTGGTTCATTCAGACCTACTCACCTTTCCTTCTCTTCCATTTTACCTATTGCAATGTAAAAGCTCAAGGGATGCCCTATCATAAATAGTGATAAGAAGTTAAACCTGGGGGTGCCTGGGTGGCTCAGTTGGTTAAGCATCTGCCTACAACTCAGGTTGTGATCCCAGTGTCCTGGGATCGAGCCCTACATCGAGCTCCCTGTTCAGTGGGGAGTCTGCTTCTCCCTCTCCCTCTGCCCCTCCCCCCACTCATTCTCTCTCTCTCTCTCTCTCTCTCTCTCTCTCTCTCTCTGTCTCGTGTGCATGCGCGCGCACGCACATACCCTCTCTCAAATAAATAAAATCTTTAAAAAAAGAAGTTAAATATGAAATCCTTCGTGCTTATTATGAATTAATTTAAGCAAGCAATTAAGACATTTCTTCTTAATACCAAGTGAGTCTTTTGATGATGGATCTAGTCACAAGAACTTAAAGTTTGGACATCAGAGAACTTAAATGGGAAACAGGTCTTTATAGGGGGATACATGGGCTTTGGGCCACAGAAGTGCTACATGGGTAGTAAGACAACTATCTAATACGGAAAGAAGCGAAAACAGGGTTTGGAAAATGCTGCATATACCCTGGGCTTGCAGTTTTTCTGAAAGCCCTAATATGAGCTACCTTGGGCTTTGGGCACTTGCTCTGCCTGTTCTGGGCTAAGTTCCTGGGATGCAATGATAGCAAATGAGGAGATTTAGCACTGCCTCAAAGACCTTCAGTTCCATTTTCCCCTGGGAGGCAGGGGCAGAAAAGTCCTTCTCTCAGCCCAATTCATGGGCCAGGAAAGAGTCCTAGGGTCCAAGCAACTGATAATATCATAGTATCTGAAGAACATCACATGTTTTGAGGACTTCAAAATTACCAACTCTAAAGAAAAAGGGAACATCTCTCTGATGTAATCATTCATTAAGCAACAGACTAACAGACAAAATTTCATAGATTATCTGCAAAAATATTCACCTCCATCTTTTAGAAATCATTGAGCACAATCTTAAATCATTAAAAAAGAATTCCATATTAGTGCCTTCATGACTGCAAGAAACAGAAACAGAAACTCACTGGACCTAGCTAATGCAACAAACAAACGGGGGGAGTGTTATAATATGTGAGGGAGACTGCTCCTCACCTACCCAATCACCCATCTCTTTCAGCATTAGGTAATAAATAATGATTGCTTTGGCCAAGACATATTTTTCCCCACTTTCTCAACTTCCTTTTCTGTTAGCTGGGGCCATGTGTTAGCCATGTGATGCAGTTTTATCCAGTAAGGTATAAGGGGAAGTCTGCTAGGGAAGCTTCTGGGAAAGTTTTCCTCTACTGCTAAATGGGGCAGATAAAATTAGTGCCATCCCTTCCTCCTTGAACAAGAAAAAGATGTTTGGAGCTACTGCTTCCATCATGTAATTATGAGGGTTAATATATGGGAAAGAGAACCACAGAGATGCCACTCTGTCATCACTGAGCCCCTGAATCTATTCCCCCAGCCAACTACCTTCAGACTACCTGTTTTAAAGGCAAAGTAAGTGCTTATTTGAGTAAGCCTCCATAGCTTTAGATTTTTTCTTTTTCTTGCTGCTAAAACCATTTCTGACTAGTTGGGAAAATCTCATGAAACCCAAGGCCAATGTTGAAGCAGTCTTGACTTAATCTCTTGATACCAACTGCATCCAACGGTCTATCCCAATTTCAAGTCCAGCCTCTCTTGACCTTGCTGGTTTTACTCCTATTTTGTGCATTTCATACATCTACTACTCATATTTTATCTTGCTTCTGAAAAAAAAAATAAGAATGTGCCATCTATATCTTTATGAAGAGACTGGATCATTTCTCATTTTGGAGGAAACCACTGGATTTCAATTTAAATAAATTCAGTATGAGGTAATACTTGTTTCGTTCTATGAAGAGTATTCCAAGCTAATTGAATTGGATGGCCCTGTGTTTAATCTGATGCATACATTTCAAAGACCTGTAATTAGAGCAATATTTTAAGGGCAATGGGCAAATATCACATACCATAAATTACTTGTACACTTTTTCACCAACAACATTAGTTATAGGTATTGATTAACAAAGTTCATTAAAACTATCAACTCTACCATGCTGTCATTCCTAATGTGGTTGTAAAGCATATAGAAATTGTCTTTTCATATGAGTTTCTAGATAACGAAGACACAGATACATAAAAAAGAAAGATATTTTTTCTATATCTATAAGCAAAGAGAAAACAGCTGCAAAAGGACAGGTCCAGAATTTTAGCATGTGCTAATATCTCTCCAAGGGAAAGACAAGATAAGTGTGCTATCAAAATGGTGAACTCTGGCTATTGTGACTACCTGGGGTTACCTTGCAGGTAAACACTGAATATAACTTCTATAATCTCTCCTTCATTCATGAAGAAATCAGGCAAATGTGTCTGTATTCCTACCTAAGCTAAGAAGGCTTTCAAGTAACAGAGAGGTGATACACTGCTACAAGCTTTCCCCCAACATTTACCTTAATTTCATTATAAAATAGCTAATATTTATTAACATTTCCTATGCCTTATTCCATTTAAATCTCATAAAAATCCTATGAGGAATGTACTACTGATAGTCTCATTTGACCAATGAAAAAACTGGAACCTAGAATGTTAAGCAAGTTGTCAAGGATATAAAGGTAGGAAATCTGGAACTTAGATTTAAACCTAAGGAGTTTATCTCTGGAGTCTGGAATCTAAACCATTCTGCCATGGAGCAACCCATACATGTGTAAACATTCCTGCTATTATCTCTAATCCAGCTACCTCAGAAGGCAATTCAGAGGTGGGTATTTTCATAATAAGAAACAATCCTCTGGTCTTGAACTCCTAGCCATGTGATGCCCAACCTTCAGATACAGAGCTAAATGTTCTGACTATACCTGCACAGATGAAAGCAGGAGCTAAAATGGGGTTCCTGGAAGGGCTGTTAAAGGATTTGCCTTCGCCCTGAGTAATTTACATGCCTATAAACTTCTATTAGCACTTGAACTAGGGTACAACAGGATGGCTAAACTCATGGGAACTCATGGGTAGGAGACGAGCTGCCCCTACTTGCTTCTTTGCAACAAGGATCCAACATGATACCAGATTACTCACCTTCGATTCTTCTGAAGGGAATAAGCTCTTCATGGGTGATGAGAAGTTCATAAACACTTCCGAATTTGTGTGCTGTAAACTGCTATATCCCCTCTATCTTAAGGGTTTTCACTCCCCAGTTTAAAATGTAACTGTCCAGTACCAATATTACATATTACCAGATAACTCAGTAATAGCTATGTGAAATGTCACTTTATGTGCATGAGTCTATCAGATCCTTTCATGAAAGCTATATTTGATAAAGGAGAAAAGGAGGAAAATAGTATTTCTACATGGAGAAAACATGGAAGCAAACAAACTTGGACTGCTTCACAATTCAAGCTAAGATCAGCCCTGGTCACAGGACACTAACAGGTCTGAAGAGTTACCAGGCACAAGATTTTCAATGCTAAAATTAGCCACTGCAAATTAGGATCATCGTATGATTGGGAACCAATCACAGGATTGGTCATTCTATCATGGATTCGAGTTTGTCCATCTGCCTAACGCTCAGGAAAACTCAATTATCAATATTCTGAAACCAATCTAACTTCCCTTATGGGTAAATGGATAAACAAACTATGGAATATCCATAAAATAGAATACCACCAGCAATAAAAAGGAACAGATTATATTGATGCATGCAACAACTCAATGAATCTCAAAAGCATTATGCTGAGTGAAAGAAGCCAGTTTCAAAAGACTGCATGCTGCATAAACCCATTTAAAGGACATCCTTGGGCGCTTGGGTGGCTCAGTTGTTAAGCCCCTGCCTTCAGCTCAGATTGTGATCCCAGAGTCCTGGGATCAAACCTGGCATCAGACTCCCTGCTCTGAGGGAAGCCTGCTTTTCCCTCACCCACTCCCCCTGCTTGTGTTCCCTCTCCTGTTATATCTCTGGCAAATAAAAAAAATAAAAAAAAAATCTTTTTAAAAAATAAAATAAAGGACGTCTTTTAAAAAAAAATTAGTGATAGAGCACCTGGGTAGCTCAGTTGGTTAAGCATCTGCCTTCAGCTCAGGTCATGATCTCAGGGTCCCGGGACTGGGAACCCCAGTTCCCAGAGGAACTCCCTTTCCTCTCCCTCTGTGTTCTCTCTTTCTCTCTCCCAAATAAATTAAAATCTTAAAAAAAAAAAAAACTAGTGATAGATAACAGGTCAGTGGTTGTCAGGGAATAGGAAGCAGGAGAGTACATGAACATAAAATGATGACATGAGAAAGTTTTTCAAGGTAATGTAACTATTCTCATTCCTGGTGGTGATTACAAAAACCTATATGTGCATTAAAATTCATAGAATTTAACACCTAAGAAAAAAGTCACTTTTACAGTGTGATAATTTTTAAAATAAAATAAATTCATTCAAGAAGAATGTTCATGAAAAGAAAAAGTTTATTCACACATCCATCATGGCACAGGATACAAAACACTTAACTACACAAGAAGTTAGGAAATATGAGCTCTTGACCCAGTTCCTTTTAACTTGATACATGCACTTTTTCTTTTTTTTCAATTAATTAACATATAATGTATTATTGGTTTCAGAGGTATAGGTCTGTGATTCATCAGTCCTATATAATTCCCAGCGCTCATTACAACACATGCCTTCCTTAATATCCATCACCCAGTTACCCTATCCCCGCCCCCCAGCAACCCTCAGTTTGTTTCCTATGATTAAGAGTCCTTTATGGTTTCTCTCCCTCTCTGGTTTTGTCTTGTTTTATATTTTCCTCTCTTCCCCTATGATCCTCTTTGTTTCTTAAATTCCACACATCAGTGAGATCATATAATTGTCCTTCTCTGATTGACTTATTTCACTTAGCATAATACCCTCTAGTTCCATCCATGTCATTGCAAATGGCAAGATTTCGTTTTTTGACGGCTGCATAATATTCCATTGTGTTATACACACACACCACATCTTCTTTATCCATTCATCTGTTGATGGACATCTCAGCTCTTTCCATAGTTTGGCTATTGTGGACATTGCTACTATGAACACTGGGTTGCAGGTGCCCCTTCAGATCACTACATTTGTATCTTAGGGGTAAATACCTACTAGGGCAATTGCTGGGTCATAGGGTAGCTCTATTTTCAACTTCTTGAGGAACTTCTATACTGTTTTCCAGAGTGGCTGTACCAGCTTGCATTCTCACCAACAGTATAGGAGGGTTCCCCTTTCTCTGCATCCTCGCCAACATCTGTCATTTCCTGACTTGTTAATTTTAGCCATTCTGACTGGTGTGAGGTGGTATCTCGTAGTTTTGATTTTTATTTCCCTGATGCTACGTGATGTGGAGCATTTTTTCATGTGTCTGTTGGCCATTTCTATGTCTTCTTCAGAGAAATGTCTGTTCAGGTCTCCTGCCCATTTCTTGATTGGATTATTTGTTTTTTGGGTGTTGCGTTTGATAAGTTCTTTATAGATTTTGGATACTAGCCCTTTTATCTGATATATAATTTGCAAATATCTTCTTCCATTCCATAGGTTGCCTTTTAGATTTGTTGACTGTTTCCTTTGTTGTGCAGAAGCTTTTTATCTTGATGAAGTCCCAATAGTTCATTTTTGCTTTTGAAAAATTTTTTGAAAAAATTTTGAAAAAATTTTTGCTTTTTTTCCCTTGTCCTTGGGAGACATGTCTAGCAAGAAGTTGCTGCGGCTGAGGTCACAGAGATTGCTGTTTGTGTTCTCCTCTAGGAGTTTGATGGATTCCTATCTCACATTGAGGTCTTTCATCCATTTTGAGTCTATTTTTGTGTATGGCATAAAGAAATGGTCCAGTTTCATTCTTCTGCATGTGGCTGTCCAATTTTCCCAACACCATTTGTTGAAGAGACTGTCTTTTTTCCATTGGATATTCTTTCCTGCTTTGTCAAAGATTAGTTGACCATAGAGGGTCTATTTCTGGGGTCTCTATTCTGTTGCACTGATCTATGTGTCTGTTTTTGTGCCAGTACCATATTGTCTTGATGATTACAGCTTTGTAATGGAACTTGAAGTCCAGGATTGTGATGCCCCCAGCTTTGGTTTTCTTTTTCAACATTCTTTGGCTATCTGGGGTCTTTTCTGATTCCATTCAAATTTTAGGATTAATTTTTCCAGTTCTGTGAAAAATGTCAATGGTAAGGATTGCATAGAATGTAGAGATTGCTCTAGGTAGCACAGACATTTTAACAATATTTGTTCTTCCAATCCATGAGCATGTAACGTTTTTCCACTTCTTTGTGTCTTTCTCAATTTCTTTCATAAGTGTTCTATAGTTTTCTGAGTACAGATCCTTTGCCTCTTTGGTTAGGTTTACTCCTAAGTATCTTATGGTTTTAGGTGCAATTGTAAATGGGATCGACTCCATAATTTCTCTTTCTTCTATCTCATTGTTTGTCTATAGAAATGCAACTGATTTCTGCACAGTGATTTTATACCCTGATATATGCACGTTAGTAAATCACTAAACTCAAGGCTTCAGTGTTCTAATCAGTAACAGAGCCATGAACTAAGTCTCTAAAATGTATCTGACATAGCTCTAAAATTCTAAGCCCAGGATCTTGCATCATATGGAATTTCCCAAATTGTTTGTCTTAAACTCTAGCAAAGACTAAAATTAGCTAAGGGTGGGAGTTGGAATGGACAGACATCAAATGAGGGTACTTCCTGATTTAAAATGCTCTTGAAAGAAGAAGTAAAGGGCAGAAGTCTTTCACTACCAGAAAAAAAGAAGAAGAAGAAGAAGAAAAAAAAAAGATGAACTTCAAACTCAGTAAACTTTCTTAGGCATTTAGTCACACAAAGGACTCACTAGCTCAGGTCATGTAAAATTTTAAATCCCAGAGCTCGTAGCTGTCTCAGTAGGTTAAGTGTCTGCCTTTGGTTCAAGTAATGATCCCAGCATCCTGACTGAGCCCCAGGGCAAGCTCCCTGCTCAGTGGTAAGCCTGCTTCTTCTCCCTCTGCCCCTCCCCCAACTTGTGCACATGTGCACTCTTTCTCCCTCTCTCAAGTAAATAAATAAAATCTTTAAAAAAAAACTTTTTTTAATCCCCTCTTCCCTTCTTGCTCAAAACAAAACAAACTAAAGGACAAGAGAACAAAAATCATAACTCTCCCTGCCTATAATTTTGAGGTAGCCTTTTGGTTTTGCCGCTCTATGTTAGACAGAAGATGGAGAAGGAAGAAGGACTTGATTTATGCCATAAAGAAATCTGAAGTTATTCGAGTGGGTGTGTATTCAATCTGAAAGCAATCAAGCTGATCATAGCTTCATACTGAAATTCCAGAAAAGAAAACATTTCTATTTCAGCTATTGGAATGTCCCTTAAAATTTTTGTCCCCATTTCTAATTGAGAAATTCCTGTGAAAGGGAAGGAAAATACAAAGGTCACTTTATACAGGACTTAGGACTCCCTAAAGAATATTAAGGGGAAATGCCCTAACAAATGAGTATCTTGCTGGTACCAGGAAGGGATTTCAAAGAAGATTAAAGAGAATTGTGGGAAAAGCATTGTCTCTTAAATTTTGGTTCAATTTTTAAAACCTTTAGTGGCAACGATTTGCTCCAAATTATAAATCAAATATATGAACACTGAATAAAAAGAATATTAAATTTTATATGTGGTGTTCTGACTCTTATTACCACTGAAAGCGTTTGAGTATTAAAAAAAGTCAACTCACATACTCTTTATTTATGCTCACTTATATCATAAAATTGTAGTTTCTTAAGAGCCTCTTCACGTGCTACAAACAGTATTGAGTTTATGGGTGTACTGAATTTTCCTGCAACCCTTTTATATAGTAAATGGCAATTTTAATTGTATGACAAAAATAATTCTTGGAATCCACTGCCTCTTATATTTAAGTTATAAATTTAAAGTTATAAATTTAAAGTTATAATTTAAAAATGTAAAGTAAGTTTTGAACTAAGCAAAATATGATTCTCCAATCCATTCCCTCTTGGAATTTTAGAGCCCAAGGACATCAGATACAATGTCCAGGCTGATGCTGAAATTCTGCTGTATCCCCTTTGCTGGAACGCTTGTCCCAGCAAACAACCTATTCCTCACAATCTATTGCATAAGACAAAGGTGCACCACTGTGAAACAACTCCAATCCCTAGCCAACCCTTTCAATGACCTGAGCCCGGATCTGTTTCCAGAGACTTCCATCCCCTAGAACTGGTTCTGCCCTCAAGGATACAAAATATCGTCTCTTCCTTTTACAGCTAGCTTACATCTATAAAAACTGCAATCATGTCCCTGGCTTGGTTTTCTCTTTTTCATATTAAACATCACTGTCCCCTTGAACTAGTTCCCATGTGAGTAGCGTTTCAGCCTCTTTTTATCCTGGTTACCCTCCTCTAAATTACTAGTGACTTTTAAATACTGTATTCCTAGAGCAGAACATAATGACTGCAGTATACCCAATTGGCCTGGAGTCCCTACCTTGAAATGAACAGTATGCTTCTATTATTGTGGTATTGATGGTACTATTATTATTTACCATGACAGGGATACATTCCTTCAAGTGAGCTTTCTTTCAGAGAGGAAATTTCCTCATTGATAAAATGAAGAGGTTGCATGAAATAAATAAGGGATATGTTTCATCAATTAAAATATCATGTGAAGACAAATATGCTAAGGCAGGGAGTTTCCTTGGTAAAAACAAGGGTATGCAAAGCAATCTAGAGATTCAGTGAAATCTCTATGAAAATTCCAATGGCATTTTTCACAGAAGTAAAACAATACTAAAATTTGTTTGGAACCACAAAAGACCCCATACAGCCAAAATGATCTCAAGAAAGAACAAAGCTGGATGCATCCAGACTTCAAACTATATTACAAAGCTATAGTAATCAAAGCAGTATGGTACTGGTACAAACAGACACATAGATTAATGGAACAGAATAGAGCCCAGAAATAAACCCATGCATATACGGTCAATTACTTTACAACAAAGGAGCCAAGAATATACAATGGAGAAAGGACATTCTCTTCAATAAACAGTGCTGGGAAAACTGCATTGCCACATGTAAAAGGATAAATCTGAATCACTATCTAACACCATACACAAACTCTAACACAAAATGTATTAAAGACTTGAACATAGACTTTAAACCACGAAATTCCTAGAAGAAAACATAAGTAGCAAGCCATAACCAACATAGCGCCAACAGGTACCTAAAAAGATGCTCAGCATCAGTAATCATCAGGGAAATACAAATCAAAGTCACAATGAGATATTACCTCACACCTGTCAGAATGGCTATCATCAAAAAGACAAGAAAAAACAAGTGTTGGCAAGGATGTGGAGAAAAGGAAACCTTTGTGCACTGGTGGAGGGAATACAAATTGATGCATCCACTATAGTAAACAGTCTCTCAATTTTTTTTTTTTAATTTTAAAAAGAATTACCATATGATCCAGCTATTCTACTTCTGGATATTCATCTGAAGAAAATAAAAACATTAACTTGAAAAGATACATGCACGCCCCCCACCATGTTCATTGAACCATTATTTACAATACCTAAGACATAGAAACAACCTAAGAGTCCATCAGTGGAAGAATAGATAAAAACAATGTGATACACACACACACACCACACACACACACACACACACACGAATATTATTCAGCCATTAAAAAATCTTTGGGCACCTGGCTGGCTCAATCCATAGAGCATGCAACTCTTGATCTCACGGTTGTGAGTTCAAGTCCCATGTTGCACGTAGAGCTTACTTGAAGAAAGGAAGAAAGAGAAAATCTTGCCATCTGTGACAACATGGATGAAGTTTGAAGGCATTATGCTAAGTGAAATAAATCATATAGAGGGAGACCAATGTAGTATGATCTCACTATATGTAGAATCTAAAAAAAATAGAACAGAGCTCATTGGCACAGAGACTAGTGGTTGAGAGGTGTGGGGAGGGCAAAATGGGTAAAAGGGGTCAAAAGGTACAAACTTTCAGTTATAAAGGAAATAAGTCATGGCGATATAATTACAGCATGGTAACTACAGTAAATAATACTTTATTGTATATTGGAAAGTTGCTAGAAGAATAAACCTTAAAAATTCTCATCACAAGGTAAATAACTTTGTAACTATATATGGTGGTGGATGTTAACCAGACTTATTGTGGTAATCATTATGCAATATATACAAATACCAAATCGCTATGCTGTACACCTGAAAATAATATAATGCTATATGTCAATTATATCTCAATAAAATTTTTAAATTTTTAAAAAATATTTAGAAGTAAGGGTTTGAATAGGATGGAGGGGGCTGGATGTCTGCCTGCTTGAGCATCCCCTTACCATAACTCCCACCTTCAGGCTTCTCAGGTATTTCTATAAGGCTTAGGATTCTTGCTCTCATAGCCCAAACCCAACCTCATGGTTCTCTGGAAAATGAAAATCTTTCTAACTTGAGTGTTACTTGCCTCTAACAAGCTACAGGTAGTAAAATAACTTAGATTTCCCCATCCTGGGCATTATACCAACAGCTCACTGTTCACTCATATCTTGTTAACAGTAAGGTGAAGAAGTTTTTTTGTTTTTGTTTTGTTTTTTCCTTTTTTTTTTGGTTTTTGTTGCTTTGTTTTTGGCTTTGCAAATCACTTTCATGCAGGAGAAATGAAAATCAGGGGCCATATACAAATATATAAATTGATATAAAATCAATTTAACTATGTTATTTTAGTGTAAAGCAAGCCTCTGTTCATTAAGAATTAAGAAGGTTGGGAAAAAAAATCAAAGAAGTTTTTTCGTTTTTTCATGCTTCAAGTTTTTATTTAAATTCTAGATAGTTAACATATAGCATAATATCAGTTCCAGGAGTAGAATTTAGTGATTCATCACTTACATACAATACCCAGGGCTCATCACAACAAGCGCCTGCCTTAATCCCCATCACCTATTTAGCCCATCCCCTGCCTACCTCCCCTCCATCAATTCTCAGTTTCTTCTCTACAATTGAGAGTCAGAGTCAAAAGCTAGAATATGTTTGATCTCAAGAATAAGGGACAAACAAAAAGAGGAAAACATGGAAGAAACAAATGAAATGGAGAGAGAAGAAAAGGCAATCAGAGGTACGAAAATTTGGACAGAAAACCAAGAGAGGGGGAGAAGAAAAGCAGTGAGCTGGAGATGGGGAGTGAGTGGAGGGAGATGGGGATTCCAGTGAAGTACAAATGGGAGGTAATTTTTTTTCTCTCCACAACTGTCCAAGAGCAGAACGCTGATTTCCTGGGCACTTCATTCCAGAGGTTCATGTTAATGAGAACCAGTCCTCCCAGAAGAGATCACTGCCCTTCCCACGCCTACAGGGAAAAAGCATCCATCCCAACACTTAACCTTGTTCTCCTCTGGTCACCTGCCATACAAGAAATGCTGACAAATCTTAGTTTATACTTTTAGGATTTCTGCATTTAGCGGGATTTTCACTCCCTTAATACAACATGCCAAAAAAAAAAAAAAAAAAAAAAGAGCCTCAAATGTTTAATATAAGATAATAACTTCAGCCATTAGAAATGAAAAACTATCCTGAAGGAACATCTGCAATCTCTCATGTGCAAATGGAGAAACTGAGGCTTGACACTGAGATGAGGACCTCCAGCTGGGAAGAGGTGACCGTGAACTAGATCAGGGAGAGCGCAGTGTCAATGCCATCGACATAAGGGTAGAATCGTTTTCTGAAAAATGACATTGCTACAACCACCTGAGACGTTGCCACCCCAATCTCCACCATGCATCTGCAGGCTTGGCTCTGTCTTGTTACCACTTCCTAATATGGGGATTGTTTTCCTTTCAAAAATAAATAAGCAGTACAAGCCAATAAACTCTATAATGATAAATGCCCTCTTGTCTCAATATTTTCTTCCCAGAAGATGGAATATGACATGCAAGGAAAATTCTTTTCACCAAAATAATAAATATTTATCGTAAGACCAACAAGACACTAAAAAAAGCCTTGGGGTGATTTGACTTTCTGTCAGTGCAACATTTTCTCCAAGTCCTTGAGACTATCAGCCCAGGGTGGACACACAGAGTGAGGCTGGATGACTGAGCCTGAACACCACTCTGGCCACCCTCTAAGTCCAGTTGCCCACAGGGGATGGGGCCGTAGGGACATGGTGCTGCAGAATTTGTCCCACTCAAGCAAATTCCAGGCATAGGTTCCCTGCCACAAATGCGCCCACCTAGTGGCAGATGTAATTCCCACATTAACCAGAAGTCCCAAGACCCACTCATTCTTATGTCTCAGAAGAGACTGGTCCTGATGCATAGAGGGCCCCCATAGAGGAAGTTTGTACCCTACAATACAGGTCATTTCTAGGAAGTGTTACAAGCCACTCAGCACCACTTAGCCATAGCCAGCCCAGGAACTCATTCTACTCCTTAAGGAGATAATGGACCATATATCATCTTTAGTCCAAACCCTGTCCACCCCTTATAGACACTGAAAAATTGCATGATTCTGATCTCAGAACTGGAAGAATCTAAATCAAATCACTCTTGCCTCACAAATACACTGAAATGAATAAACAGGTACTTACTGAATACCCACTATACAAAGGGCAGCACCCTAAGGCATGGCTGGGAGAGAGTGAATTGCAATTATATCCTAACACAAAACTGTTCTAATTCCAGTTTTGTAGAAATTGCTCATTCAACTAACAGTTGGCTTTTTTCTTGTCCCCATTCCTGGACTACTTTGCCCACTGTCCTTACTAACACCTCTCTAAGAAGGTAATATGGAAAATTTTAGATTAAGCAAGGCAATTCAAAAGAATCCTAATATGCCAATCGCTATCAAAGACTATACCTGGATATCATTAGCTCTTGCTATTTGAATCTCTTATTACTCCCATTGGTTGGTTTTGAGGCGTTGGGGAGGGAGCACAGTCACAGAATACCCCCTATGGCAGTGCAACAGCACTTTTCCAGTAAAAACTATGCTCCTGCTGCAAGTTTCTAATCCACACTCTGGGTCTCAGTGCTTCTACTTAAAGAACGGGGTGCTGATGCTTCTTCTTCCCAATGTGTCTTTCTTTCATTTTCATGAGGACCGTGTCTGTGGACCACATCAAAGTCTCCAGATATTAGTCAGAAATCCTGGTGCCTCTTGTTGCCTTAACAATCCTCTACAAATAAATAGCCAATCCACAGAGAAATGATTTTTGTAATCTAGGATTCAGAGGTGAGGGAACATATGTGCAGGGGGATGGGGGGCGTCCCCCCACAGCACAGGTGCAGGTGCTGCTGGTCCCCTTTGGAAGTACAACTGGAATAGACTGATTTAGATGTGATCCTGCCAAAGGCAAGGAACATACAAGATAGCATTTGATGAGTTTTTCTAGCCTTATAAATCTGATTCTTGACTCTTTGCCCCTAAGAGATCTGAAATTAAAGGGATCCTCATTATTGAATTTTGTAGAAAATACAGCCATAGGAGTGATGCACTTAACTTCCTTTACTGAGCATTCTATTGCAAATAAAATGGATTAATTGTGATTCAAGAAGCTGGGGAAAATAGGACAAAAATGTGGCCAACATAATCTGCTAATGGTCAATATGAGAAACAACTTCTGTTGACTCTTTCTTTGAAGTGCTGATATTTTACAGGTAAAATTTTCCAAGATTATTTCACCCACTAAGATATATTAAGCTCCATTCACGTACACACAAAGTACTAAGTACAGCAAGTCAAGAAAAGGACAACAGAAAGAAATTGGTCACTGATTTAAAATGACTGCATTTTTCAAATGATAAGCTTATATCAATTGGTAAGTATTTCTCAAAGTGCTGCCTATTAATCCTATGCATCCGAATGACCATAAGAGCTTTGTAGGAATGCAGAGGCCTGGGTCTCACCTAGTATGTAGTGGTTTAGAATATCAGAGCAAAAGCCTTTTTCACAAGGTACCCTAGAGATTCTTAAGTACACTAAAGTTTGAGACTGCTGCCATAAGAACCATTTTATCTATATTTTTCAGGAGATTCCAGCACAGGATTAGATGAGAGAATGACTCAATTACATGGGGTTAAATTTTCCTAAACTCTTCCCATCCTCTCACTTCCATCTTATTCTCAAGCTCACATTCTAAAGGAATTCCTTTGGCTCTTATGTTTGAGAGGAAATTGTGGAATGTTCCCGAATTACCCTTAATAATAGCTCAGCCACACTTAAAGAGCTGAATACAGCAATGTTTGATTAATTTGGACCTGTTAAAAGAGAGATTGCATTAATTTGGGACAGGTCAGAATCACTGGACCTTTTAAATAGAGACTGTTTTTCCCTGGGCCATAATAATGTATTCTAATCACAAATTAAGGCCAAATTTTAGATGTGGGCTTTTGGCTTTGACGTGGGTTGAGATGTACTGTAAAATCTTCCAATCACCTCACATATCCCCTGATCCATCATTACCAATTGCTTGGGATTTTTTTTCTTTGGGTTTAGCAAGCATTCTGGTTCTGCATTCAAATAACTAATGACAAAGAGAAGGAAATAACTGTCATTAAGACACACAAAAAAAGCACACATCCAATGTGGTGATTTCCTCAGTCCTTTCTCATACTATTTATTCATCACCATCATAATCTTGGGGGTAGATATTATTGGTCCTACCTTACAGTTCAGGGTAGGGGATCATGTACCTACTAGATGATAAAGCCAGCTATGATCCCAGGTGTCTGCCCACCAGATCAAGGAGCTGCCTTTATTACATTAGGCAGCATCTTCTTGCAAAGCCAATACACTTGAAGGAAGCCAAATGTTAGTTACACTAGGGAATAAATTATGTAATGGGGAAAAAAGTACTTTCAAGTCCATCAGACAGAGTATGAATGAAAAGTATGTCCTAAAAAAAAAAAAAGAAAAGAAAGGTATGTCCTTCTAGGGGTGCCTGGCTGGCTCAGTTGGTAGAGCATGCAACTCTTGGTCTCAGGGTTGTAAGTTTGAGCCCCACATTGGATGCAGAGATTACTTAAAAATAAAATCTTAAAATAAAATGTGTCCCTCTAACTAGATGTATAACTTTGAGCAAAGTCTCTTAATCTCTCTGTGGCTCAGGTTCCCCCTCTATAAAAGAGAATACCATCTATCCCTCCTTGTGAGGAGTAATTAGAAATATGAAAGCGTCTAACATCTTACCTAACAATTAGTAAACTTTAGCTTTTGCTCTTTCCTTTCTTTTTTTTTTTTTTGGATATCAATTAGTCTATAAATATATTTTTCTAAAATATCACTGAGACAACTCATGAAGAGAATGGAGAATTAAGAAAAGTAAGGCAGGCAAGTCCCAAGAGTTACTAGAGAGCAGAAAGAAAAGCAAGTATCAGCAGGTGGAATATAAATATAGAAGAGAAAAATAAATGAAGACCCAAACCAAAGTTCTTCTATTTGACAAATTTGTGAAGCTCATTCTGATAGAGGTCCTACCATGCCTGTCCTGATGAACATAGAAAACTCAGGTAGCAGCAGCATATCATAATGAATACATGTAATCATACCCCAAAAGGTTCTTCAAGAACACTCATGCCCTGAGGCGCCTGGGTGCTCAATGGGTGAAGTGTCTGTGTCTGCCTTCAGCTCGGGTCATGATGTTTGAGTCCTGGCATTAAGCCCCACATTGGGCTCTCTGCTCAGCAGGGAGTCTGCTTCTCCCTCTCCCTCTGTGCTCCCTCTCTCTCAAATAAATAAAATCTTAAAAAAAAAAAAAAAAAAGGATAGGGATGCCTGGGTGGTTTAGGTAGGTTAAGCGGCCGCCTCCGGCTCAGGTCATGATCCCAGGGTCCCGGGATCGAGTCCCGCTTCGGGCTCCTTGCTTGGCTGCTTGTGCTCGCTCTCTCGCTCTCTCGCTCTCTCTCAGACGAATAAATAAATAAAATCTTAAAAAAAAAAAAAAAAAAGGATAAACATGCCCCCTTGAAATCTGAATTTTTAAATTCAAATTTTGAATTTTATTGTTGAAAACATGTTAAGAACCTTTCTCATAATACCATACCCCATACTGGACTCTACGGCTGACAAAATACTTATAACTTTGAGGGGTCATCTAATTAATAAGTACCACAACATAAGGCTATGGGATGATAAAGACACTTCTCCACATCTTATGTCTCAGCCACCATAACACAATCCCTGTAAATGAGAAGTGTTCCCAGCTGCAAGTTCCAAGTGAGACTGGCCTTCCCCAAGTCCACCATACCACCTCAGAACTAGAGAAAAAGGCTCCCAGAGTTTCTCTGTTCCTGAGGTCAGCATACTGAGGGCTCTTTCACTTCCCCCTCGGCCATCACCCTGACGAAAGGTGCAGGAGAGAACACCTGTCCAGTGGCCCTGTGTCACCCTGGTTGGCCATCAGATCTAATGCCATCATGGCTAACATCCCAGTTACCTATTAATCAGAAACCTGAGCTCCCACGTCATCCATCATCCCAAGCATTATGTACATCTAGTACTCTGACCCATTTTCCCAACCATCCTCTACCTCCAAAACCTTTCCACTCTATCTTCTTGTCTGTCATCATCAAACACTCTTGTTACGGGTTGAATTATGTCCCCTCCCTTTACCAAGTTCATATGTCGAAGTCCTAACTCCAAGTATCTCAGATTATGACCTTATTTGGAAACAGGGTCATTGCAGATGCAATTACTCAAGTTAGAATAAGGCTTAAAAAAAAAAAAAAAGAATAAGGTCATATTGGAGTAGGGTGGCACCCTAATCCAACAGGACTAGTGTCTTCATGAAAAGGGGATATTTAGAGACAAGCATGAACATAGAGAGGATATCATGTTGGAGTTCTGCTGCCGTAAGTCAAGAAACTACCAGAAGCTAGAAGAGGCCTTGGACAGACCAACCTTAGTGCCTTCAGAAGGCACACGACCTTGCCAATAACTTGATTTCAGACTTCCAGCCTTCAAAACTGTGAGACAATAAATTTCTGTTGTTTTAAACCACCCAGTTTATGGTACTTTGTTATGCAGCTCCAACAAGGTAGTATAATTCTTCTCTGAACACTCCCTTCCCTGGCTGCCTTCTGATAACACAGTCTCTTTGTGGCCCTCTTGAAGAAAGGCTTTCTTCTCCTATCCTTCTGTATCTCAAAGTGTGGCAGTGGAAGAGGTGTCTACCCTGCTCCCATTGTTCTGTCTAATGCATTTCTACTCTCTCTGCGCTCAAAAGCTCAGATCTTTAGATCAAGCCAACATACTCTCCATGCTCATTACTGTCATCTACAAATCCTGTCACCCCTCATCACTCATCAATGACTTTATCACCTATTCCTACTCCTGTCAAAAAAAAAATAAAAGAAGAATTAATGACATCAACACTTCGGTGTCTCCGTTCCACCATCTCCACATGTCCAAAGATTGCTTCCTTGGTTCAAGGCTAGTCATCTATTTCATATTGTCTTCACCTTTAAAATCTCAGCCTCAAGGGGCTCCTGGGTGGCTCTGTCAGTTAAGCAGCTGCCTTTGGCTCAGGTCATGATCCCAGGGTACTGGGATGAAGCCTCACGTCAGGCTCCCTGCTCAGCAGAGAGCCTGCCTTTCCCTCTCCCTCTGCCTGCAACTCTGCCTACTTATGCTATCTCTCTGTCAAATAAATAATAAATAAATCTTTAAGAAAAAATCTCAGCCTCAAGCTTCCCATTCTCTGAATACCACGTTCCAAGCTTTTAGCTCATTTACTCTGTACACTCTCTCCAGCAGTTCTTCATCTCTTGCTATCAAGACTTCTAATCTACTGCCATCCTCTTGATCACTCTTCTCATGTCTTCCCTGCTCTTCTTAACTAGTCAGAATTCCATTAGTCCATATTTAGAATGATTGCCTTCCTAACACACTTCACTCTTTCTCCCTTTTCATTCTGGCACAACTATACGGCAAAAATTCCAACTCTGGTAAAACCCAACAATCTGCCTATTGTAGGTCTGTCTGAGAAGTTGATTTTACCAGAGTAAAATATACAACCATGCTGGCTGATCTCCCTTTAAAGTTATGAATACAAAAACATATTTACCAGCCGCCATCCCTCCCCACTGATTATCTACTGTCCTCCCAGTTATAACCTCTCATTCCTTGAAAAGTTTAACCCTTGGATTGTTTTTCTTTTTATCCTTTACCTATGATTTATTGGCGATTATAATATTCAAATAACTTACTTATTTAGTACTATTGAATACCATTGCATATCAGTTTCCTGACCTATTCATTACAGTTGATCTTGCTCTCAACCTGACCTCAAGCACATACTTCATTGGTTATACCGTAGCTCTTATTATTACTGACGGTGATCCCTAATCTCAATTTCAAGGATGCCATTCTGTAAACTCTAACTTCTATCTTTCCAGCTCACTTTTTCTCCCTTACTTTTCTAAAACTCTATTGGCCCTACTGGGACATCCAATCCATTGGTCCTGCCACCTACCTTTCTCAAGTCCTTCCTTCTACCAAATTTAGATCCAAGACGATGATTTTATTCACTTTTTGCCTACATCCTCATCTATTTCACATCTTTTGTATTTGTCTCACAAAATTCCAACCTGTTAAAACCTAGCTCTATGCCTACTACACATCTGCAACTGAGCAGCTGAATGTGGCTAAAGAAAAACTTGAACCAATGTTGACCGGTCTTTCAGGGATGATCTCAAATCTCAAAAAGGCTAATACTGCCCAGTAATCTTCTACATTCCTCTCATTTTCTCACTCTGCAGATACCTCTTTTCATATCTTTTCTTTTTTTTTTTTTAAAGATTTGATTTATTTGTCTGATAGAGAAAAAGCTCACAAGCAGGGAAGCAAGAGGCAGAGGGAGAAGCAGGCTCCCCACTGAGCAAGGAGCCCAATGCAGGACTCAATCCCAGGACCCTGGGATCATGATCTGAGCTGAAGACAGACACTTAACCAATGAGCCATCCAGGCATCCCTCATATCTTTTCTATCCCCAAACCTCCACACTAGCTCTATACTTACTCTTAACTAAAAGACTTGCCTCTTATTTTCCTAATAAAGTAGAATAACTTGGGAAATAACTCCCATATCCTTCCTACACCAAGTTTACCGGTCTACCTCCATCGGTACCGATACCTTCTATCTTCCCTCCTGTCACATGGATGAAATTGTTCCTACTCCTATCTAAAGCTAACCTCTCCTTTAATTATCTGAATTCCACCCATTTAGCCCTACTCAAAGATTTCGTACCTAAATTATCCTCTCTCCTAACTGCAACACCAATTTTCTCATCAGTATACAACTATGCTGTACTCTCTCATGTCTTAAAGATACCCTCCTTGATCCCACAATCTTCCTTCAGCACCTGGACCATTTTTTAATTCTCATTTATAGAAAAATTCCTCAAAAGATATCTTATGATAGCTGTTTTCATGTTCTCAATCATTCTAATCGGAATGTTTATTCAGCATTCCACTAAGCTCACCCACATCACCAAACCCAACCATCAGTGCTTGGGTCCCCAGCCCATACCAACTCTCAGCAGTGCTAAACACAGCTAACACAGTTCTTTCTTGAGACACTTTCTTTTCTTGGCTTTCAGGACAACACAATTTATTATTTTACCTCCTGCTTCACAGGCTACCCCTTTTCCATCTACTTCATAGAATCCTCCTTCTCTTCTCAATCCCAGTGCGGTAAGGTGACCAGGGCTCAGGTCTAGACCTCCTTACCTAAGACGACACCTATATCCCAGGTGCTCTATTCTAGTCCAATAGTTAAATGTTCTGTCGATATGACGATGACTCTCAAATCACCACCTCGACCACTCAAACACCAGATAGGCATATCCAATCACCTATAAGATACCGCTCAGTGTCCCCCAAATACAACTCTTGATTCCTACTCTTCAGCCTCTAAAATGTCTCCCTCCTGTCTCTCAATAAATGAGAGACTATTTCATTACTAACCCCACGTATTCAGCCAAAAACCTGAGTACTCTTTGATTTTTTTCCCTTTCTCAGATTCCCCACATGCAATCCATCAGTAAGGCCAATTCACAATATGATCCCAATATATATCTATGAAATGAATGAATGGATAAATAAAAAGGAAGTATGTGGAACTGCTTTGTACCGGAAGTAAAAATGATAAAAAACTACCCCTTATACTTCAAAGATGCAGCCAACAGCATTTACTTTTAACATGCCTTTTTAAGAACTTATGAGGAAATGAAACCTGTAATAAAGATGCTGAGATTTATAGGAAGATTCCTCACTTCCCCTTAAATTACTGGTATAATGTGCCCAGTACCACTATATTGTAAGGTCTAATTTCTGTTAACTAGTTTAAATAATTTCTGACATGCTGCATTTTTAAATCTTTGCTCTCCAAATATAATAAATCCCTAAATTTCTGTAAAATATCGATTGCCAGCCATTGACTTTATAACCGCTCAGGTGAAAACCTGGAGAACAAAACTATTAAACTAACCTTCTAGATGAAAGGAGCAATAGCTTTGGTGTACCAGAGCACGAAGATAATGAGCCATATCAAATTATCTCTAGGAACTACCTCCAAGGGCAAAATAAATAAGGTGTTTTCTTGAACTTAGTATTTTAATCTAATACTTCCTTTTTGTTTTTCAAACCCAAATTTAATTTAAAATGTAAACAATGTTTTTAGGAATGAGAAACACTAATTCACTTTTCTTCTATACACACAGTACGTGATTGCCTATAAAAATGGCTTAGATCATTGCTTTTTCAATAAAGGAGAAAAAATATTGAGCCAGAGTTGACTCACATATCCTTGAGCATTTTAGGTGTACTGACCATCACCCACATTCCTTTTAAGTTCCTTTGAATTCAGAGAACTTACCACATGATAAGTGTACAACTTATAGTCTTTATTACAATGTTGTATAAGGTCCAGGTTGTAAATTCATTCCCCAAACTGACAAGTCAGTCAGGAGACAGTTAATCTGGATAATGCATCCGAAAGAAGTACTCAGTGGTCACAAGGACGATTGGAAAGTAGGAAGCACAATCTATGTACCATTCCTGGAACATCATTTCATAACACATATGCTCTTCTTTTTTTCTAATATTCATCCATTTATTCTAGCAGGAGAGAGAGAGAGAGAGAGAGAGAGCACACACGAGCAGGGGAGGGGTAGAGGGAGAGAGAATCTCCAGCAGATGCCCCACTGAGCCAGAAGCCCGATCAGGGCTCAATCTCAGGACCCTGAGAGAATGACCTGAGCCAAAAGCAAGAGTTGGATGCTTCTGACTGAGCCATCCAGGCACCTCACACATACACCCTTGACAGAAAGTTTATATATTATTTTGAAAACCCTCCCAAATGTAGGTAATGAAGCCAGTCATTTCTTAGTTTTTCCATCTGCAATATGACAAAGCTAATGCAAATGAAAAGATACAGAAATTATGCTGCAAGAGTAAAGAAGCAAATGACTTGAAGAAGAGGAGAAAGTTTCAATCCAAGAGGATGGAAATTTCAGAGGATCATCTGTGTGAACTGAACACATGACTCAACATGTTACAGGAAGCACACTTTTTAACTTCAGGAAGAAATTCCTGACAATAAACAGACACTGAAGAAGGCTATTAAATAAAACTCGTGGACAGTGGAACACAGTGTTGAGAACTTCGGTTCTTGGGAGTTATTTATGATGAAGAATTTAATGAACAAAGGAATTTGTACAGCTGCTTCCTGTAGAAATCATGAAGAACTAACACTTAAAGTCAAAGCCCTGCAGTATGTGACTAATTACGTGACCTTGAACAAGTTATTTAACTTCTCCCCCTTCAGTTTTCTTCCTAGGAAAATGCATAATAATAGCACCTGCCCCAGGGGGCTGATTTGAATGTCGATAAGAATAATAGCCAACACATTAAGTGCTTACTATGTGCCAGGCACTAATTAAAATACTTCAGTAGTATAAATTCACATAATCCTTAGAGTAAATAAGAGGTAGATAGATATTGTTATTATCCTTATTTTGTGGAAGAGGAAACTGAGGCACAGAAATATGCTCCAGAGACAAGGATCATCAGCCTCACTTGGGAACCTGTTAAAAAATGCAGAATCTCAAGCTCCACCTCAGATTACCGAATCAAAATCTGCTTCTTAATAAAATCAACAGATGATTTCCACCCATATTAAACTTTCAGAAGCACATGAATAAAAAAACCTGATTATAAGTGGTGTGGGGGGGTTGAACTTCACAAGTGTTACTCCATAACCACTGTACTGCACTGCTTCTTTGCATTAAAGAATGCACATTAAGTGCCTAGCATACTGTTATAACTATCGGTTATAACATACTGTTATAAATATCGGTTATCATTACAATATTTTAAGGGTGGTATATACATAGTTCCACTTGGAGATAAAAGAATATAGATATATTATTCTATATAGAATTATTCTATATATTATTCTATATATTCTATATAGATATAGAATATAGATAGATTGCCCTAAAAACAAAACAAAATAAAAAAACAATGAGCTGAAATTACCACCTCCTACTTAGCATTGATGGGAATTTGAATCACAGAGTTCTAGAACTTTAACATTAAAAGAGAACATGAAAAGCTAACAATTCAAATATCTTGCTTTATTTCTATGGAAATTAATGCTGAGAGAGAGGGAAGAAGTAATTTGACCATGGTCAACCAGTAAATTAGGGGCATAGCAAGGACTCCAACTCAGGCCTCACAGTTAGATCTGCAATCATACAATTATTACTGGCTTCTCCTTATTGCCTGCTACTGAATGCACAGGTCAAAGAAGACAATTGAATAAGTAAGCAATTAGCAGATTCAAGTGGTTTCACATTACTGTTTAAAGTGCTCTACGGACCACAGAGGCTACTTCTAATGCCTATGAATACAAAATATCTTCATAATGTATTTCTTCAGAAACCAGTTGTTTACTGGCTCCATAGATTTTCTCATGGGTGTTTTCCTGGCATTTCTCCAGAGCACTGATGCAAAATTGGTGTGTGTAATATGGTAAACTTTGGGTAGCAGTATAGCTAGCCTCCCTAACAATCCTGCTTTCCATCCAACATTAATCCTTGCCATTCTATCCATCTTCATAGGACATTTTTTAAAAGAGTGACAATGTTTGAGCTTCTCTAAATTGTATTATATCCTCCCCAACATACATAAGAGTCCCATTTCAAAATATCTGTCTTCTAATCAGTCCAGTCAAATTGTATTTTCTGCTTGCCATCTCCACACTAATATCTCTTTGCCTCTGTAAAAATAGACACCCGCCCTTCACTGTCTACTTTTCCTCCTATTTCGAATTCTTTCAAGATAATCATGCAAAACATATTCGAATTATTTTTTCAGCAAGCTATTTTATTCTTTCTTCAAATTGCTCAAAATTCATTTTTCCCCAAAAGTCTCTTCTTTACTAACATGAATTGTTGAAGATGACTAGGTTTTGTTTTTTGGGTTTTTTTTAATATTAGGGATTTTATTAATCTTTACTATGTAATCAGCAGTAAAGATATAACATGCATAATCTCTGACTTCATCTCCTATACAATATTATCTATACAGATACCAGCTGTCCTTTAGTCTTATTACTGAGTTTTAATTTGGATGGTTTTGTGCCTTCACGTGTTCCCTGTTTCTGATCCCTCCTCCCCCTACGCGTCCACTGATCTATCTCTGTGGTGATTCAGAATTTGCTGTGGACATCTGTCAAGAAGGAATTGGTTCCTCTTCCTGTTGAAAACAGGTGAATATTTAGATTTACCCATCCTAGACTGTATTTTTCCTTCACGTGAATTTCCTTCAAGGGTTCAAAGAAGTAAAAAGCTTAATGTATGTGTAGCAGAACCTGGGCTGGATCCTGGCGGAAAAACCAAGCGGCACTCGGAGACTAAGAAGGGAGAGAGATTAGATTTATTCACCGGTGGACTCAGAGGAGATCCTTCTCCAAAGATCTGAGCCCCGAGCACAAGCAGGGAGGGTAATTTATATCCTCCTCCTCGCACATACTTGGCATTCTGGCGCGCGAGAGGAACAGGGTAGGAGAGAAGAACCGGAAGGGCTCTGAGACAAGGACTGGAGTTCCCTTGCCAGTTTGGTCAGTCGGCTTAAAGTACAGTTTTTCCCCATCATATGCTCAACTGTATTTTTTTTTAAATAGCAGGAAAAAACTGGAAATCTATCCAGCAAAATATTAAGTTTGGTTATCTAAGGATGCCTATTTTTGCTTTTCTTTGTGTTTCAAGATTAACAAAATAGCATATTAACACTAATTTTGAAAGAGCCAAAGTTATTACAGACAGAAGTCTGAGTTCATATTGTCATCTGGATAGTAATCCTCAACACACTTGATGAACATTATACTAAAATACAATTAAAAAAAAAACAATAAAATGACCTTTAAAAAAAGGTCAACATGATAGGTTAAGACTGATAGGTTATCACAAAACAGAAGAAATTAGATTAAAATAAACCTACATAGGGTTCTACTCATAGCACATTCCAACTTGACATCATGAACCAGAAAACACGAGAAACAAAAAGGTAGGAAGATTTTTTCTTATTTCTCTCCATATATTTCCAGACTCAAATATCCAAGATATTACAACTGAAGAACAAGTTCTGTGTATCCTTCTATTTTCCCTATTCTCTTCTATAAAAAAAGGAGTTACTATACCCATTTACCCTCCTGACTATCAGATATTCTACTCAGCTACAAAAAATAAAATAAAAACCAAAAACCAAAATAAAATTTATTTAACTCAAAGAGCAGGAACTGTACAATTTATACTTTCTCACCACAAAGCAGATTATAATACTTAATTTTTTTAATTTAAGTACCACTTGGAAATTAAAAAGAGGAAAATTACTTGTAAATAACCCTTGGATAGACAAGAAACCATTACAACTACAGACCATTTGGAAGATAACAAACATAAGAATACTGCATATAAAAACTTAGAAAATACTGCTGTGTAGTCAAAGAAAGTTACTTTAAATGTTTTATTATTAATTTCTAAAAAATAATGAAATAATAAATTTGGGCAAAGTAACTCAAGTTAGAAAGAGTAAAACAGAACAGACTTCAGGAAAACAAGCAGAAATTATTAACAAAATACAAATCAATAAATTAAGAAATAGTAAAACAGAGATAAATTAGAATTTATAAATAAATTTAAAAGCTATTTGTTTTAAAAGAACAACAGAATAAACCAATTTGGTCACATACAATTTAAAAACAGAGAGATGAGAAAAAAAAACACAAACACATTACCTGAAGTTAGAAAAATGATTAAACAACAAAAAATGAAAATCACTTCAATTTGGGAAAAAAGTAAAAGATTAATAACCATGGGATAAATTGGGCAAAGTTGTCAAAGAAATTCCTCCAAAAAATAATGTATGGCCTACATCCAAGCAAAGTGATGGGTAAATGTTTCTGTTCTTTCAAATGACAATTCCTTTGTTAGTTAAACTGTTAAAAGGTAGAGAAAAAAGGTGAGATTACTCATAATTAATTTAGTCAATCTAAAATACTTATACAGAATCTGTATAACTTATACTTATACAGAAATCTGACATAGCAGATAAAAGAAACCCCAAACTCATCTAACTTACAAATATTAATATAACATTTATAAATAAAATATTAACAAATACAAACCTTTTAATGTAATGTAAACGTTGAAAAAAGTATAAAAGATCCCATAGCCAGGGCCAGTTAGTAAACATTCCAAGAGTGCTAGGAGTATGCTTCTTTAATACATAAAAGAAAAATCTTTCATGTGATTTATCAGATCAGGAAACCAAGGGAGATAAAGCAACCCTCTCAATAGATGCTGGAACAACATCTGTAAATAATTAAACATTCATTCTTGATCATTTGAAAAAATATTAATAAAATAGAGAAAAATGTTCCCAATTCAAGAACCAACAGTCAATTTCATGCTTACTGTCAAAACACAAGAAAAATTTCCATTGACAAGTGTGCCTGAAAGCAG
Organism: Potos flavus; assembly: GCA_028534135.1. Lineage (NCBI taxonomy): Eukaryota > Metazoa > Chordata > Mammalia > Carnivora > Procyonidae > Potos > Potos flavus. The sequence goes on along the minus strand of CM052895.1, from coordinate 105,934,209 downwards.
TTATTTACCACTATTCTAGTAGTGTGACCAAAACTAATAACGTAAAATAAACTATAAATTTAAAAGAAGCAGAGACAGAATCATTATTATTATTTACATGTAGTGTGGGTTTTTTGCCTGTAAAACCCAAGAGAATCAATTCAAAAAATTTTAGATGAGCTAATTAAAGATCCATAGGTTAAAACATTTTCAGCTCTTGGCTCCCCAGAAGAGTTCTCTAAGACTGTATATTCCACTTCCTAAGGTTAAGGGTTTCTATACCAAAGTGGTAAATAGAACATATGACCTATTTTTCTCTACCCACTGGATGAAGGTGCACTTTGATGAGACTAAGTTCTAATTTTTTCTTATAATTTTCTTCATTTTTTCATTCAGTGGAGGAACTCAGAATCCACTGCCAAAGTTTTCATTGAGTCATCTGAGAAAAAGCCCATCTTAAATGGCATCATACATTCAACAGTTGCCATATACACTTATCCACTCAACAGAATACATTCTAAGTCCAAGAGCAAGGTGATATGCACTAAATGTTTATATACAGATGAATCTGACCTCACCCCCCTTGTTATACAGCTGCAGAAAAAGACAGCCATGAAAATTCAAGTAGGGCATAACTCACAATAATAAAAGCATGTGCTGTGAGACCACAAAGAAGGCAGAGCCTTTACTCCTAGGATCCTTTGAAATACACATTCAAGAGTCCTCACATATAACCACAACCCGCTACTATGAACTAAGAATAGTTTTTATTTATTTTTATTAACATATAATGTATTATTTGCCCCAGGGGTACATGTCTGTGAATCATCAGGCTTACACATTTCACAGCCCTTACCATAGCACATACCCTCCCCAATGTCCATAACCCAGCCACCCTATCCCTACCTCCCTACCCCCCAGCAACCCTCAGTTTGTTTCGTGAGTTTAGGAGTCTCTTATGGCTTGTCTCTCTCCTGATCCCATCTTAAGAACAGTTTTTTAAAATGACTGAGTTAATATATCAGCTACTCCATGATATTTTAGTGTTTAGAACTATCACCAGATTATAGTACATGGACAGCTACTTGCTAAAATAAACAAACAAACAAACAAAAACTGCTTGCCTGTTAGATAATCATTTAACAGGCATTCTGGCTTTGATTTGATTTGCTATTTTGTTGTTGTTGAAGTACAATGGCCAACTGGATTGAAGTCTGCCCAATCAGCAAGCATACTGCTGGGACATAATACTAACACGCAACTCCCTGGGTTCCAGCAGCATTACCTACCAGCCTGTTTGACCTTACCTGTAAATCCTGAAACATGGTCAGGCTACTGAGGCCCACCTTAAGCATCCTGTTAGATAGGGGCAGAATGCTGGAGCAGCAATTATCTGGCAGGTAGAAGTGGGCAACTAGCCCAAGGATAATTTGAAGAACTACTTTCAGACTCTGGAGGTCCAACAAACAACAGAGCTATGAACTGAGACCCAGTAACCAATAAATCAGGATTCAGAGATTAAGAAACCTGCGCTTATTTAAACACAGGTTCTAGCTAGAGCACAAGTCTAAGGGAAAGGTCACAACCCAGTGAGCGTTGCAAATAATGGCTTCAGGAACAAATTACAGATTTAAAATTACAGCGCAGCCTTCATGTTTGCTCAGTAAGGAAGAAATAAATATTTAATTTGACATCAATCATTTCAGCGTCAAGTACAGGGATGGAAATCAATCAAATATTTATTGAGCATCTACTACTCTGCATATGATCTATGTTAGGAGCTACAGAGAAACTCAAAAGAACTTTAAGATATGGTCCCTGATTTCAAGCCAATTACAGTCTAGCTGATAAGTCATATACTTCCATAGTATCCTAAAATTATTCTTCAAAACTCTTAATACAATTGTAAGTACTTATTACACTAATTTTTTAACCTCTATTTCCCTGATACTCTAAATTCCACGAGCTCAAGGACAATCACTACCTGGCCCACTACTTATTTCCAATGCCAAGTGCATAGTAGCTGCAAAATAAATATGTCTTGAATAGACAAATAAATGGATATATAATTGACATGTTAAAAACAATTTTTAAGGGGCGCTTGGGTGGCTCAGTCAGTTTAATGTCAACTTTTGATTTCGGCTCAGGTCATGATCTCAAGGTCGTGAGATCAAGCCCTGAGTCCTCCACACCGGTCATGGAGCCTGTTTAAGATTCTCTCTCTCCCTCTCCCCCTCCCCCACCCCCCTGCATGCATGTGTGCATTCTCTGTCTCCCCCAAAAAATCATTTTTCAAAAATGAGTATTACCTGAATTGTGTTTAGTGTAAATAAGCACAAAGAATGGGGAGAGCTCTAAGGATCTGAGTAGTGGGGAAAAAGCTAATTACTATCTTTAATATCTATAAAGATTAAGACAAAACTGAACACACCCAAATATAGAAGCTCAAAATGTCTATTTGATTTGTTAATTAGAATCTAACACTGTATCCCTTGGCATCAGGGAAATACAAATCAAAACCGCAATAAGATACCACTTCACACCAGTCAGAATGGCTAAAATTAACAAGTCAGAAAATGATAGATGTTGACAAGGATGCAGAAAAAGGGGAACCCTCCTACACTGTTGGTGAGAATGCAAGCTGATATAGCCACTCTGGAAAACAGTATGGAGGTTCCTCAAAAAGTTGAAAAAAGAGCTACTCTATGACCCAGCAATTGCACTCCTAGGTATCTACCCCAAAGATACAAATGTAGTGATCTGAAGGGGCACCTGTACCCCAATATTTACAGCAGCCATGTCCACAATAGCCAAACTATGGAAAGAGCCCAGATGTCCCATCAACAGATGAATTGGTAAAGAAGACGTGGTATACACACACACACACACACACACACACACACACACACACAATGGAATATTATGCAGCCATCAAAAAATGAAATCTTGCCATTTGCAATGATGGGGACAGCATAGAGAGTATTATGCTAAGCGAAATAAGTCAGTCAGAGAAAGACAATTATATGATCTCACTGATATGTGGAATTTAAGAAACAAGGCAGAGGATCATAAGGGAAGAGAGGAAAAAATGAAACAAGATGAAAATAGAGAGGGAAACAAACCATAAGAGACTCTTAATCTTAGGAAACAAACTGAGGGTTGCTGGAGGGGAGGGGAATAGGGGAATGGGGTAACTGGGTGATGGACATTAGGGAGGATATGTGTTGTAATGAGCACTGGGTATTATTTAAGACTGATGAATCACAGACCTGTACCCCTGAAACAAATAATACATTATATGTCAATAAATAAATAAATAAATAAGTGATACGCAGAGGGGAAAAAAAAGAATCTAAGACTGCAGCTCTATAGCCCCACCAGTCATGCCTTGCTGCTATGCTTTCCCTCTATCAGTTTGCTGAAAGTGGGAATAGTCTCATCCTTAACTCCCCCACAACAAAGAAAACTCCATGAAGTGTAATAAATCTTAAGTGAATTTGGAGATAGCATGAGTAAATCCCAGGGGAACCTACAGTGTTAGCAGGGGTAGCCACTCATAACCACTTTGGAAGTCCAAAGTGGCCGGCAACACCTTTTCTGATGATCCCCATGAGTGTGCGGGTGCCTGCACACACTGCCTCACTCTTCACTTTGCCATGTGTACAGAGGGTACGAGGCCTGGAATCTACTGAGAAAGGGTTCATCAGAGTCCTATCACCAAGCTTAGGCTTTAAAATGCCCAACACACAAGTGTCTTCTTCTGAATTCATAATACCATAATTGATCTGCAGTGGTTAATGGGAACCTCTACCCACATGCTTAAAAGGTTGTATTGTTTTTCTGGGTTTTTTGTTTTGTTTTATGTGTTCATTGTCCCTTTTTCTGACATTGCTGAGAATCCAATCAGCACTTCCCACATTTGTTTGATTTGCCCTTTCTTCTTTCAAAATCATTCTTAATCTTACATACAGACAGGAATTTTATTCATTTTTATCCTTTTTTAAAGAAAATTAGCTCTACTTTTATTTCTACTTTCATTTCTAGTGTAAACACATATCCCTACTTACAAGGACTCTATTTTTTCTAACTGCTTTTGCTCTATTGGATCATGATGTAATTAATAATATTCATAAAATATGGCAAATAATCAGGGGTCTCTGAATTGGACTGCAAGTAGCCCTGAGTTTCATAACAGGGTCTCAAGAGTAGGCAAGCATGAGTAATTTCCAAGCAATGTATTACCAGATCCTCAGCTGCATTCTTAAAATATAGCTATAGCAGAGACATCTTGCTGGAACTTTCCTTCCACAAGTATATAATGAAAATCCATAAGCATATTTTACTAGGGCACCAAGTCTTCTGACAACTGTCATTCATCAACGACTTCCCTGATTTCTTTCTTTTTTTTTTTTTTAAGATTAATATATTTATTTTAGAGACAGAAAAAGAGAGAAAGTGCAGAGGTAGGGGCAGAGGGAGAGGGAGACAAGCAGACTCTCTGCTGAGCAACAGAGCCCATCTCCAACCCAGGACCCTGAGATCATGACGTCAGCCAAAATCAAGAGTCCAACAGGTAACAGACTGAGCCACCCAGGCGCTCCCCACTTATCTGATTTCTTATTCATTCTTATCATGTACTTGGTAGATTTACATTAATGAGAATATGCTATGATTAATATACCTTTTATATATTTAGTATCCTCCACATTTTTGGCTGTTGAAGTCCACTGATCCTATCCCATTCCAATAATCAGTAATATTCATATGCAGATAAGGAGTTAATGTACTTTATTTTGAGCATTTGTGTGAGGGGGTTTAATTCCAGATTGCTATGTAAGAAATCCTGAATGGTCCTCCTCCCATAAATACACCAAATCCAAAGCTACACATGGAACAACCGCCTCTGAAGAAAAAAAACAACAAAGAACAAAACCCTAAAACTTGACTTCTGCGCATTGAGCCCATATCAAAGTGGGTAGGAAAACCTGGGACAATTTTGCCATAAATTTCCATCCAGCTTCGGGCAACCCGGTGGGGAGGGAACTCAAAACCTGGAGCTTCTTCCTAAGGAGTGAAAAGTTTCAATCCCACGTGGGGCATCTTTGACTTTTAAGACCTGCTCCTGAGAAAGAAACCCCCAAAACACCGAGCTTAGGACACTAAGGGGGGCTGGCGCGCTAAAACTCACCGGCCCCAGGGTTCCAGCGCAGAAGCCGCCCATGGAGAAGAGCCCGGACTTCATGCGGGGAGAGGCTCATTTGCTGGTCTTGGAGCTTTGGCCCGAGGGACAGGCATTTGATTTACACACATTTAGGGGCCTGCTGGGGAGCTCCCGGGAGGGAGACTGGAAGGCGCCATCTTCACGCTCTCCCTGTGCCAGCTCCAGGGCAGCGTGACTACTTTCCCCAGAAGGGAGCTTTTACGGCACCAGTCCCGGGTTTTGCGACGGTGCCCAGCGGACACCTCCAGAAGTGGACAAGATGCAAGCCAGGCTTACGCTCGTGGTTCCGTCGGACTGTGTATATTTGCATGAGCCTTTTTCCTATAAAGTCTGCTTTTATGTCTATAAATATAGTTTTATATAACCATAAAATAAGGTACTTTGTGTCATAATGATAATAAAGTTAAATTTATTCAGAATAAAATTATTACTTAGGGACTTCTCACAGAAAAATGCTAATTTCACATTTCAGTTTATTTACATAATTTTTGCAAAGTGTACGTGATCAGTATAAGACATCCAAGCATTAAAAAATTACATTAGAGGGGCGCCTGGGTGGCTCAGTGGGTTAAAGCCTCTGCCTTCGGCTCAGGTCATAATCTCAGGGTACTGGGATCGAGCCCCCCATCGGGGTCTCTGCTCAGCAGGGAGCTTGCTTCCCCCTCTCTCTCTGCCTGCCTCTCTGCCTACTTGTGATCTCTCTCTCTCTCAAATAAATAAAATCTTAAAAAAAAAAAGAATGAGTTTAAAAAAAATTACATTAGAGTAAAAATATTTCGGGGGAGGTTGGCTGGAAATGAATTCAAAAAGAGAAGAAATGGTATAAAATTTCTGACCATTAAAGTGACCTCGTTTACATATTTTTAAATGAGACATTATGGCTACTGGATTGCTGTTTGTTGATTCCCCTAGAAAAATGTTTACGGTGATTTCGATAGTTTATTTTAATGTTAATATTTACAATTAGGCAGAAATTACATTATCTTGGACAACTTAGAGTAAAATATTTTAGCTATAAATGTGAAAGGAATACATAGATTTTTCAGTATTATTTTAATTGACATGCAAGCAAAAAGTTTGAGGTCCCCTATGATAGACCAGGTAGACTAATGTGTATGTACTCTAGCTAGCACTCATTGGTACCAAGTTAGCTGCCATGTTTTTGCTCTGAGGCTCTGGTTCATCCGGAAATTCACCAGTTGTGGTACCTGGGTAGCCCGCATTAGGTTTCCCAGAAATCTAGTCCAGATAGCCCAGCACCAAGTCCAGGCTAATTCCTTTCATGGTTATTGCCTTAACATAAGAGGAGAAAATGACAGACCTGTAGGTCCCTCCTGCAGTTTTCCTATTTTAAGGTTTATTGAAAATAACATATTGATCAAAAATAAGACACACAGACACACACAGAGCCAGATGAGTCTAATTCTCTATTTCTCTAATTCCATGATATGGTTTTAGTAACTACCCTCAATTTATATTATTAAACACAATACTTAACCTTCTAATTCTCAATTTAAGAATTCAGATTTAAGCAGTTTTTGTTTTTGTTTTTGTTTTTGTTTTTGTTTTATTTGACAGAGAGTGAGAGAGAGAGTATGAACAGGGCAGAGGGAGAGGGAGAAGCAGACTCTCCACTGAGCAGGAAGCCTGATGCAGGATCTCAGGACCTCAGGATCATGGCCTGACCCAAAGACAGACGCTCAACCGACTGAGCTACCCAGGTGCCCCAGATTTAAGTCGTTTTATGGTTTTATCCTAAAAACAATGAGTGGCTCCATGTGGTATGTTAGTATTTGGGGGACTGTATCAGATATCACTCAGGCACCATTTCAGATCTCCTCAGCTTCACAGGTCTCTCATTCCAGCCATTGCCATGACAACCAGTTCTGCACAGATTCTGATCCAGTTCTTGCAGGTGCAGCCTGATGGTGCTGTGTGTCAGTCCTATGCCAGTGGACACCTTGCCTTCCACCTTTGGGCTTCTCTGTTGACAACACAGAGTGAGACACCACAGAAACCTGTTCATGCTAAACCACTTACAACCCAGAAAGTACAATTTATCCCAGGAGGTGACCTTTGACAAATAGGGGGTGGAAACCGATGGATAAGTGTTTCTCTCTCTTTTCCTCAGAAGAGATGGTCCTGAGATGCATTTCAAAAGGTTTCTAGGATAATCCATGAAGTGGTGACCAACTTGATAACACTTTCATGTATCAGTTCTCCCTCTTTCTCTCTTCACTGCCCCAAAACTCTGCTCTATGGAAATACACTCCCAAGTAAGGTATTTGCATATTTGGTTCAAGGATACAAAATTAGACAAGGGAAAACTTACTGAAAAGGACGCCAGTACTAATATACTGCTGAGATGCGTTCTTGAGCTTAGACATGATAGGTCCATAGTGGATGAAGTAGACATGCAGGACCTTCTTAGCATAATACTAAGAAAGGGATCAGAAGACTCAGGGAGGCTGGAATGTTAAAGTGGATTTATTGTGTAAGAATCCAACTCATGTCTATGTTTCCTAGGATGGCACAGAAGATGGCCCTTCACCAGAGCCACAGAATGCATGGGTAAAGCATGAGGGAGATTTTTAAGAGATATACTTAAACTCAGTGAGGGGATGTCCTCTGAAATATAGTACTGACAGTAGAAAATGGCACCATAAAGCTCTGCACCCTGGTGTCAAAGGGACGAATACTCCAGATTAACAGGAATCAGTTATTGACATTTAACCGTTAAAAGCAAGTCAGAGTAATTTGTTGATTTACTGACAGAATGTTAGAAATAATACATTCAGGACCAGATCCAGAAGGCACCAGTAAATTATACAAAAACGCAGCCCAGACTCCCATGTCACATACCTTTGTTGTAGTACACCAATCCCTCAACTTACATACACCGTCTTGTGGGGAAAGAAGAGGTGGTCCCTTCTAACCAAATGATAGATGAGGAAAAACAGTCCTTGTGTACAGATGAGTCAGTTCAATGTTGGTGCTAGCAAAAATGGACTTCTGTTGTAACACAGTCCGACTCAGCAGTGGTCCTAATAGGCAATGATGAATCTTCCCAGTAGGTACTTCTGCAAGCAGTCTGCTTGGTTATTTACTCTTATGCAGAGAGAAGTGATCCAACATACAGATACACACAGGTTTCTGAGCAGATGAATGGCTTGGATGGTTGTTAGAGGTCAGGAAGTAATTATACTAGAAGACTGGGGAAAAAAAAAATTGGTAAAAAGGTATATGGATGACCCACAGAGATGGCCATGGCATGCAGATTTTTTGGTTTTATGATACCCACCTCTACTCATTGCGATTGAAAACTAGGTACTCAGGATGATTTGTTCAGTAAACATCAGCAAGCCTCTCTCCTTGGTCAAGCCAGTACTGATGTAATAGCCACATGAACATAGTATCCATGATGGTAAGAATGAAGACTATGCTGTGACTAACTCTCACAAAATCTGATCTAGCTACTAGTGTCATTGCAGAGTGTCCAAACTGCCAGCAGCCAAAATCAATGTTGAGCATTCAAAACGGAGTAATCAAATATGGAAAAATGCTTCAGGAGAACAGCCAGCCCCTTGGTGGCAGGTGGACTGCATTGGACTCCCTCACCTTAAACATGCTGCAGTTTGTCCTTTCCAGAATTTACATCTACTTTCAGAAGAGTATGTCTTTCCTGTCCTTACAACAGTACCATCTGAGACTTAGAGAATGCCTGATCTATCATACGGTATCACATACAAACTTGTCTTAGATGAAGGGGCCCGTTTTATTGCAAAGAACGTGTGAGAGTGAACACAAGACCATAGAACCCTTGGCCTTACCGTGCACTGAATTAGAAATAGCTGACCCAAAACAGGGGGAGGCTTGTCAATGACTCAGCTAAGGCACCAGCTCAAGGTGAACACTGTAGGATTGGGATGTTGACCTCCATGATGTGATGTAGGTGCTGAACTAACAGCTGAAAAATTATGCTCTCTCCTCAAGCTGTAAAACATCAGTCTCAGGACCAAGGAGTAGAAATCGGATTGGCTCTTCTCACAGTCACCCCCCATACTCCATTTCTGGAATTTGTGCCTCTTTGTGCATCCCATATGGGGGCTTCTCTTTTGATGACAAAAGTAAGAGATACCATGGGAACCTAACTCAAGTGCAGCAGGGTTATTCCTCGTGGGGCAAACCTTGACCAATGGGGATGGGAGCTAATGGAAAACCATTTCCCCTAAAATGCATTTCATATTGCTCTGCATAAGCTTCCTTAGGATTGAACAACCTGTTTTTCCACAGTGGTTCCAACTTGGTAACACTTCCTTGTTTTGGCTTTCCTTCCTTCTTTGTTTCACTTGTCCTTTCTCTCACTCCTATACCCTGCAATAACACTCCCCAGTAAGGTACTGCCCAGGAGGACTCAGACTCCACTTTCTAGAGAAATCTGAGTCGGAGAGGTCCTATAACAGTAGTTTCCTAGAAAAAAGCCAAATTTGCTCCAAAACATAATTAGCCTCTCCTCTGCAAGAAACAAGGCTTCTGGCAATTTTATTTCTTTATATCCTTCTTGCCAGCAAACTTTAAATTCTCTCATCCCAAAATAATTTAAACTCCTGTCTCCAACAGGTGCTTCATTACATGTGGATTAACTCTCTTCTTTCTATAAAGAAATACCACTGCTCTAGATCAGGCCTTCAGGATTTCTCACTACAACAGGCCTCCTCCAGTGTTAACTTCTTATATCAGTCCCTCACTGCCACTGGAGTAAGCTATCTCAATGGCAGATCTGATCTTGTCAGTCTCCTGCTTAAAATTCTTCAGTGGCTCCTGGTACCTAAAAGATGACACTGAGGCTCCTTATCCTCATACACAAGACCCTCTGGGATCCAACCCCTGCTGGCCTTCCTAACTTTATTTTCTGCCACTCCTTGGCAGTTCTGGCCCATTTTACAGTGCCCTTCCCCCCTGCTTAACTACCTGAATAAATGTTACTCTCCCATTACACTTCGGACTGTAGCTGTCCCAACTGCAGGAAGCCTCACCCAGCAACCTCTTCCCAAGCTGTACCCCATTGTACCCTGTACACATCTTCCTTTTTGTACTAACTGCTGCATATTTTTAGTAATAATTCACCATCTGTTTGCTTCTAAAGGCAAGTGTCATGTCATATGCATCCGTATATCCCCAATGCATGACTTGTTACATAAGTTATAATATGCAATTAATAAATTTTCGAGCAAGTAAGTTAAAAGGGCAAAGAATATATGACACTTTACTCAACAAATCTGTTCCTAGAAACTTAAACAGAACTGCTTTTGACAAAATCAAATCCCACATGATTTGAATTTCTTGGTTAAGGTAGAGAGATCACCCCTGTAATCATATGTCTGACTTCCTATCCTTCTGATATTCAAACACCTGTTACCGAGAGATTAAACTGCTCTGACGCAAGCACTGTCCTGGCATGAGGCCCGGTACTCTAAGGTGTCCTGGTTACCCACCGCTCTCTGAGTCAGCGTGGAACAGTTCTCACTGATGATCCATGGACCAGTAGGTCCCAACCTACTGGTTCTCATTTTCCATGTCCCTGGTATTCGGTCTTAGTTACTGCTTTCTTTTTCATGTCTCTGCTTGATATTCTAGTTCTTGCGAAGTCTAGCTCTTCCTCCCTTTATCCTAGTCCTTCGGAGCCTAGGTCTCTGCTCCCAGCTGGCTGCCTTCCAGCTGTACCTGCGTTAACTGCCTGATCTCTGACTCTCTATGAGTCACCTTTTCCAGATCTTGAACTTGGCTTGGACCAAAGGTACATGTGTGCTATCTGTCCTTCCTGCCTTGTTGGACTGGCATCCAGTTCTGAACCTTCCTTCAGGCCCATTTCATGTCAGCTCGCCTGGACTTATAATCTTGAACTTCACCTGGCCATTCTTACCCTCCCTCTCAGAACCCAGTCAGAACCTCCCCAAATTATTAAGCTTTTGTATAAATCCATATTTTATTATATGGAGCTTGCTTAAAGTGAGTTATATTTATGATACAAAGAAGAAAAAAAGTTTTAGGAGTAAGTTCAGGGCTAGTAACTCTCTCTGACTGGACTCAACAATTCAGAACTTTGTACAAGATTTAGAGGAATGGTTCCTCTACTGAAAAGCACCTCATAGAGCCCCACTGGGTACGAACAAGTTTTTTGACATCAAGCTCTCAAGGAGTCATCAGAAAATGTACATGTACCTGACAGCCGCTTCTTAGTCTAACTACCTATCTTAAATTATTTCATTACCAAGATTGATTTACCTTATCCAAATGTCCTAAAAGGCAAACCCTTTTTTCTTCCCCCCCCCCCAAATTTCTGGAATAATATTGATAGGAAAAGGAAGCTGAAACTCTGTCACAAATAAGACTTCAGCATGATTTGTATGTTCATATGTTCACATGTTTCCTTTATGTTCAGAATGAATTTGTTGGTGGTTCCCTAATTCATCAGCATTCTTCTTTCAAGTAATAAATGACATCCCAATTTAATGAGTTGGCTATCTTTTTAAAGAAACACTTTCCCTGCATTTCCTTGTTACTATTTAGTTGTTTTAAAGCCTACCAAGTCACTGAATTGTTTAATCTGCAGCTTTTCACAGAAAAGAATTGCGTTTTGTTGAGTAAAGTACAGCATGCTGCATTCTCTTTGCTGAAGATGAACTATTGATTTTTCTTTAATGATCTTTGATTTGGGGGCATAAATTACTGTTAAATTGCTATGTCTTTTCGAATTGAACACTTCACAAATGGATTCAAGATAGCCCTTTATGGATTAAAACACTTCTGAACAGCACATTATTTGTTTTTTTTTTTTTTTTTTTTTAATAATTTATTTATTTTTTTAATTAAAGCATAATGTATTATTTGCCCCAGGGTACATGTCTGTGGATCCTTAGGTTTACACATTTCACAGCACTTACCATAGCACATACCCTCC
>CM052895.1:105864220-105921548 GCA_028534135.1 Potos flavus | reverse complement strand
GACTGTGCCGGGATCACGGTTCAAGGTAAGCCTGAGTTAGTACCTCACTGTTTGGCTCGGTCTTTGATGTTGGCTTCCCCGTTCTGATATCCGGGAGCTCTGCCACTCTCAGACACCCCCGGTTTTTCTGTGACCCCGCGGGTCCTGAAACCACGCTTTCCCCGCGAGGGCTCCACCCCCGCTTAGCCTCTGGAGTGACGTCCCTCAGTGGAGATTTCTAAAAGTTCCGATTTTGTGCTCCGCTTCTCTGCGGCTGCCGGGAGCCGGCCCCTCCCCCCGCGGTCTATCTTCGCGTCGCTTTGGATTTACTTTCCCACATGTCCTACCTTCCGGAAAGTGGTCAATTTTCTGTTCCTAGAGGTGTGTTCGTCTTCTCTTCTATTTTCTGCTAATTTTGTAGTTGTTTAGAGTGGTTTGATAACTATCTAGGTGAACTTCTGGGATCAGACACTATCTCTGCCTCTTACTCTTCCGCCATCTTCTCCAGCCGTCCCAGCACATTATTTGTAACAGCAAAATAAATCACCAGTATGTGAATAAAATATCGATTATATCTTTCTTTCCTCCATTAATTTGAACTTTACAACTAGCATTTCAGTTTTTATGTAGTGAGATGGCACTATGTCCACACTGATGACAGCTGAGATATGTTTCCAATTAAATTTTCAACATAAAAAGTATTCTTCGTTTCAGGTAAAACTGGTCTGAAAAGGAAAGCTAACGTGGCGTTTTCAAAATAACTTGATGCCAATAGCCTGTCGTTGACTTTTTCATGAACTTAGAACAATCTCATTGGAAAAGTATCTATCTTGTAAGCTCCACAAATAGCTGAGAAAAGAGATTTCAGGCTGGCTCTGAGCATTAGCTCTTGATTCAATCCAAAAGAGGAAATATCCATAAAACTTATTTCAGCCAATGAGGAAAAGTGTTTTTTCAACTCATATTCTCCCACTTAAACCACAATGAAGTCCTTTTCATATTGTAATTGCAGTGAAGGGTCCTGGAAATGGCATCGGTTACCATTCCCATCACCAGCATTACCCATGTGTGACCAGCCACAAGGTAGGCATAACAGGATTAAAACGACGGATTTTCAAGGGGTTAATTCTGAAGAAAGAGGATGTAAATATCAAATATAGTTCCAAAATACCAAGGAAGGAACTGGCAAGGGATCGAAGCCTAGGATGGTTCTCAGGATAGCCAACATAAAGATATTAAGACCTAAGTGAGAAAAGCCCAACTGACACAAGATCTCATTTCTTGACTTTCGAACTGCTGCTTTTTCCCGGCTATTATCATCACTAACAGGATATAAAGTGCTGATATGGGGATATATTGACATTTTAAGAGGACAAAAGGAAATGACACTATTGGCTAAAAGAAAAAAAATATACCACCAGGGAAGAAAAATGGGACGGTCTTATTTGAGGGTTGTACTTGGGAGTTAAACCCCTATTAGAGCCCATAAAGTGCTAGACGCGTCAGGTTAAATTATATACTCTTCAGAATGAGCTTTTATGGTGGTGACATGATTTGTTCTGCATTACAAAGGAGGAACTGGGCTCTGAATGTGTAAGCAATATGCCCACTCAGGCAAGAGTTATGAGGCAGAAGTGAAAGCTATGTTCAACTGAGGCGAAGATTTGCTCATCCCAGGACAGATGTCCACGGTTCTCAGACTTCACCTCATGTTACTATCACAAAAGGATCTTTGGAAAAGTACCTCTGCTTAGGCATCACTCAGGGTCAGTCAAACATGAGTCTCTAAGGGAGCCAAACATGAGTACTTTTAAAAAGCTTCCCCTGTAATCCCAATGTGTAGCCAAGGTTGAAAATGCTGTGCTAATAGGAAGGCTACCTAACTGCTGTGAGGTAATAGGCAGTGACAAGGCCACTTGTCAAGGACACAAAGAAAGCAATATTTCTAAGACCTATCGACTGAGTTCCTGTAAGTGGCCAAAACAAATATTTTTGGCCAGAAACATAACTGCAGATGATTCCTTTCAGCCTGTTTATAGCTAATTCATAGCCCAAAAAGGAAGTTGAAAAACAATGATAAGTGGATATAACTTCCTGACAAAAACTTAGAATTGCATAGATATTTCCTGTAGGAAATATCGAAGTTAATTGAGACCCAAGAATTCACTCAAAAGGCCACTGCAAGAAAACAAACAGAGCTTAAAACTTGCCCCTTCCCTTGGCAATAGGCCTCTTTACTTTTCAAAATAATTCAATATCTAAAGCCTAAAGAAATGGAGAGAATAAGATGAAGAGAGGGATCCAGTTGGAGTCTAAGAAGCATGTAGAGCTATTTAAAGATTGGGAATGGGACCATCACTTTAGAGAGACGACGGGCACAAAAGAGAAAGCTGGCTAGGATGGAACTTTATGAACCTCAAGAGACTCTTAGAAGGAGGGTCAGAAAGGTAGAAGGAAAACAGGAGAATGTAGGGACCCGAAGCTTACAGAGGAAAAGGTTTCCAGAAGTGAGGAGTGTTCATCTGATCGATCGCTGCTGAGAAATCAGGAAGGATAAAGACAGAAAATCACCCACTGCGTTTGGCAGTATGGATGTCACCAGTGACCAGTGATGCTTGTTGCTGTTCACTTCTTTTTTTTTTTTTTTAAGATTTTATTTATTTATTTGTCAGAGAGAGAGAGAGAGCACAAGCAGGCAGAGTGGCAGGCAGAGGCAGAGGGAGAAGCAGGCTCCCCGCCGAGCAAGGAGCCCGATGTGGAACTCGATTCCTGGACACTGGGATCATGACCCGAGCTGAAGGCAGCCGCTTAACTGACTGAGCCACCCAGGCGTCCCTGTTGCTGTCCACTTCTTTCCAAGGGCACAGTTATACCTCATTTGTGCTCTGCCAGGAAATGATACCTCCTATTGTGTTTGATGGTCAAGTAAGCTGGGAATCCTGACTTAGATCAACTTTACAACCCAAAATTTTAAGTTCCATTTAAACTTCAGTTCTTTGGGGGTCGCGGTGGCGGTGGGAGGGGAACGGGAGCTAGAAAAGCTAAACTAGAAAAGAGAAAATATGTATTTAACCTTAAAATTTATCTTGCCAGTTGTGAAAAATTAACCAGCAATAATAATTCTAGTTATTTGTCTTGACTCAAAAAAAATTTATAATGTGCTTTAAATTTTTAAAATTTCTTCACATCAAACGTCTGTAAATGACAAAATGCTCTTTAGAAAATTGTGGTTGAAGGTTTATTTTTAAAAGTGTGGGTTTGGCACAGAGAGCAAACTCATGGTTGTCAGAGTGGGGGAGGGGGAGGAGGATGGTCAAATTGGGTGAAGGGGGTAGGATATACAGGTTTCTAGTTACAGGGCATGAAAACTGATGAAGTTATTTCCCATAGGAGTACAGGGGTAAGGGATGATTATTCTGACACTGCTATACATATGTACAATGATTGAACAGTAAATAAATGGCTAGCCAGTGGGAAGGTTGGTGTGGGAAATTATGGAAGAACAAGGGGAAGAGGCTAGCATGAGCCATTTGGTAATTGATTAGAATTGGAGATACCAGTATGAACTCATGCTTAGCTTAATAGAGACACATATGGTTACACATAGAAATAGTTACTGATGCTATAAATCTGTACAATATATAATGTACAAATAGACACACATGTATTTCCTTACTTCATTGGCAGAGAAGACTTAAAGCAACAATACATCAGTAATGAAAAGCACACCTAGCACCAAAATTACAGTGGAGAAATTAAACCTATGTTACCTCAGCCAGGTGATCAAGGTCAATATCAATAGTGATAAATCATGCTGATAGGATGGACCTTTGACATAATATGATAAAAATGGCACTTTATCCCTGTGACCTTCCTCCCCTAAACCCACAACTACAATCTAATTACAAGAAAACCAACAGACAAATCCAATAGGTGCCATTCTATAAAATGCCTGACCAGTATTCCTAAAAACTAGCAAGGTGTTCAAAAACAAGGAAAGGCGAGGCTGCTGTAGCCAAGAACTGCCTAAGGAGACATGACGATGAAATGCAGTGTGGCATCACGGATGAGATTCTGGGAAATCCAGCAAAAGTACATAAGATAAAAACTAAGGAAATTTAAATAAACTATGGACTTTAATAATAATGCATCCATATTAGTTCATCAATTGTAACAGATATACTATATTAATGTAGGATGCTATAAAGCCTATTTTTAAAAAAGCAAAGGGGTATCTTATAGAATCATTCAAGGCAATACCAATTTGAATGTACTAGCTGGATTATGATGTAATAAAATAAGCCACCTTCTTAAGCGAAACAGCTATTTATAACACAATGGGAGTAATAGTCACAAATAATCCTGTTTATCAAATTGCTATATCTGAGTGTCTTTTTGGTTCTTGGACTCGATTCCAATGTGTGTGAAGGGTGTTTCCCCCACAGCAAGAAACAATTCTCGGCCCCCCAGCAGGTGTCCTAGGATTCAACTCAATTCTCTCAATTCTGACATCATCTGGCCAGAGACAGTATCAGGTTCCACAGGTGAAGGGTTCAGTCCTACAAGATGGCCCTCCCTACTTCGGATGCCAGGTGCAAGCCCACATTGTTATCGTTGTTATCTATGGGTACTTCTGACCCCAGCTGTAAATCAGAGGTTCCCAAGTCTCGCTCCTTGGATTCGATTAATTTGCTAGAACAGCTCACAGACCTCGGAGAAACATTTTACTTACTAGGTTGCCAGTTTAGCATAAAAAGATATAACTCACGAACAACAGACAGAAGAGGGGCCCAGGGCAAGGCTTGGGGAAAGGGGGAGGAGCTTCCATACTTTTTCTAGGGCACCACTTTTCCAATGCTTCCAAGTGTTCACCAACCCAGAAACTCTCCAAATCCTGTCCTCTCGTTTTTTATGAAGGCCTGGTTACATAGGCATGATAGAGTAAATCACTGGCCTTTGATAATGAGTTCAACCTCAAGGGCCTCTCCCCTCCCCAAAGGTTGGGGAGTGGAACTGGGAGTTCCAACCTGATCATATGGTTGGTTCTCCTGGAAAGTACCCCCTAGCCTTAGGTGCTTTCCAGAAGTCATCTCATTAACATAAGACACCTTTGTCACTCTCAACGCTTAGGAAATGCCAAGGGTTTGCGGAACTGTGAGCCAGGAACTGTTGACAGAGACCAAATATATATGAAAAATACAGTAGTCCTTCTTTATTCAAGGGGATACATTCTAAGACCCCTAGTGGATGCCTGAAACTGCAGATAGCAGAGAATCCTGTACACACTACACTTTTTCCTATACATACATACCTGTGACAAAGTTTAATTTATACAATAGGCACACAAAGAGCTTAACAACAATAAAAAAATAGAACAATTATAACAATATACCCTAACAAAAGTTACATGAATGTGGCTTCTCTCTCAAAATTTCTTATTGTGCTGTACTCACCTTCCTTCTTGGGATAATGTGAGATGATAAAATCCCTACATGATGAGGTGAAGTGAGGGGAATGATGTAGGCACTGTGACATAGCATTAGGCTCCCGCTGAACTTCTGAAAACGCGTCAGAAGGAGGATCATCTGCTTCTGGATTGACCTCAGGTAACAAACCGTGGAAAGCAAAACTGCAGAAAAGGGGGACTACCGTATATTATGGTCATCTAAATGACCAAACATCTCTTTCTCACAAATCACAGTCTCACAGAGTGTGTTCTCCCAAAATCCATACATCAAATTCTTACCCCTAAAAGTGATGGTATTAGGAGGCAGGGCCTTTGGATGGTGATTAGTGCTTTATAAAAAAGGCTCCACGTGAGGACACAAGAAATCTGTAACCTGAAAGAGAGCCCTCACCTGACCAAGCCAGCCTTGATTTCAGACTTCCGGTCTCCAGAATTGTGAGAAATAAATTACTGTTTTCCACAAGCAACTCAGTCTGTGGTATTTTGTTATAGCAGCCCAAAGGGACAAGACATAAGCCTTTCAAAATTATGATCTTATTCGATGTTCACCACACCTCTGAGAAGAATGAAAAAGAAAAAAATTTGCACTCCAGGTTTGTATTTATTGGAAAACAGAAGAGATACTAAAATGTACAACGTATCTTTTTAATCTACGCACATGAAATGAATAAAGCAAAGACCATGGAAAATGCAACATACAATTAAGTAGGCATATTTCTTAATGTGTGTGAAGGAACTTGGATGCATTTCTCCCTGGTGAAGTACGGTGCCTCTTTATGGAGCATTCTCATTACCTAGCCTTTCCCATATCTATAAATTTCTGTGTGGACACTCATAGGTAATGGTAATACACCAGGGTCTACTTCTCAAATGACCTTGATTGTAGCCTCCCAAATCTGAAAATAGAAATTTAAACAAGTTTCACTAAATTGAATATTATGCCTTACATACCATGCATTATGTTCTATTTTTTTTTTAAGTTAATGTTTCAAGTTGTAAAATTCAAATAAATTTTACTGGATTCTATGGTATCTGATGATTAGTGATTAGATATCCAGAATATTTAACAATAAAAATTCCAAAAATCCCATAACTTCTTAACAGCTTAAGAAGCGAAAATTCAGGAAGTTCTCACTGGGGAAAACAACACATGAAGTTTCTTCTCAATTATCTCATTTTAGATATGTCTGCAAAGCACCTGAAATTGGCCATTGTGTCCAATACCTGCTTTGTTTCTGACCTTTGGCTTGAGGGAGTGGCTCAGGCTCCTGAGCAGATTGGGGTTTTGTCCTCTTCTGCATGGGCTTCTAAATGGTTCCTTGGCATGTCACCCCCTCTCAGTTCTGCATGGGAGAAGATGAGAACTCAACTAAAATCTTAATATTACCATAAAACAGTGAAGCCAGCATGCCAAATCCTAAAATGGCATCTTATTTCACTGGAATTTTCATTACCCTTTAACAATTAATTCCTGAAAACTTGCTCGAATTTTACAGACTTGAAATTTTAGACAGCTAGACTTTTGGCTTGGTTTAGAGCTGCATAAAATGGAATACATTTTCCAAAGTATCTTCCTTCTCAAATTCATTTGAAACTAAAAGACTGTATGTGCCTTGTCTCAGGCAGCAAATTGCTCAGAACCAGGATCTTAATGCAAGACTTAACCTTTACAAATCATCTTACCTACTTCACTCTCCCTTCGACCGTCAGGGAAAAAAGTACCTGAGTTGTTACTTGCTGAGTTCCCTCTTCAGGAGAGGCATTGTGCTAGATATTGAATATACACTATATCATTTACTCTGCTCGATAACTTCATGCAAAATTCAGTATTTCCCCATTTTTAAAAAAGCAAATTAAAAAAAAAGCAAATTAAATTCCAAAAGTTTAGCTAAAATAGCTGAGTCACCCCGGAAGTCTTCATGGAGACTCGAACTCAGAGTGGTAATTCAAAGGCTGTGTTCTCCCTCCAACACCCCTACACAGTTCAAGGAGGTAGACAGACTGTTAAGCCAGGAAGCCTGCTGCAAACCTTTCACCAACCTGGAATTAAACATAGCACTTCATTCCACTATAAACATGGACCAGTAGTCACTAGTAGCCTCAGGTATTCATTCAGGTAATTTTAATGTTACCTCCATAGAAATCTCAGATATTTTAATATCACAGTATAATTGTTGCAGATAACTTAAAATATTATTTGTGCTCATCACCACTATGAAGTTATGAAATTGTCAAGTCTGTGCACTAGATCTTGTTTTTAATTCATTAATAAAGCCTATATCACAAATTTTTAAAATTTTTGATGAATGCCTTTTGGTAGTATCTGTTTTCTTTGAAATTTTAAGTGTTCGATTTTATCCATTAAAAATACTATTCTGGGGGCATCCAACCCTTGGTTTTGGCTCAGGTCATGATCTCAGAGCATGAGATGGAGCCCCATGATGGGCTCCATGCTCAGTGAAGAGTCTGCTTGAGATTCTCTCCTCCTCTCCCTGAGCCCGTCCTGCTCGTATGCACTCTCTCTCCCTCTCAAATAAATAAATCTTTAAAAAATAAAAATAAAAATACTATTTTGTCAAGGGACCAACCCAAAGACTTCATAAGACTGCCCCAAAGTTCAAAGCACTAATAAGATTAAGAACACCTATCTAAAGCCATATAATTAGAAATATTTGAATAAGTAATGACGTACATATTAGTTTTGTTTATTGTATATTAACTGAACTAAGACATCAGTTCTACTAGTCAATGATCCCCAATCTGGGCATCCCATATTTCTCACGTAATTTCTCTTAATATATACTCCATGAAAGGATGTCTTTTGGTTAACTTAGCAAATCACCCTTTCACACTTGCATCATCAGAAGAAACTCAACTGTTCTCTGCTACTCCACCTGTTCCCAGATACCTCACCTTACACACGGCAGGATTGCAATGGGATGTTAGGGACACCAGGAAAGATTCTGTTCCCTTCTTCCTTCCCCCTCCACCAGATTTATGCTAATTATGGGTACCCCTAATCTCTTTAGGAGTTTAGGGTTTAGGAGAGCCCCTTCAAAATTTTTTTTGTATCATTATTAGAGGTAAGAGTTCATAGTCAAGTGTCCTCTAGGAGGATGATTAACATTTACACAGAGGTTTAAAAGACACACTGTCTCCCCAAGGAAAGTTTTAATAGGAGAACTATGCAATCAGCAAGAAGCATCAAGAAGGGAGGGAAAAGAGCAGAGCAAGAGAAATAAGGTACCAAGGTCTCTCACAATTTTGCCCTAAACTTTAGTGATTCGCTTTATTCTAGTTACCATTTCCAGTTCCTCGCTTTCCCATTTGCCAAACAGGAGTGGTAATATGTGCTTGCCACTCACGTACTGGCTGTGTGGTGAAGACTACCAGCCTCCTGGGCATCCAATGCTTTGCAGTCAGTCAAGCAAATGTCACATGCACAGTAAGTGATGGCAACACCATCTTTTCCTTATGATGGATGTCACCATGGCCTGTCCTTTCCTGCTAATAATGTAGTTCTTCAATCTCTAGGCTTCCCACAATACAGGAAGCCTGCAATTACGTGTGTTTTTAGGCTGACTCATTTTCTAATGGTAACGATCGGTATTTAAGTTAATTAGGAAGATTCTTTTGATGTCCTTTATTTCATTCACAATTAGTCTCCTGCTATACATATATATATTTTTTTTAAATAAACTCCCAGCCAGTGATGGGAGAGAAGGAATCATTTTACTATCCTCAACTTCATCTGCTTTCAGAGACTTGCTCTTCATCTGGCTAGTTCTCGCTTGAAGCGCCTGAACAGAGTTTGAGTTACTCTGAGCTGCCTCTGATAATGGGATTCTGAATCCAGGTCTAGAACGGGTACTTGATGTGAGAAAGGTCAAAAGTTCCAGAATGCTCTCTCTCTGTCTTGGGGCAATTCCCTGTTTCAAGTTGAATTTCCAGACTCTAGCACCTTGGCACAGATGACTTTAGCCATGAGCTCAACTTAGGCCCTAAGGGAATGGACAAAGAGATGGGTAAAATTAGATGAGATGCAAAGCTTACAGATTCTGCTGGAGAAGTGCGAGGTGAGGGGTACTCTTCAGGAAAGAGCAGGGATAGGAGGGTCCTACAAAGGTCTGCAAAGGAGGTGAGCCCTCCCAAAGAGTCTTCAGCGCTTTAACCACTGGCTTTTTAATCAAATGACTGCTGTTTCTACAGCTTGAAACAAGGGAACTTAGAACATTTGTCTCTGGATGAATATTTTTTCTAACAGGTCACAGAGGCAGAGTTAGGGGCTATCAATGGCAACCTGGACAAGGAGGATGAGTGTGGTCAGTGGCCGAAGTCAAGGTCAGACTACTCATAAGTTCTCCAGGATGGCCTGTGACTGGAATTCATTCAGTCATTCAGTCAACATTTAAGGCAGATCCATTCAAGCTACAGAGAATCTGAAGGAGTGAACCTTCCGCTGAAGGTGCTCACCCCCTTGGGTGGGAATGAAATGTTCCGACCACTCACAGACACTGATGGAGCTGGGGTGAGACTCTGTGAGTGAGATATCATAGAGCATGGTAAATGGGGCTCACCAAAAGCACGCCTCTGAGCCCTCAGCAGGAAGCTCCATTTCTATTTAAAGATAACACCACAGATGGAGATCACTATTTTGTGTGTGCGGATGTGGCTGACAAAAAAATAAATAAATAACCTCCTCTTCATTGCCTGCATGTGACAACTGACATTTGGTTCACAGCTGCAGAAACTGCTTGCTATTCCAGATGTCAGGGGGTTCCATTACTCTACTTCACACACAATTACATACTGCTCCAGCACAAAAATACCCCACCATCCCCACCCCCACATCGCTAAAGCTGTGAACAGCCTCGCATCTGCAGTTTGCCGTTCTTTCAGAGTTCCAAGCCACAGAGCTATCACCTCCCTGAACTGAGTATCTTCTTTCTCTTCTTTGCTTGGTGAAATCCTATTCATCCTTCAACACCCAGTAGAGCCACGACTGCCACTGTGACTCCTCTATCACTAAAAGTCATTCCTCCTCAGTCACCACACTTGCCTCTTATCTCCACTGCAGCACTGATACAGCATTCGGTTATGTTGTTTCTTCATGTGCTTATCCCTCCAAAGAGTAATCATTATTTTTCAAGCATTTAGAATGGTTCCTGACAAGGCCAAATGTCCATCAACTGATGAATGGATAACGAAGATGTGGTGTATATATACAATGGAATATTACTCTGCCATCAAAAAGAATGAAATCTTGCCATTTTCAATGAAGTGGATGGAGCTAGACTGTATTAGGCTAAGCGAAACAAGTGAGTCAGAAAAGACAATTACCATATGATTTCACTTATGTGTGGAATTTAAGAAACAAAACAGATGAACATATGGGAATGGGGAAGAAAAGAAAAGGAGAGAGGGAAACAAACCATAAGAGACTCTTAAGGATAGAAAACAAACTGACAGTTGATTGAGGGAGATGGGCAGGGGATGGGCTAAATGGGTGCTGGGTACTAAGGAGGGCACTTGTGATGAGCACTAGGCATTAAATATAAGTGATGAATCACTAAATTCTACTCCTGAAACCAATATTGCACTATAAGCTAACTAACTAGAATTTAAATAAAAATTTGGAAGGAAGAAAAAAAGAGAGAATGGTTCCTGACAAATAAATCACTGATGAATTAAAGAAGAAATTAATAGCCTACTCTGATAAAATGATTTTTCAGGGTGTCTGGGTGGCTAAGTTGGTTAAGCGACCAGCTCTTGATTTCTGCTGGAGTCATGATCTCTCAGGGTCATGAGATCAACCCCCACCTTGGGCTCCAAGCTCAGGAAGGAGTCTGCTTGAGAGTCTCTCTCCCCCTCCCTCTGCCTCTCCTCCTATCCCTTATTCATTCTCTCTCTCTCTCCCCACCTCTCTCTAAAATACATAAATAAATAAATCTTTAAAGGAATTGTTTTTCAGCAAGCATCAATTTAGTGCTGCCATACCAACTGTCCTACAACATATTTGGATTACCTGAACTTGTCATTTGAAGCCATCACTGTAGCTCAGAGATGAAGCTAAAGCAAAGGATAAGAGGTTGGGTGCATATTTGTTACTTGAAGAAGTCTCAGAGTTCTTAGAAAAAATAAGACAGAGCTTCTCCCCTATAGACCTACAGTTTGCTCTATAATTTGATTTACTCATGGTCACAGACTCTATCTTGAAGACAGAGCAAGGCCACTCTGAGCTTGATTCAGGTCAGTGAGAGCAGCACCAGTAACAGCCCTCATCACCTCTAACTTGCATCAATCACTACCTCGAAGCAAGAGAGAAATTCAAGTCTTCATTGGATCTTGCCAAACATTACTGAACACTCCAAATACCCACCCCTGCACTCCATCATTAGCTGGTGGAATCCTAAGCACTTACACTTGGAAAGGATCTGGCAATCACCTGTTGTGACTCACCCCCAAAGGAAGAACCTTCTCTATTCCATTTAGAGCAGATGGTTGCCAACATCTGCTTAAAAACATCTACAGCCATGAAGCTCCTTACTCTCTGAGGTATCTATGAAACCCTGAACAACTGTAGAGATTAATGTAGAGAAGCACATAGTACCCGGCACACAGTTATTGCTCAGTACATGTGATTGATATTTTTTATCTTTATCTACTCTCAAACCCCTTTCATTTTGCTGACAATCCCTTCTTTTAAGATACAAAACAATGTACAAGTGAGCAAAATGTTATGTCTAGTACACTTCAGTTTATGTAAAATATAAAGAACCTACATAAATGTATGATGGGAGGTGCGTGTGTGTAACGATGTTTACAAAGCTATTTATTTATTTATTCATTTATTTATTTATTTTGCTTACAAAGCTTCTTGAAGGAATCCCCAGCTGCCACTGCAGATGATGCCAATTGTGAGAAACCAAATGTCCACGTCAAAGATTCTGTCTCCAGTCCTTTGATGCCAGAAAGGCTCTGGGCTCTGTGTCAAAGGTGAGATGAAAAGCCCTCCCCCCAGTCTTATGCTATACATTGTCACCTAGACCTTGAAGCAATATGTCTATACCCAGAGCCCTACAGAATCCATCATTCATCTAAGCTGATCCAAGACACCGGGCTTGATGTCATCTTCCTATCTCCAACCTTTCCAAAGCTCAGCTACTAACTTCATTTGGAGAAAATGAATACACACAAAATATTTTCACAAGAGTAAGAAACTATTTCTGTATTGGTAAATTTAGAAATTATCTAAAGGGCATAGTGTTCAGAGATACAGCTCTGGCTAGAACATAAACACCTTTCAACACTGTCACACAGAGCAGTTTAGTTACTGAGAGCCATAGCCCTCAAACATACACTTTTCTAATTATGGGCAAAGCTCTGTAATTATAAAACCAACTACCCCAGTCCTGTGGTTTCCCTAACAAAAGAACTCTTTCGGCTAAAGGTGTATTCAAGTCTCCAGCTCAAGCAGACACTCCTGCAAACTTTGAAATGACAGTCTGGTTTTGTCCTCACCTTCTACCATTGCCATTCAGATCTAAACTCTGAGATTGAAGGGTCAAGTTTCAGTCAGAACTCATATCCTGGGCATTTACATTGTTTTTTTCTCAGGAATTTCTGCGAGAAGCTCATGGCCTGGAAATGGGATCTTAGTTTAACCATCCAGTCATCTAAAATTTATTCATTAATTCATTAAATAACATTTTGAGTACCTGTTTTGCATGAACCATATACTCTCACTATTGCGTTCCCTGGATATATTTCCATTTACAAAATACCTCTATAAAATGTGGGAAATTATAAATAGTTCCCTTCCTGCCAATTCCATTAACATTCTCTTTGGCTTATTTTTCATGACCATGAGATTTTTTCTGAATTTGAGACAGAAATCAATGCAAAGGTGCAGTATGTCTAGTATGTTACTGTTCTGTAAGAGGAAAAGACTATACATAAGTATATGCTCATATAGACACAAAATACTTCTGGAAGGAATAGTGTTAGTGGTGCCGCTGAGGAGAGAAAGTAGGTAGCTTAGTGATAAGGTAACATCCT
The DNA here is from genome assembly GCA_028534135.1 of Potos flavus. Classification (NCBI taxonomy): domain Eukaryota; kingdom Metazoa; phylum Chordata; class Mammalia; order Carnivora; family Procyonidae; genus Potos; species Potos flavus. Next base: position 105,908,044 of record CM052895.1, on the reverse strand, counting down.
AGGTAATAAGAAAAAAACAAAGTATAATTCTGTTTCTGTCCTTGAAGCCTGAAGAAGCAAATACTGAAAAGCAAGTACATGCTTATTACTGTATGTGCTACACTTTTCAATTTTGAACTATATTCATGTGTCAAGCATTCAAAAAAATCATAAACATTCCATAACACTGACATAATCTCAGTAAGTTTAGAATTAACTTTTGAGTAAAAAAATTCTGTCAGCTCTTTCTTGACATAGAGATTCTTACATTTTTTTTGTCTCCTAACAAGTCCTATCTCCAACCCACCAGAGAAATTACCAGCTCACTTACTCACTTACTGAGGAGCTGGTAATTACTTTCCTATTGTTAATGTAAAAAGTTACCAAACAGTGTCTTAACACAACACAAATTTATTATCTTACAGTTCTAGAGGTCAGAAGTCTGGCAGGGGTCTTATGGTGCTAAAATAAAAATGTAGCAGAGTTGCAATTCTTCCTTGAGGTTCTAGAGGAAGAATCCATTTCTTTGTCCTTTCCAGCTTCTAGAAGGTGCCCACAATTGTAGGCTTGTGACCCCTTCCATCTGTAAAGCCTGCATTGGTGTCAGTGAAAACTTTCTCATATTTCATGACTCTAATGCTGACTCTTTTGACTCCCGATACCATTTTTTAAGAACCTTTATGATTACATTGGGCCCAGCCAAATAATTCAGGATTATCCCCCAATTTTAAGGTCAGCTCATTAGAAATCTTGATTCCAGGGCCACCTAGATGGCTCAGTCACTTAAGTGTCTGAGCCTTCGGCTCAGGTCATGATCCCGGGGTCTTGGGATCAAGCCCTGATCAGGCTCCCTGCTTAGTGGGGATCCTGCTTCTCCCTCTCTCCCATGCTTATGCGTTACCTCTCGCTATCTCTCTCTCTCTCTCTCTCAAATAAATAAATAAAATCTTTAAAAAAAATCTTGATTCCATCTGCAACCTTGATTCCCTGTGCCATGTAACAACATACCCACAGGCTCTAAGATTAGGACACAGACATCTTTGGGTGGCCACTATTCTGCCTACTACAGTAAATAGTAAATAGGTCACATAGCTACCTAGCTAGACACGTACATACGTACATATATACATACAGTTTCTGAAGAGATATAGCCTCTTCCATGGGATGGCTTTTATGTTATAAAACGTAACATTCAAAATCCTTGTCTGAAACAGGTGCTGTTGGATTCCTTTGGCACTGTTGGGAGCCATTCCAACACAAATGAGGAAGTAGCTGAGATAGTCTATTAATATATGCTCTGCAACCTGACTTCCTGATTTCAAAGCCCATGTCTACCAGTTAAACGGTGTGACTTTCGCCTCAGTTTCCTCACTTATAGAATGAAGTCAGTATTAGTACCTATATCATAGGGTTGTTGTAAGGCTTAAACAAGTTACTACCGTTTAGAACAGTGCCACCCCATAATAAGTACTTGATACATGCTACTTAGTTTGACTTGATTCACACTTCCCTGACTCAGAGTGCTCACAAAGGAATCCCTCCCAAGACCCAGAAATGGTCAGCCCCAGAGGGAAAATCCTGTCTCTGTCCTAGGAGCATTGAGAAGAAAATATTGCTGGTATTTTGGGGCACCTGAGTGGCTCAGTCGTTGGGCATCTGCCTGGGTCATGATCCCAGGGTCCCGGGATCGAGCCCTGCACCAGGCTCCCTGCTCCACGGAAAGCCTGTTCTCCCTCTGCCACTCCCCTTGCTTGTGTTCCCTCTCTCGCTGTCTTTGTCAAAAAAATAAATTGAAAAAAAGAAAAGAAAAGAAAAAGGAAATATTGACGGTATTTTAAAATCCACCTTGCTATCTAGGTTTTTCCTTTTTCCTTTTGATTTTAAAAAGGAGAGTTAAAATAACAACCGGTCCAGTAGAATATCAGGTAAGAACCTGGAGAGCCTAGTGGTTTCTACTATGCGTTACATGGATTGAGCTAGACAGTCTTTGCCCTCAAGGAAATCGCCACACAATGGGTAGGTAGAACAAACAAAGATAGAACATAATTAAACAAATTTAACGAAAAGTTAATTTCTATAGCCTCGGATAAATTGAATCTAATAAAGCAAAGGGAGTGGCTCCTCATTTTGTTCTGTTTGGCCCCCAGCGTCCCAAATCTAAAAGGTCTGTATAGCAATTCTCATTGCTAACACCAAGGAAACAGAACACAAGTGTTAGTCAAGGTACCTTCTTTGCAACTATAACCACACAATTGGACCAAACTACCTTTCATCAGTCTCTTGGTAAATTTTTCCTTTAGTTTCTGGGGACTGTTTCTAGGAAATAGCGAAAAAGATAGCTAATTCATCCCTCTGGACTCATTATGCCAAAGGATTATCGAATGCACAGAGCTCAAAGACAACGGCAAGAGCACATGGTATCTTAGTTCAACAACTAAACACAGTTTCAAAGATTACATTGAAAACCCTTCGGAGTTTTATTGTTAGAATGTTGTAACAGCCTAGCCTCATTCCTGCAAAATTACTGCCAAATTGGAATCAGTAAATCTCTATTTATTCTCCTTTCAAGTATTTTGGCAGCCACTCCAGCATATAATTTAAAGCATTAAGGAAACTGATGATACCTGAATGTCAACACCATGGAAAGGGAGTGCATACTTGCTGTTCTGTACTTCATCATGATCGCCAAATGAAATTCAATTTTATATTGTCAAGTATAGCGATTTCTCTCAATGTGATAAGCTATATAACTAATGATCTAAGGAGAAATTAAATACTGCCTGCTAAGTATACTACTACAACCTGATTAAATCCAGTCTTCTGTCAATCCATAATTTTCATTACCCCTATGAAAATGTTCTGGACTAGGAGTCTTTTAAGTTTCCTGTAAGCGAGATGAAACTTCCTTTGAGGTGAATAATATAGCCAGAGTCTATGAAATAAATATTTGGTAAAATCTGTCTATAGCTCCCATTCACAAATATCAAAGTTATAAAGCATATTAGTTGGTAATGTCACATTTATTGGGATTTATGTTTTTAAGCACCTTTTTGGAAAGCTTTTTATTTCTTATTTTTATTATTATTTTTAAGTAGGCTCCTCCCCCAGCGTGGAGCCCAATGCAGGGTTTGAACTCATGACTCTGAGATCAAGACCTGGGCTGAGATCAAGAGTCAGTTGCTTAACTGACCTAGCCACCCAGGTGCCCCAGATTATCAGCACTTTTAAGTGAAAAACATTTTTCCTCTATGCTCAGAAATTGTCCAACTCTCCTGGGTCAGTGAGGAGAGAAGCAAAGCTTTATCAAAGAGGGTGAGAGTCTAAACCAAATGAGATACTGTGTAACCACAGTATAAGCCTCATTCTGCTTTTTTGTGGGGGAGGGTCAACTTATTTGGACAAAGTGAGTAGTTTTTTTTTTTTAAGATTTTATATTATTTATTTGACAGAGAGAGATCACAAGTAGGCAGAGAGGCAGGCAGAGAGGGGGAAGCAGGCTCCCCACTGAGCAGAGAGCCCAATGCGGGGCTCAATCCCAGGACCCCGAGATCATGACCTGAGCCGAAAGCAGAGGCTTTAACCTTACACTGAGCCACCCAGGCACCCCTCAAAGTGATTTTTCGATGAAATACAAAAAATTAAAAAAAAATAACACCTGAATTTTTGCATTCCTTCAAGAAACATTAAACATCACCACCAAACATTAAACACTATGCCAAGAACTAGAGATACATACCTAAAGGACATGGCCAAAGACAGGCATTATCGGGATTCCAAACATCAGGCAATGGCTAAAAGTGGATGCCTGAAAGCAGCTGAAATGTCTGTTGAAGAAAAGAAGTGCCATATTCCGGGCGTAGGGCCCAGCCAACTAATTTTTTAAAAGACAGAATGATGGTTCAAAGAACTGCTGTTAAAAATAATTACAAATTAATACAAAAAATTTGAAAACAAAGCAAAGAGGCACAGCAGACAAGACAAGCCCAAGAAGAAAATGGTCAACAAATAAAAAATAAAGAATGCCTGGGTGCAAAGAAACCCAGAGCAGAAACTTCTAGTGATGAATGAGACTCTTTGAAAAAGTAAATCTGATGACTTGGAGTATATCAGTCTCATCTGACTGTGCTTTTTTAATAAACAAAGAAAAAAAAAATGATGAACTTGGGATCGTTTCCCCTCATATTGCAATCAATAGAAACTTCCTTTTCGCAATGAGACTTTAAACAATTAGGGAAACATTTTGGCTTCCAGCTAATGGATTTAATAGTGATTGCCATTTCAGGAAAAGCACTTCATCCAATTGTAGACATGCCAAAGGTGGAAGAGAGGGGAGCAGAAGAAGCATAAACTGTACTAAAGGCCCTCACAGCTGGCTTTGAGTCACTGAGAAAATAATATCCTTCCTCTAATAATCCCTTACAGACTTGGGTTTGCTTTCGTTCGGGAGGAGAATGTGCTGGCTTAAGAACAACTGTTGTTTCAGCACTTGAGCATCAGGGAGCTAGATGTTCTATTTATTGTACTGATGCCAGGCATTCCTAAGTAATATGTGAGCTGACCTTGAGAAAACATACATATAGTGGAGGTTCAAATACTTAGAGACCCGTTTCTAGTTAATGGCATATTCAAACCTCCCACATTTTTTCCTTCTGCTCATCATCTTAGGTCTCTAAATATTTTCTTACCCCCTTGCTCTTCACCGGAGACCAAAGTTGGGCAGAGAAAGACACCTACCTTGGCCACAGACATCGTGAGTACCATAAGTAATCTGTAAGTTTGGAGCCTACTTTTCCAGAATTAACCGTCACATTTGCCTCCACCAGCACCATATTGTTTTAAATGTATTGAATTTACGGTCTTGCTTTATGTAGGCATCAATATTTCAATCAATCTACAAACATGAGTACATAAAAATTTGCCACAAATACTGATGTTAATATGATATAGGAGGATGATAATTAAGAGTGGATTACATATAATGGATTTTATTCATGGATCAAAAATAATGGGCATTGAACCAATAAGGCACACTCATGCATTATGTATTCGCTAAGCTAATTTCTTGTTTAGTTCCTTAACAAAATAACCAAGTGTCCTCTCAATTTTGTGTTATTGGGTTATGCCATTTGCTGTGCAATTAAACTGTACTTTTAATTATAGTGTAAGAACTTTTGTAGCATGAATTTGAAAGTTTGAAAAGCAACATGTAATCTACAATTCCCTTTTAAGATATTCTATCAATTAGGAATAGTTTTAGCTGCAAGTAACAGAAAATTTGACTAGTGGGCTTAAGCCACAAGGACATTACTTAACAAAAAGACCAGAGAAAAGCCATCCCAATGTTGAATCAGTGGCTCAATGATGTCATTGAGGATGCAGGCTCCTTCAAATTTTCTGTTCAAAGATCCTTGGTACGCATTCAACATTTTTCGAGGTATAAGATAACTGTCAAAGCATCCTGTTCTCATATAACATCACATAACAGTAGGACTTTCCCAATGTATTACTTAAAGATTATTTTCCAGAACAGGTTCATGTGCCCACTCAAACAAGTCACTGGCAAGGAACAACAAGACTGTCATTATTGCTTTACACCAACGTGACTTACACCCAGGAGCTCAGTACACTGGCATGGAAGGTAAGCCACCAAGGGAGTCCACCCCATGTATGGCTCCTCAGAAGCCAAGCGTGTAACGGAGATCCTTCTATGCAACTAAATGGTGATATTCTAAGTCTTGCGCACTAGAATCAAAGCTGAAAAGATGCTTACTGGCTTTGGCATTGGAGTGTCCCCACTGATTTATCTCCAAGTCAACAGGTCCTCTCTCCTGAATGGAGAGGCAACACCTCTAATGTCAATAGTAGGAAACAAATGCTGTTGTCTACTATCACCAGCTGGGATTTGGGAAGGATGAGAGGGGAAGCAAAGAGACAAGGCGTGAAGAGCATCTTCATTTTTGCAGATGTAAACTGAAAAAAATTATGAAGTCTTAGGTCTAAAACTTTCACCAAGAACCCGAGATAACATTTTCTTCTACTAACTGTCCTGGAAGAGTACGGAACTCTGAAGTAAGGGTCAGAACACAGCTTCAACTCCGAGATCAAAGAGCTTAGGAACGACATCTACCCTCATCACCATAAACTATCTTTGTGACATTAAGTCTCTTTTAAAAATAGGAAGGGCTCAAATTTCTGGGTGAAACAATATACATATTGTTTAACTACTAAATATATGTATATTGCAAAGTAATTCAAAAACTATTTTAGAGCATAAATCTGGCATTTTGGCCTATTGAGAAAGAGCTTTCTAGATTTGCCATCACAATGTACAAAAGGGAAAGAAAACAAAATATGAAATTAAACCCATAATCAGCTTAAGTGGAAACAATACTATCTGTTCATGATTGCCATTCCCATCATCAGCTGAATTAGCAAAATTCCGGACCACAGGACTCCAAGCTTCAAATGATTTAGGACTGATAGTTAAGGCTGTGTAATGGAAGGTGGTTCACCAAGGTGGCCAGTAGTGAGCCTTCAGGAAAGCCGCTCCAACTTTATGGGTCTCGGTTTCCCTACCTATAAAATTATAAAAACAAAGTCCATGCTACAGGGTTGGAATGGGACCAAGCCAAATAAAATAAAGGATGCTCATTTATTATCATATTGATATATCAGGGTAAGTTCCTTTTATTTAGTTTTTAGTTTTTTGAGAGAGAGAGAGAATTTTAAGCAGGCTCCATGCCCAGCAAGGAGCCCTACCTGGGGCTCAATCTCATCACCCTAAGAGCATGAGATGAGCAGAAATCAAGAGTTGGAAGCTTAGCCGACTGAACCACCCAGGCACCCCAGGTTACATTCCTTTCAAGAACATCTTAAATATATGAGACACTAAAGAAAACAAATATGTGGGGAATGAAAAGCCAAGAAAAGGATCTTCGTGCGACACACTGTTGTGCCAATTTATTTTTTCCAATGCAGTGGTTTTTAGTCAGACAGTCATAGTATCTCATAGGACCTGTTAGCTACAAATTACAGATATTTCCTATATGTCAAGAAACTGAAGAACAAAAATGAGATGAAATCCCAATGCAAGTCTATAAGCCAAATGTGATTAGAAAAATTTTGACATTAAGCCTGATAGTCAAAATAAATCTCTGAAATTTAAGCAAATGCTTAGGAATTTACATATTAAGCCATTTGGCATTTCATTTTCTTGTCCTTTTCATACATCAACTGGGATATAATTGACATGTTGTAGGAAAAAAAATGAACAAACACTCCTGCCATTTTCTATGTCTCTGTTACTTTCTTTGTCTTTATCTCAGTTTTTATCTCTGTAACACACAACCACACACACACACACACACACATGCACACACACATTTGGACAAAGGAGGTAGGCATTTATTTACAGAGAGAGGCTGGGGGCGTCTGGATGGCTCTGACTGTAGAGCGTGCGACTCTTGGTCTTGGGGTTGTAGTTTCGAGCCCCACATTTCGTGTAAAGATTATTTTTTTAAAAAGAGAGAGAAGACTAGGAAGCCAGATCACACTAAGAGAGGTGAGTTGCAAAGTAATCCATCAACAGTTACCTCTCTGGCTGTAAATCTCTCTAGTGTGTATGGGTGCGTGTGTGTAGGCAATATGCTTTCATTTTCCTACTTTCCTCCTTAAGTGCTACCTCAAGGGTTTATTTTAGTCTGCAAGAAATTAGGCAGGTAGGGAGGGAAGATAATTTCCAATATAAGATACCAGTTCCTTATATCCATAGGTTATCCTCCTAGTGCCACCATTGCTGAACACTGTCTCTGCTTTATTTCTCTGGTTAGTAATTTACATACCACTTTCCTCCTCTTCTCAAAACTGACAGGTCTTCTGTAAGCTACTATTTCACTTATGTTAAGGATCTGCAACTGATCCTTAACAGACATCTTCAGAATCAAATTTTTATTTTCTCCGATTTTTAACGATAAACCACCTACAGTTCTACTATTTTGACTTTTTTTTTTTAACTTTCTGCTTTTTCCCTGATTAGAGGCATGAGTTCCTTAATAAAGTTCATTTTCTCATTCTCATTCTTTTTTTTTAAGATTTTATTTATTTATTTGACAGAGAGAGAGAGATCACAAGTAGGCAGAGAGGCAGGCAGAGAGAGAAGGGCAAGCAGGCTCACTGCCGAGCAGAGAGCCCGATGCGGGGCTCGATCCCACGACCCTGAGATCATGACCTGAGCTGAACTCAGAGGCTTTAACCCACTGAGACACCCAGGCGCCCCTCTCATTCTCATTCTTAAACACTATGTGTACTTGTGGTGATATCTCTTCCCTTGTTGACTCCAAATTAGATTTTTTTATATTAGGCAGGCACCATTCAGATATGTACCCTTGAGAATAGATGCCAAAGTCTGCAATGTATACAAAAAAATTGAGAGAAAGTTATTATATATATTTTCTTGGGGTCCCAGAAATTTATACTGAGAAGGCATCAAGTTCAACTATTTTATAGAACACCCACCCCAATCTATAACATGTTAGAGTAAATGGGGAAATTCAAAAGACATATTTACAGAGTATATATATTTACAAGATAATGTAAATTATCCACAAAAGACAACTGATTCTGAATTACGGATGGTTCTACTCTTTTAAATAGTCACACCCTTCAAGTGATGGTTTTCCACTGAGAAGAAATGTAAAGAGAAGAAAATACATCTTTCTTTCTTTCTTTCTTTCTTTCTTTCTTTTTCTCTTTCTCTTTCTTTCTTTTTCATTTAGAGAAAATAAGGAAGCAAAGAAGTTTGTCAACAGATCTAATCTCTTCAGGCAATTCTTTTTAAAGGTAATGAGATTGTTTCAGATGCTCCTGAGAAGAAAGAATGAGAGAACCTTTGGCTCAGATCCACTTTCCCAAGCTGCTGCCTTTGATTCGATGAGAAGAGACTTTTCAATTCCACAACCTGCATGAAGCACCTGTTCTGTGCCAGGCCCTAAGCTAGGGTTGGGGAAGAATAATACATAGTCACGTCTCTAATGAGTTCCCAGATTGGAAGGAGAAACAAACACATGAAATAATAATTAAAATACCATGTGCTGAGAAGCATAATAGAAGTACAGGCAAAAGTGTTCGGGGCTCATAGAAAGTTCTTCCAGCTGGCGTCAGGGAAGGCTTCCCAGAGGCAGTGGCACATTACAGAGAATAAAGAATAAAAAACAGAATGTATACCAATGAGTCCTAGTTCTCCCTCCTAGTTTCCCCAGAATGATTCTGCAGAGAGCAGCCCAACAGCATATTTCTGTAGCATGAATCACGAGAGTGCTAGGTAATTGTCACCCCTATAGCATTTCTAAGGAAAGCAATTAACTAGCAATTTTCCTTTATTATTTCACTCATCCACATAATTAAATATTCTCAACATACTTATTTCATAGTACTTTATGAAGAACGATAACACTATCTACTGTATACTAATGATAATATAATTAGGCACCAGTTTCCCATGCTTTGATGTATTCTTTCAAAAAATTATGCTAAAATACAAGTTTAATGTGACGTTAAGATTGCCCTAAATCTTTTCTCCCAAGACACTACTGTTTGTCTTTATTTCACACGGGGAATATGTTGAAGGCTTGCTTAGATTATTTCAGTTTTCAGGGAAAATGTAAAGGTTTATATGAATATATTTAAAATGTCACTGGTCCCTCAAAATCACTCCCAAGGGATTTTGTCAGTTTTTCCATTCTGTTTTCCAATGTATGATTACTGTCATGGTGCTGTATTTGTTATACTATATAAACATGCACACATATATACACACATATCTATGTGTAAAACTTTTATACATGTTATGTATTTTATATATACAAACATATACATATATACTTATATATATGATGCATATATATAATAAAAAGCCCTTTAACCTTGCCTCAAATCTCATCTCTAGGTCTTACAAATATCAGAAGTTATTTTTCCTCAATCCCTTTCCTGAAGTCTTCATGTGCCAAGATAAAAATGTTCAACTCTAGATATGGTTTCCTTAGAGTTATGGACTATGAGGCTCCTCCTAACTCCACCACTGGACCCTGTGTATATGATTTTAAATTCACTTTTCTAAAAGTAAGGAGGAATACATTTATTTCATTTACTTTCCCCATTATTTGTGCAGTTTCAGGCCGTGTTGACACCTAGTTCCGAGAGGCAGAGCAAGCCTAATAATAAAACAAACTAGCCCCAGTTAATAATTATACATACAGCTTGGCCCTTTCTTTTTTTAAGATTTTATTTATTTAACAGAGAGAGAGAGATCACAAGTAGGCAGAGAGGCAGGCGGAGAGAGAGAGGGGGAAGCAGGCTCCCTGCTGAGCGGAGAGCCCGATGCAGGGCTCGATCCCAGGACCCTGAGATCATGACCTGAGCCAAAGGCAGAAGCTTTAACCCACTGAGCCACCCAGGCGCCCTGGCTTGGCCCTTTCTATCCTAATATCTCTTGACGAGTGTTTTCTTTGAAAGTTACAACCTCTTGCTTTTTGAAGCAGATTAAAGCCAATTTTTGGTGTGCTCGATATTTCAAGAGATGACTTAACATTTCCAGTAATAGTATTTCCCTTATATACAAGAATATACATTCTTGTTTTCAATGCATTTTTATAACTAGCATACTATTTACGCCCATAAAAGGTGGGCATGATCAGGTGAAGGAATTTAAGATACAAACCCCTTAAAAGTCAGGAGGTAAGCTTTAATAGCTATATTCAAGTCTGTGTTATAATAACTTCCAGACCATGACATGGTCACATTTGGAGGAAAGCAAAGCCAAGGATTTGCATTAGGTGGTGATCAGTCTTTTTGTAGGACTGAGAGCAAAGTCTCCCTGACTCCTCGCTCATCAAAACACACTGCCTCTGTCCTTTTCAGATGTATACCTTGTGCACAGAATTACAACTCTGGTGCTATGCCAAAGTTCATGTGCTGCTTTCTTCTAGTTTGCAAGCACAACAAGCCAGTTGACTCCACAGTTCTCTTCAGCTGGCTTTAGTCTCAACCAAGCTGGCCAGGGTTGTGCTGAAAACCTTCTGTTGGGATGTTTGTTTGTTTTTTAATTTGTTTGGGGCACAATTATCATTAAGGTCAATGCATAACTACCTATCCAAGCAAGTCATTTATCTGTGCAGTGGCTTAACAAAAATTAGGCTGTATCATTCTTTAAATACCTCATTACTCAGTGCTGCTGATGCTCCTTTGTCATTAACCATAAACTACCTGGGATTTTCCAGCTCTGCTGTATATCCCTGGTTGCCTCGCAAGAATAGAGGCACAAAAGCATAATTAAAGACCTATTTATTAATGTCATGCAGAAGTGTGGGGTGTACACTTTACAGAACATGTTGTCTTAAGAGAGGAGGTTGGTTTTTCCAAAAGCCTAATTCATATGCTTCCATGCTTTTGAACACTAGCAATCCAGCATGAACAGTGAGATTCGACAAACATGATTTCTGGGAATGCCTTCTCTGTTTTTGCCTATAAACATGCAACTGCTTTTTTTAAAAAAAAGAATGTAAAAAGAGTATCAAACATGAAAGATTTACCATCAATCCCAAATGAGAATGGAAGCTTTGCTTTCATTAAAAAGGATTTCCACATAACAGTTAATAGTATTTTAGCATTCCTCTCTCCCTCACCATTCACCATTTGTCAACTCCTTCATAATATCCCTCATTTTCTTATGTTTCTCATTGCCAAGAGATACAGCAGAATGAACAATTCTCAAGGTTTACTCCTGTAGAACACAGAGGTTCCAGGAGGTGGACAGAGAAATCATTCTTTTTTTAAGATTTATTTATTTGAAAGAAAGGGAGAGTCTTAAGCAGAGTCCGCACTGAGCACAGAGCCAGACGTAGGGCTGGATCTCACAACCCTGAGACCACAGCCTGAACCGAAACCGAGAATCAGACGCTTAACCAATCTCACCTTCCAGCCGCCCCCAGAGACATATTTTTAAATCAAATCTGGGTGGTTTTAAGACTTTCATAAAGTGGAACAATTCATGGATCGATTTTTCTCAGTGGAATGTGTTTGCTCCACACATTTTTCTTAAAAGTTTGACACATCTGTAGCTCATCTACACTAGAATTTGGTATGAGATGGTATTTATCGCATGAAATGATATTCTTAGTTGTTTTAAGCTTAATGTAATAGTGGTTATAGTGTTCTACAAAGATGATTATGACTTTCAGGAGTTCTGTTACATGAGCCAGTTTAGGTTTCTATATCTTCTTCCTGCTTCCAATCCTCCCAGAATCATCTTCCTAAAGGACCTCTGATCTCATTCTCATTCCTCTATGAAAACCTTTAATTGGCTTGCTGTTGTTTGTTGCACAAAATCCAAACATCTAAGCAGAGCTCAGGGGTCCTTTCAGGTATACTACAGTGCATTGATTTTACAAAAACAAACTTTCCCTATTTCACACCATAAGGCTTGATATGCACGTGTGTGTGTGTGTGTGTGTGTGTGTGTGTGTGTGTGTTTACGCACAGTCATATCACACAATACACACTCAGGAGGGGCATTTTCACTCATAATACAATATATACCTGGAATCTATATGATTTATTTTTGCAAAGAAGCCATGTTTAATTACATATTATATTCTGAACCAAGAAACTTATACGAAATAAATTACATGCCTACAGTAATAGGTGAGAAAATAAAGCTGAAGATATATACCCTAGGACTCCTGGATATAATAAAATTATCCTTTAGGTCAAATAAGAAATATGACCAAATAGTGTAATTGCAGATCATCTAAGGGACTGATGCCTATATAGCACATAGGAGCACTGTATTTCATAACATTTTATCTAAAATTAATACGCAGGGGCACCTGGGTGGCTCAGTCAGTTAAGTATCTGCCTTCGGCTCAGATCATGATCTCAGGGTCCTGGAATTAAGCCCCACAGCTCCCTGCTCAGCAGGAAGTCTGCTTCTCCCTCTCTCTCTGCTACTCCCCCTACTCATGGTCTCTCTTTCTCTGTGCCAAATAAGTAAATTTTAAAAATCTTTTTAAAAATTTCTTAAAAATAAAATTAATATGCAGGCTATAACAAACACTAAATTGCTTTAATTTATACATTTATTTATAACTGTTTAATTCATAACAGTAATGTTTATAGCCTAAACACTTAGAAATATTTAGTTGAGTAATTTGGAGTGCTCCCGTCTCTCTAAGAAAGCTGTCAAATTAGATGGGTGTCTTTTCTTACAGTAAACGTCTTTGTTGTGCAGTACTGTTCCAATTCATTCTAGTTCCTTCAGAAATATTTTCAGACAGATACGTCAGTATGTTTTCATAGGCATTATGTTTCCCTTGCTGAAAAGCATTTTTTTCTTTAAATAAGGACTGTTCCAATATTCCTGCATTTTGCTTTGTTTCGTGGGAGCTAAAAATTTTTTAAGAAATGGGTTCCATTCAGCATTTTTTGACACTCGTCAGAGAGCGGTAATCTTTAAAGACTCACATTTCTCAATTTTTCTTTAGTATAGACAGTTTAAAAATGATTTTAAATCACCTCATATCTCATAAGGGAACCTCAAAACAACATCATTTAAGTGTTACCTTCATTTGAACAAGACAGGCACAGGAATTTATGATTTCATTAAATAAGACTTAGGGAAAGCTCAGACCCTTGAGGAGGAAAGGTACATTCAGCAGGGGTCTAACTTTTATCATGATTCAGCTTTAATATCTGAGTCATTAGTTCAACTACCTTTTCTCAGTTGCACCTTTGGGAACACCAGTCAAAAGAAACCAAGGATGAGATTGTAAATTGGTACGACTTTGGAAAACTGGCAGTATCTAGTAAAGTTGAACTTAAGCAAATCTTATGACCTAGCAATTCCACTCCTAAGTGTACATCTGACTCAAATACATACATCCATTCACCAAAGACATGCCCTTGCACGTTCATAGCCAAACTATTCGTAAAGGCCACAAATACAAAAATACCCAAATTCCATCAACAGTGAAATTAATAAATACTGCCTATTTGCACATTATTCAGAAATGAGACTGAATGATTAGCACCTATATGTAACACGATGACTCTCATTAACATAATGTTGAATGGAAGACATCAGATCCAAAAGAGTACATAGCAAATAATGTCTTTAATATGACCAAAACATGATTGAGGGTATAAAAACAGGCAAAAGTAGTCTATGTGTTAGAAGTCAACATCATAGGAGCTCCTGGGTGGCCCAGTCAGTTAAGCATCAGACTCTTGGTTTCAGCTCAAGTCATGATCTCATGATCTTGAGATTGAGCCCCATGTTGGGCTCCACACTCAACCTGGAGTCTGCTTGAGATTCTCTCACTCTCCCTCTGCCCCTCCCACTCATGCTCTCTCTGTCAGTCTCTCTCTCTCTAAAATAAATAAATAAATCTTAAAAAAAATAAAAGTCAACATCATGATTACCATTGATGGGGAGAGGAGCTAGGAACTAGAATGGAGCACAAGGGGGCTTATATGGTGCTGACAGTGTTTTGTTTCTTGATTAAGCACTACTTACACAGTGGTGTTCAGGATCTGAAAATTTAATGATTTTTACACTGATGCTATGTGTACTCTCCCGAAGTACATATATTTTACTTGGATAAGGGTTTTTTAAAGGGACCCAGGAAGTCAAAAGTACCTTTTTGTTTCCATAAAGGAAAGATGACCCTTTAAAGATTTTAAGGTTTTCTGAGTATCCCAGTTAGTACCAAATGGAAATATCATTCAAAGGAGGCACAACCCAGCCAAAATTCAATCCAGTTGAGTTGGGGTTTTCGTTTTTGTCTTCTTCTTCTTCTTCTTCTTTTTTTTTTTTTTTGGTAAAGACCATCAGAAAACTGGAAATGAAAGTAAATTAATAACTTAGTTCACACTCTGCACCAAGTAGTTTGAGGATCACCTTCAATGCAGTTCCTATAAAAGAAAGTACTTACAATATACCAGCCGATTTTTAAAATCAGATCTCATTCCTATGAAGTAGCAAACTGATGGAAAATCAAACTTCCTGGGGAATCTCAAAAGGTCAAGAAAGTGACAGCTTGTCTTCCTCTGGAAACTTGCTGTGGCTTCATCACCATGAAAATATGTTTCTCCACCCTCACCATCACTTCCCCAAAATTGTTTTTCTTTAACAAGTCAAATATGTAGAAAAAACATTCTTACCAACTATGCTGCCATTGTGACATTGCTATAAACTATACTTTTCAAGACCAAGACATGAATGTATTATAATGATAACAGCTGGACATTTGGAAGAAGTTAGCAAGTGACCAGGCTGATACTTTAAATCTGGACTTTCTTTGGATGCCAAATAGCATATTTCTGAGATCATATTATCTTCTTCAAGAGTCAAACATACAATCCCTTCACTCAGGAAATTCCACAGGGACAAGATATAGAACAAACCATAAATATTCAAAGAGGCTATGTTGATGGGTCGGGTTCCTGCTCACTGAAAAATTAAATACTTAAATACTCAGACCTGGGCAAGAACTCTAGCCTCCTTCTTCATGGGAATAAATGCAAAATATCTCTTCTAATTGGTGCCTCTTCTTTAAATTCTTTTTCATTCACTTCTGGAGGATCCAAAGACACAGGACAGACAGCTGCAACATAGCCCTTTGGGATGTCTTTATTTCACCAAAAGAGCTCTTTACCACTGAAAAGGACATATGAGCCAAAAATATGAAAGTATGAGTATGAAAATAAATATATGCCTAGATCATGTCACACTTTTGAGAGCATATTCCTCTCAACTTCACAGATGCTGAAAGTGATAAGATTTGGAAAGAATATTTAGATTACTGAACAATCAAATCAGAAGACTTGGCTAAGGGCATGCAACTAATTAAAGCTTAAGCTAAGACTAGAATCCAGGATTGCTAATTCCTAGTTCAATACTTTTTTGTGCTCTCTCAAAATGCCTAGACTCACAAGAAATTATGCGAATGAATGACCATGCGAATGAATGACAATCTAGTTTTGTGGGTTATGCATTGCTACTCAAGCAAAGCCAAGAGTTGTAAGCCACAAAAGGTAAAATAAAACTCTCTACGAATGGGACATTCTTCAAGGAGGAACATGGTATGGTGGAAAGGCCCAACTCCACCAATTCACACAGCTAGTGTATCACATGAACAGCAAGAAGGAAATAAAAGGAAAACAGGGGCACCTCACTGGCTCATTCACTGGAGCATGTGACTCTTGATCTCAGGTTGTGAGTCCAAGCTCACGTTGGGCCTACAGCTCACTTTAAAAAAAAAAAAAGGAAAACAGAGCACACATGCATGTGCATAAACACATGTGCTCCCTTACCTTGCTTTATTTCATCCTGAAAAGCCATTTACATTCTAAGAATAAAGGTGAAGAAAGAGATTAGCAATGGCCTCTCAACTTTATCAGAGAAAAATGGAGGGATTAAGTCCACCAGAGATGGACTTCGTCAAGGACCTAAAGAATCAGTAAGAAAAGAAAGGAATTCTCATTCATTCTATCAGTCAGTCAATAAACTTGTATTCCATGCCTGTCATGTCTAGATATGGCACTAATCAGTGGACACACAGATGATACACACTGGTCGCCGCTCTCAGGATGTGGCAGTTCATTGGGCATACAACTGTTACCAGACAATGCATTAAGTGCCATTCATGGTAGAATATGGCAGCTGGGACAAAAGGTTTCCAGGGGGTGAAGGCTGGGGGATGTAGGGAAGTAGAAGGGAGAAGAGAAAGAGTTAATGTTAAGAAGATCTTCCTATGAGTGACTAGTAAAAACATGAGAAATTGCATCGTTTTCTTCTCTGAGGGACTTTCCCACATTCTTACTACTTTAGTGGTTCTCAACGTGTGGCCCCAAGGCTAGAAATATAATATAGGACTTTTTAGAAATATAAATTTTCGGGGCCTACCCCAGAACTGCTGAATCAGAAACTTAGGATGGGGTCCAACAATCTGAGTTGTAACAAGCCCCCAAGTAATTTTGATGTGTGCTCGAGTTTGAGAACTATCATACTAGATCCATCAAGGTGAAGTTGGGTGCATGAAATTCCACATGTTCAAACAATTAAGAGCAGGTCTGGTCTGGTAATTTTTTTATGTAATGTACCACTCTGAAAAATCATTTTTGTCAAACATGTTCTAATTTATATTTCAGAAAACACAGTTCTCTCATTATGTTTGGAGGCTTATGTTTCTGAAGCAAATGCTTTGCATTTTACCTGGAGTCAGGTGTCTTGGATGGGGATCAAAATAGATCAAACTCCAGAAAGCAGAGGAGGGTCTTATGGAACCAACCACAGAATATACTGATGGGACTCACAGGGACTGCACTGTTGAACCTCTCAGGCCATGTGCTCTTTGGTGTTCAGCATTGATTTCTTTCTCTACATCCCCTCTATAGAAAAAGTTTTCTATTTCAGCTTTTTTTCCAGACATATAGTTTTCCAAATGTCTACCCTTCTCCCTAACTCTTTGTGACCATAGAGCTCCAGGATCTAGTACAACTAGCTACATTCTCTGAGTTTCCGGCTTTCATGTATGCCTCTTGGTTCAAATTCTTAAGAAAAAAAATTTGTCCCAGTTTGGCTCAGTAGTTCATCTAGCTATGGCCTAGAGTATCAGTAAGGTAGACAGGGCAGAAGAAAAGGCTGAGTATTGACGTCGGAAGAGGCTATACCCTTGGCAAGGAGAGTTCTCAGAACATTTAATAGAGTAAGAAAGATCCCTTCAGCCCCTGAGAGTTCCATGTAACTTCCGGAGTCTCTGAAACAAGAGTGCATCCTTAACTTCTGTGATTCCCCCAACAAATGGTAAGAAATCCATGTAAGAATGCAACAGCTTTTGAAAAGACAATTTTATTACCTATCAAAAACCTTAATTATATATATACACCCTTCACCACAAAAATCTATAATCTAGGTTTTTATCCTACGGAAAAAATTGGAATGTGTCCAATAAGAAATAAGCAAATGGGAGCCTGGGTGGCTCAGTCGGTTAAGCGTCTGCCTTCAGCTCAGGTCCTGATCCCAGAGTCCTGAGATAGAGCCCCATATCAGACCCCCTACTCGGCGGGGAATCTGCTTCTCCCTCTCCCTCTGCCACTCCCTCTGCTTGTGTGCTAGCTCTCTTTCTGTCAGATAAATAAATAAGATGAAAGAAAAGAAGAAAGAAGGAAAGAAAGAAAGAAAGAAAGAAAGAAAGAAAGAAAGAAAGAAAGAAAGAAAAGAAGAAGAAGAAGAAGAAGAAGAAAGAAAGAAAGAAAGAAAGAGAAAGAAAGAAAGAAGCAAATAAGGATTCTTGTCACAGTATTGTCTTTCAGAGCAAAATGTAAAAAAGGAAACTACTTAAATGTCTAGGAAATAAAGATTTTTATTAATGGAGGTCATGCTATTTTTGTTTCTACCAAAAAAAAAAATTCACCTAGATCTATTTTGGGTGAACTTTTTTCCTTCGTGAAAAAAATCAGTAAGCCCTAACATTTTTTTAATGCTGGCATGCGGAAATTGCAAGCAGGTTGCCTCCCACATTCTGTCTTTCTTGTCCGGGTTACAGTCACCGCGATGATCCAGTCACAGCTGCTGGATGATCTCCTCCAGCTGCAGATGTCAACTGCTCTTACCAGCCCCTAATTGAATTGAGTTGCTTCCCTTGTCTCCTCCACTTCTTAAAGTCCAAGTCGGCCTCCTCGCCTCTGTCCTCTAGTCCAACAGCAGAAAAGCCTGTGTCTTGGACTCTAAAGCTCAACTACAACACATTTTTGTCATTCTAGCCAATAACTTAATATAATTTTCATAATCCTGGCTAAACAGTTCTTACCCTTTGACTTGATACATAATACTTCAGTTTCCAAGCCCTCTGACTATCTTAATAGATAAAAGCAATGTAAGCCAGATTGCTGGACACCGAGAATGAGATGTATCTTTTCCTTAAATATTATGTCCAAAGACTACAGAATTACAGTGTTAAAACATAAATAGCTAGAATTAATAGAGTAGTTTCCCCTAATCCAGAATCTTCTCCTCCATCAGAGTGTTTGTTAAGAACACATGATAATTCTTAGTCTATCGCTAAGAACGTAACTTTGAACTTGTATGACGGTAAAGTCAGGACTTCAGCTGGAACCATGGGCAAAAAAACCAGAGGAGTGAACATCAATAAAGGTTAAAACAATCTGCATGGCCCTCAACGACTGCAATTTCTTAATAGCCCTGAAGTCACCACATTTGCCATTAGTCGATACCTACAACATGGCCATCTGAATGCGATATGACTGGCTTGGCTGAGGATTTCAGGAACATGATAAACATGAAACCCACTCCTAAAAAGAGTATAAAGAGCATAAGGAATATTATGCTGCTCATTGTTCTGGCAAATGGAAGAATCCTATTTTTTGTGCCTTCTTAGCCCACCATTTGTTTACCTCAGATACTCACTATCCCTAAGTTTTTTCATCTGTAAAAGGAAGAAAATTCAAGAGGGCCAAGAAGTAAAAGTTTGGAGCTGCTCTGGTTGAAGACGTCAGGACAGCACCAGAATTCAATTACCTTTTTTTTTTTTTTTTTTTCAGAATTCAATTACTTGATCTCCCCTTTGGTTCTCTCCATTTCTTCCCTGTATCCAAAGATGGCTGTAGATTAACCTTGGCAGAACCCAAAGGCTCTGTGGACTCCAGAGTGACAACCAATAGACTATGTGATTTCTAAGGCCCCTCCTACGACAACATTCTCTACTTCCACACTGGCACCCAGTACATAGCAGGTGCTCCCTGAATGCCGAGTGAACTGAACTTGAAACTGTTTGCTCAATGATCTAGAAAAACTTTTATAAAAGCAGCTATTTCTAGGCTGTGGCTTACTCATTTTTTAGCAAATAGAACCAAATTCTAAGCCAATTTTTAAAATTAGGACACCTCTTAATAAATTGTATGACTTTGGGTTTCTACTGTTAATATCCACTTAGAGATACTTATGGTTACTCTTTTTAATTACTTACACCAGTCACAAACTATGTCTTGCTTTTTTCATCTAAGTCAAATAGAACAGGTGGCAGAGCATAAACTGTCTTTTTTGGAGTCACTCTGGGTTCTAATCTCAGCTCTAACATTTACTCTCGGTGGGACCTGAAGCAAAATGTTAACCTTTACACCCTCCTCACCTGAAAGACAGGAATAGGGATGTAGGGACAAGACTGTTTGAACAGCAACTGGCAACTAGTAAGTGCTCCGTAAATGACAATTGTAGTTATTATTACTTTTTAAATTGATCAAAGCAAGGGACAGATTACATAGCATAACCCAGAAGACTAGAAGGTATGGAGCATTTGAGAAAGCTAGAAAATTCACAAGATGATTTTTTTCAAGTTTTTAAGATTTTATTTTAAAGTAATCTCTACACTCAACATGGATCGAATTCGTAACCCCGAGATCAAGAGTTCCATATTCTACCAACTGAGACAGCCAGGAGCCCCCATAAAATGATTAAATAACATACCATATAGTAAATAACAAAAAGGATTATAAATGAAGTAACACATATGAGGCATATTGAATAATTTTAGAACGCTATAAGCTCTCGATAATTAATAACAATCATTATCACTACATTTCATGATAGAACTACCTAAACCTTCCTAAGGCCATGGATGAGACGGTTCCTAAAAAGTTAAAAGGCATAAAATAAAATAAAAATTATAATTTATCTCCTTAACAGAAGAAATAGTCCTTGATGCCAGCAATCTGAAGCAATTATTATGAGCTCTCTCTGGAAAGTGATTTATCTAATAATTGCAGCATAATTTTCCATCTTTCCAACTTTGGCACCTTATCAGAGGAAAGGCAAGACTATGTTATCATGGACAGAATGAAAAATAGAAATAGCTTTACCTCAAGTATTGCCAGGCAGTTTATTTTTTAATGTTGACATAAGGATGGTAAACAAAGGTACACAAATGGAAACTTGTGAAGTTTCTCTCTTAGCCTAGTTGGTATAAGGATGACTTTTTAAAAAAAATTTTCAACAGGCAAAATTACCAGAAAGGAAGAGAGGAAAGTACAGAAAACACAGATGTATCATTATGTCACGAGAGATGCTAAAGAACATAGTAATATTGTGTGACATTTCCTCAGATGCCTTCCCTCCTCCCAAGCAGCCTCCCACTACACACATTAAACCACATTAAGTCCTGAGTCATTTCAAAACTTGAAGGCAGGAGGTAGATATTAATAAAAAATAGAAACACCCAGGATTTCTACATGAATTTTCTTCCCAAGAACACCAAGTAATCTCTCTAATTTCACAACCCTCCTGGGAAGAGCAGGCAGATGGGCACTGCTCCTGCTCGATGGTTCGGGAAGTTTCACAGGAAAGCAGAGTGAACATACACCATGGGGTCACACTGCACTGTAACCCCTCTTTCTTGTCATCTCTTAGTAAAGGGAAAAGTGGGGATGATGAGGAAATATCCCTGGTAAAAATGGGTGATTTAAACTGCTTATTGATCAGTTATAAAATGGTTCATGGGCACTCTTTTAACAGAGATAATAAAACACAGGACACTCCAATTTCAATATTGTAAATGTAATTTATGAATATAGGTCTTTGTTACAAAAGTGGACTCACGCTCTATATACCGTTTATAGCCTATTCTTTTGGGGGGGGTAACAGCCTATTTGTAAACAACCTTCATACGTCTACATCAACATTTGCAATGGCTGCCGTGTATTCCACTTATAAATCTATCCTAACTTACTTACTTTTGGAAATCTTGTCCCCAAAGCCAGGCATAAAAATTTTTCTTTGAAAAACACAGGGAAAAAAAATCACAAAAATATATATAGATTGTTTCCTTCAAGAAATAATTTCCACTTCCATACGAATCTCCATGAAAGACAGCATCATTACACTCGAACAGCCAAAATCTAGAGAGGGACAGTAAATTGGCTAGCAATGCCAATAGTACGTGGTCAGCGACTCTTATAAACTGGGGCAACATTTCTCTAGAGATTAATTTGGTTAAATATATGAAAGTCCTAAAACTGTAAATACCCTCTGCCCTAACAGCTCTCCCCGCCTCCCCCCCAAGAAATGTATCCTTAGTTTGTAATGGGGTAAGTTACAAAAATGTCTATACAAGGCAGGAGGTTAAACAACAGCGAGAAAGAGGGAGTAATCTACATACCCATGAAAAGAGAACAGTTTCTTTCTTTATTTAAAGATTTTATTTATTTATTTATTTGCCAGAGAAAGAATGAGAGCAAGAACAAGAGGGCGCACAAGTGGGGAAAGGAGAAGGCAGAGGGAGAAGCAGGCTCACCACCGAGCAGGGAGCCCGATGCAGGACTTAATCCCAGGACCCTGGGATCATGACCTGAGCCGAAGGCAGATGCTTAACCGACTGAGCCACCTAGGCGTCCCAAAAAGAGAACAGTTTAATTAGGATATATCCAAAGTACATACTCTGAAGCCTTAAAAATGATGAGGCAGATTATGGAACAATATTCAAGATATATGATTCTGTTGTTTTTTGTTTTAAGTCAGGCTATGTCAACGTGTGTGTACGTGTGTAGCTTGGAGAGATAAAACCCAAAACAGGGGCACCTGGGTGGATTAAAGCCTCTGCCTTCGGCTCAGGTCATGATCTCAGGGTCCTGGGATCGAGCCCTGCATCGGGCTCTCTGCTCAGCAGGGAGCCTGCTTCCCCCTCTTTCTCTGCCTGCCTCTCTGCCTACTTGTGATCTCTCTCCTCTCTGTCAAATAAATAAATAAAATCTTTATAAACAAACAAACAAACAAACAAACAAACAAAAAAACCCAAAACACAAGTAGTGGTTCTCCCTGGGTTATGAGGTTATAGGAGACTCCTTCATGTACGCCAGATTTTCTAATTTATATATAATGGACACAGATAGTTACTCAAAGTAGAAATTAACATGAACACTTTTAATAGAATATGATACATGCTATTATAAAGATCATAAATAAAGAGTGCTCCGTGAGCCCCTAATAGTCTGAAACTGAGAGGAAGACTGGGTATGGCCTCCCAAATTACTGCCACTAACACTAAATTTTCAAGGATTCGTGGCAGTCAGCCAAGTTAAAGGAAAGAGAAAGAGCGCTCTAAAATGTGGGAAAGGGCGCCTGGGTGGTTCAGTCGGTTAAGTGTCAGACTCTCGATCTCAGCTCAGGTCCTGGGCTCATGGTCATGAGCTTGAGCCTTGCATTGGGCTCCATGTGGAGCGTACTTAAAAAAATTAAAAAAAAATAAAATAAAAGAAGATAAAATGCGGGAAAGCCTTGGAGGGATGTGATAACATGAGCCAACTGAAGCAGTGTAAGTAGTTCCAGGGGGCAGAGAGGGCACCTGAAGTAAGAACTAACAGTGCCTGCTAGCTTTTGAAATAGGGGGATTCAATTTCTACCTAAGCTGGCACAATTTCAAGGAAAAGGTGAAGGCAGAAGCCACATAGATGGTCACAAGCTAAAGAATGAATGGAAGGTAAGCAAGTGTTGATGAAGGGTGTGACAGTGAAAAGAGAGGAGCAATGGGATCTGATATCGGGTTATGGAGAAGGTTTATTTTCTTTTCTCTCTTCTTTTTTTTTTTAAAGATCGTATTTATTTATTTGACAGAGCACAAGCAGAGGGAGAAGCACGCAGAGGGAGAGGGAAAGGAAGACTTCCCGCTGAGCAAGGAGCCTGATGCGGGCCTCGATCCAGGACCCTGGGATCATGACCTGAGCCAAAGGAGACGCTTACTGACTGAGCCCCCCAGGTGCCCCTTTCTCTTTTTAAAGATTTTTATCTATACATTTGTCAGAGAGTGAGAGAGAGAGCACGAGTGAGGGGAGCAGCAGAAGGACAGGAAGAAACAGGCTCCCCACTGAGCAGGGAGCCCAATGCAGGACTTGATCCCAGGACCCTGGGATCAGGACCCGAGCCGAAGGCAGATGCTTAACAGACTTAACCACCCAGGCGTCCCAGGATTATTTTCTAAGATGGGAGAGCTGAAGGATGTTCAAAGGAGAGAGAGCCAATATAAGGAGAGGTTGATTTGAAAAAAAAAGAGAAAATGAATGAGAGGATGTGGATGCCAGTTTGATATTCCTAGGTGGGGGAGGCGAGGGGAATCCAGTACAGAATGGAAGGCTGAGGACTCTACAGTCAGTCCAGTGGCATCACACGAACTCATCCCCAAGCCTCAAACTACAGAGTCAATCCCGGGAAGGAATCATGACTTCACTTTCTTAGAATACAGGACCAGTAAGCAGCTGCAGCCATGAGAAACCAGAAAATATTTAGTATAATCATAAAATGTGGTATAAGCAAAACAATAATTATCTCACCTCTGTATGACAAGAAATTTGTGTGAAATTTCTATGACCTCGCCTAAGGAAAGACATAACAGTATTAGAAAAAGCGCAGAAGACAGAAACCAAAGTGTTGAAGCAGAGGGCAACAGATTTGAACTTTTCATCAAGAAAAAAACAAAGCTCATTAAGGGACATATTTTATGTTAGTGGCTTCTCATCTGAGTATGAAAACCTTATTTAATATCAAAATGGTTTGAGAACACATGTGATAGTATTTAAACACTTAATAATTATTGGTTGGGAAAATACATTATGACAAAATGTGTTCACAAATTGAATCATTTTTTTAATTAACTTGCACTTTATTCATCTCAGAACTATCTACATATTTTTGGTACGTGTGTATTTATGTGTGACATTATATGTTTATCCAGCCAGAGACAACGTTTAGGCACACACGAAATTGCAACTCCCTTGTGATAATTCTGAACTATCAACCACCATCCTGCACATGCCCAGGATCCTCAGATCACATTTGAGAACCACTGTCCTAGTTTATGAAACCCTGAATTGGATGAATATCTATCTCATCACCTAATATCCAAAAACTAGAATTAAAGTATGAAACTTGAAAGGCGTATGTTAAGAACATAGTAGTCTTTTGGAAGATTTATAAACATTATCTCAAACAATATAAAATGAAATACGACCTGGCTGGCTCAGTTGGTTTAGCGTCCAACTCTTGGTTTTGGCTCAGGTCATGATCTTGGGGGCCACACACAGCGGGGAATCTGCTGGAGATTCTCCCTCTCCTTCTGTCTGCCTCCCCCGCACCCCCGTTCTCTCTCTCTCTCTCTATCAAATAAATAAATCTTTAAAAAAATATATAAAATGAAAATAAAATTGTCTCCAAGATGTTTATATAAGCCACTAGATGATATTTCTGTATTATGTTTAAAGAAAAGTTGTGTGTTTCCGAGATTTTGGATGACTCCAGAGAGTATAACAATGATAGAACTACAACTTGACATTTCTTGGTGTTGCTGAGCCAAACAAACTGTAAGTCTTGTCAATGTTAATTCTCACATTTGTATTCTAATCAGGCATAACACAGAGGCACACATACATTTAAAATATTCTTGGATAAAGAATGAATCAATCAATGAATCAATGAATCAATGAATTTGGAAAAGATGGAAACTGGAAGAAAAGAAACCCAGTTTTAGGGCTCAGTAATTTCGCCATCCTACAAATAATTTAAAGTATACAAATCACTTAATGCAGGGTTCTAAGAATCAATCCCATCTGGATTTCCAGAAAAGACAGAAACTATACACATTAGAGAAAATGAAACAGAGAATGGTTTAGTGTCACTTCTCCATTGACAAGAATGTATTTTGGAATTTGCATATACAGAATGCCACTTGATGTATTTTCTAGGGAAATTCGGTCAGCTGGCTGTTTTGCTGTTCCTTTAATCAGATCTTAACCTGCTTATGTAATCTCCCTGTGCAAGCTGCCTTTGAATCCAGCAACCTCTCTATTGACCACAATCTCCATAACTTACTCTATAAACTTCTGGACTAGCCTTTCAAGAAGGAAGACAAGATAATTATAATCTTCATGAATAATCTGTGTTCTAGCAAGATCTGCTTTTGTCATTAAATAAGAATATGGGGCCATTCCAGTCAATGAATCAATAGATAAATAAAATTCTAAAATTTCAGTAAACTGGGATGGGAAAATAAACTCATATACTCTTCTTTTTTAAAATGAAAAACCAAGCACTACATAGTTTTTCATTTTGTTTTGTTTTAAAGAGGACTGTGCAGAGCCCAATTTCCAGTTGTGGCTCTCTTAAAGGCTATGTAGCCTTGGTTAACTAGCCCCTCTGGTCCTCAAATTCCTCTTTGACAATACGTGGAGGTTGAGTCAAGTGATCTTTAATATCTCCAAGAGCTCAAAAACTTCAATGGCTCTGGTTATTAAGAAATTTCATCTATCTTCCGGGGATGCCTAAGTGGCACAGTGGGTTAATTAGCATCCAACTCTTGGTTTTGGTTCAGGTCATGATCTCAGGGTTGTGAGGTCTAGCCCCATGTTGGGCTCCATGCTCAGCATGGAGTCTGTTTGAGATCCTCTTTTTCCCTCTGCCCTTCCCACTTGTGCTCTCTCTCTGAAATAAATAAATAAATCTTTTTTTTTTTTAAAGGAAATTTCATCTATCTTCCATATTCTTCATGTTACATAAATGGTGAAATTTCTAACTGTGGTTCACCAAAGACATCATCAAATCATCTTCTCATTCATTAACTAAGCCCCTAAAATGCTCCTGAATTGCTCCTGAAATTAGCAGTATCTCTCCACATTCTGAAATATAAAGACAAAATTGGAATCGCTATAGACCAGTCATTTCACATCCACATTTAGAAAAACGAGAATCCACACATTGATTTAACACACAATTAAGCACTAAATGGATGTCAGAATTAGCAAACACTGGGAGCACAGAGAAGACACCTAGGGCTTTCCCTTAAACTATGAGAATTAGAGCAGGGACAGGCTATTAACTCGATGTTTATAATTCACTATGAAAATTGCTAGGATGGAACAAATTATACACAGTAGAGTAATACATAACATTTTGATTGATTATGTCTTTCTTCCGCTAGAGTCTAAGCTCCATAAGGGCAGAAACCCGGATTTTCCAGTCACTATCCCCCTAGGGCCTGGCCTACAATTAGTTCTCAAAAAATATTTGTTGGGTGAACAAAAGAATGAATGAAAGGCCAAGTCACAGGGACATTAAAGTGGTGAACCTAAGTCTGCTAGAAAATAGATAGAGTTAGGGGCAAGCTTAGAGGCTACCTTCTAAAAGCCCACATTATTCCTCAACAGTTGTTTTTTCATTATATTGGAGACATAAAGAATAAAATTCAGATATTTGCATTTCCCTTATTCACTCCAAAACACATTTTAAACATCATAGAGCAAGCGCATTTATGAAAGTAGAGAATTTTCTGTGTGGAAATCAATGCCTAGAACCTATATTTTTATGTAAATGAAAAGTGAACGGTCCAGATGACACTTCTCGTTTGGGCTCATTTATGTGACTTGTATCCCACCTCTATCAAACTCCACCCCCCCAAAAAAACAGACAGCATCACATTAAAAACCACGTTAGATTTATTACTATTGATTTTATATTTGCTGGTAGCTAAGGGCATGGAATCTGGAACCAGGTCCATTCTCTCCAGATGTATGACCTTCAGCAAATTAATTCACCTCTTTTGTTCTAGTTTCCTGAGATATAAAGGCAATAATAGCACTACATAAGTTGTTATAAAAATTAAATTAATTAACACGTGTAAACCTGTTAGAAGAGTGTCTGTACTATGATAAGCTCTAAGTGTCTGCTAGCTACACGAGGTAAACAAAATCAATATATCATCAGCCCACTCCATGCAGGTGGAGCAGTGAAAGACAAGGCATGATGAAGACAATTTGAGGGGGGGATTATGTTGGCGAATTTTTCAAAGCAGGAAGCTGGGGATTCAGAATACCCCAAAATAAAATAAATTGGTTAAATAGAGAACTTGAAGGGGGGGGGGGAATTCTAGAACATGCTGAAATGAACAAGTCGCCTAATTTCTTTCATTTTATCATGAGAAATATTTTTGTCACGGTAAAGTGAAGGCCCCAAGTTAGAAAAGATATGAACAGTAATATTATTTTTGAAGTAGGGCATAAAGATGATTTTTTACAGGTATGAGGTTTGACAAAATCTAGTGAAAAGGACTAAAAACCCAGCCAGTAAGTGCATTCATAAGATTTGAAAATAATACCTTGAGAGCATACATTAAAGTGGCAGGTCCCTAAACCTGACCATGTATCACAAGTACCTGGGAAGCTTTGTAAAAATGGACACCCCCCTGAGAAGATATTTCAAGAGGTCTGGGGTAAAGTCTGCTATCTCTATTTTTTAAAATTCTCCCAGTGATTTCCGAGTACAACCAGTCAGAATGAATAGACTGAATGCTTGCTACACAGAGGTCTCCAGCGGTGTGTGGCTGCACTGTCTCTTCGGCCTTACCTCCCTCGACCTTATTGTCCATAACGGTATCAAAAGCCATCAACTACAGATAGGACAAAGTCATGAGACAGGACTACATGCTGCCCAACCAGCCAAACTGTCCAAAAAGGCAGGAAAAAAGAAACCGTAAATCTCATGATAAACAAACCTGCATTCAGGTTCAGAAGTCAAACACAAAATTGAAAAAAGTAGGTGCAATAAAAATGGTTCCATGGCGCCTCAGTTGAAAACAGATTTGTTCTGTCTGCAAGCTGACACAGTCCCACTCTCAATTCTGTGCCTGAGACCACCTCTACTGTCACGTTCCAAACTGGAATTATGTTTTAAGAGGGAGCTTGATGAGGCCGATATTTGGCAAGTGTGCACCAAGATGGCCAGACTGACTGCTAAAATACTGAAATGCTTTAGTACCAGTTGGTAAAAAGCGGCTGCTTAAGCCTCATGTCATTTCGGCCCTTCTCCCAGGACCCTAACCTTTCCCAACAATGTAACATAAGGGGTAATCACAAGCCCATCCAGAGGCTCCACTCTGATCAGTTGCTACCTGTTGCCAGAGGCATTGTTCATAGTTTCAAAATGGAAATTCCTAGGAAAGCAACTAACCAGGAGTGGGAACTACCTGGAAATTATATCAGAGGAGGAACTATTCAAAGTTCAAGCATCCTTAGCCTTGAAACAAGAAGACATGAGATGGGGTAGGGACAGGAGGAATGGGAGTGCTGCCTTCAGTTACATGAATGGCCTCCTGTGGGAAACATAATTAGATTTAGTCTAGGTAGCTCCAGGCAGAGGAATTATACACAGTGATTGGAAGTAACAATGGCACTGACGTCAGTCCCATATAAGAATGTTCGAATCCTGGTGGCGTCCAACAATGCAACCAGCTTTACAGAATAGCGAGCTTCCCGGAGCAGCACGGGAAGGAAACAGTGGCTCTGAGATGAGCTTTCCAGCTGCAGGGGCTTCTGTTCTGGATGTCCTCCCAGCGAGCTCACGGGCTCCCAAACCTGAATGTTCATCTGAATCCTCAACAGGCCTTTTTTTTTTTTTAATAGACTTTATTTACTGCTCGCCACAAAACTGAGAAGAAAGTACAGAAAATATCCATCTACTCCCTGCCCCTACATACACACAGCCTCTGTCACCATCAACAATTTGAAGCTCACTCATACATTTGTTACAATCACTGAGGACTATTGCTCCTTTCTCACCTAAAATTATTACCTCTTTTCTATCAAAAATCACCTTCGACAAACAAAATCACATCAACATCCATGAAGAAAACAGTACAGTAAGAGGACTCAAGTTTAGAAGGAAACACAACAGTGGCTAAAGACCCACTATAATTGCCAGACTGAAGAGTGTGCCAGGAGGATAAGCAAACACATTCTGAGAAAGCCTATGTGTTGGAAGTAGGGATGTTCCATACACAAGCACTGACTGACAGCCAGCAAATATGGAGCCCCTTCCTTTGGAATTATACAGTATAAATGAACGATTGGCTAACATAACACAGAAGGGATCCATTTCTGCTTTATGGGGCCCTACACAGCAGAAGTGGATTTGTGGGGTTAGTTTGGTGGGATAGAAGAAAATACATCATTTAAACTCCTCTTGCGGACCACTTTTTTAAAAAGCCTCTTCTTTTAGACAGTTAAAATTTAAGGCAAACTAAAACTATATTGTTTAAGCATTCATAATTAGGTAGGAAACTACAGTGAGAAGCAAGAAGGCATGAACTCCTTGCTATTCTTGGATAGGATACTTACCTGTGGGAGAAAGGTGAGGGTTAGATTAGATGAAACCATTCAGGAAGGTTCCGGCAATGTTTGTTGGCTTTCATGATGATTTATCTTGGTGCTTGTTTTTTTACACACTGGTATTTGTTCTTTACACAGATGTTTGTTTTATAATTCAGTGAGCTAAATTAGTTTTATACAGAAATATTAAAACATTTATCAAGGAAGTATATATTTTAACAGTAGTTACTTCTGGTGATGAAGAGTCTATACAGTGATTGTTATTTTCCTTAAAATACTTCAGAATCATTATTGGGATATAAGTACTGATTAGCTCAAACTTTAATTCTCAGGATATTCAACAACATTCTTTCAAGAGTGCATAGTCCAGAGATGCGAGCTAGCATTGTATCAGAAAGGGCCACTCTCCAGGGGTGGTTACTCTTTTTTTCAATTTTATTTACCATTTTTTAAATTTAAATTCAACTAGCCAACACAGTACATCATTAACTTCAGATCTAGAGTTCATTAATTCATCAGTTGCGTATGACACCCAGCCCTCATCACATCATGTGCTCCCCTTAACGCCTATCATCAAATTACCCCATGCCCCACCCACCTTATGGTTTGTTTCCCTCTCTGATTACTTCCCATCCACTTTTCCCTTCCTTCCCTTATGATCCTCTGCCCTGTTTCTTACATTCCACATATGAGTGAAACCATATAACTGTCTCTCTAGTTGACTTATTTCACGCAGCATAATACCCTCCAGTTCCATTCACTTCAATGTAAATGATAAGTATTCCCCCTCTCTGATGGCTGAGTAATATTTCATCATATATACTTTATCCACTCATCTGTCGATGGACATCTCAGCTCTTTCCATAGTTTGGCTATTGTGGACATTGCTGCTATAAACATTGGGGTGCAGGTGCCCCTTCAGATCACTACATTTGTATCTTAGGGGTAAATACCCAGTAGTGCAATTGCTAGGTCATAGAGTAGCTAGCTCTATTTTCAACTTTTTGAGGAACCTCCATACTGTTTTTCAGAGTGGTGTACCAGCTTGCATTCCCACCAACAGTGTAAGAGGGTTCCCCTTTCTCTGCATCCTTGCCAACATCTGTCATTTCCTGACTTGCTAATTTTAGCCATTCTGACTGGTGTGAAGTGGTGTCTTATTGCGGTTTTGATTTGTATTCCCCTAATGCCAAGTGATGTGAAGCACTTTTTCATGTGTCTGTTGGCCATTTGGATGTCTTCTTTGGAGAAATGTCTGTTCATGTCTTCTGCCCATTTCCTGACTGGATTATTTGTTTTTTGGGTGTTGAGTTTGAGAAGTTCTTTATAGATCTTAGATACTAGCCCTTTATCTGATATGTCATTTGCAAGTATCTTCTTCCATTCTGTAAGTTGCCTTTTAGTTTTGTTGACTGTTTCCTTTGCTGTGCAGAAGCTTTTTATCTTGATGAAGTCCCAAAAGTTCATTTTTCTTTTGTTTTCCTTGCCCTTGGAGACATGTCCAGCAAGAAGTTGCTGTGGCTGAGGTCAGAGGTCGCTGCCTATGTTCTCTAGGATTTTGATGGATTTCTGTCTCACGCTGAGGTCTCTCATCCCTTTTGAGTCTATTTTTGTGTGTGATGTAAGGAAATGGTCCAATTTCATTCTTCTCCTTGTGGTTGTCTAATTAATAAGTTAAAAAAGTAAAAATAAATTTGAAATGCCTATACATAGTGTACAACTCTACTATGCTGACATCTAGATGAAAACAAATGCTTCATCATACTTCCTACATCAAAGACGCCTGTCAATATTTAGCTGAACTGAACTGTTTTTCAATGCAAGGCTGAGGTTTGGGGGGTTCTTGTGGGTTTCCTTTTTCGCATTTTTCTGCTGCAGCTATCATACGCCAAGTAGAAGTCTAATCATTCTCTGCCCTTCTGCAGTTTTTTAAGTGAAGACTATATCAAGAGAATTAGAAGGCAAGCCAGAGACTTGGAAAAAAATATTTGCAAAAGACATATCTGCTAAAGGACTATTATCCAAAATATATAAAGAATCCATAAAACTCAACAATGAGAAAACAAACAACCCAATTAAAAAATGGACCAAAGACAGACACCTTACCAAAGAAGATACGCAGAAAGAAAATAAGCATATAAAAAGAACTCCATATCACATATCGTCAGTGAAATGCAAATTAAAACAACAGTGAGATACCACTACTCCCCTATTAGAATGGCCACTATCTGGAATACTGACAAAGACACAACCAAATGCTGACAAGGATGTGGAGCAACAAAACCTTTGATACATTTCTGGTGGGGCAGCAAAATGGTACAGTGACTTTGATGGTTTCCTATAAAACTAAACATATTCTTACTGTGCAATCCAGCAATTGTGTTCCTCGGTATTTAGGCAAAGGAGTTGAAAACTTATGTCCACATAAAAACCTACACACAGATGCTCATAGCAGTTTTATTCCTAATTATCAGAACTTGGAAATGATCAAGATGTCCTTCAGTAAGTAAAGAGATAGATAAAATGATACATTCAGACAATGTAATATTATTTAGCACTAAAAAGAACTAAACTCTCAAGCCATGAAAAGACATGTAGAAACTTTAAATGCATATTACTAAATAAAAGAAATCAATGTGAAAAGGCTACATATTGTATGACCTCTACTGTATGACATTCTATAAAAGGCAAAATTACAGAGTTGATAAAAAGATCAGTGGTTGCCAGGGGATGGAGATGAATAGACAGCACAGAAGACTTTTAGAGCAGTGAAAATACTCTAGCTGATATTATAATGATGGATAGATGTCATTATACTTCTATGCAAACTCACAGGATGTATAACACACCAAGAGTGAACCCCAAGGTGAACTATGGACTTTATGTTATTACCATGTGTCAGTGCAGGTTGATCAGCTGTAACGAATGTACCACTCCAGTGGAGCATGTGGATAATGGGGGAGGCTGTGCACGTGTGGGAGCAGCAGGTATATGGAAAAAATCTCTGTGCCTTCCCTGAATTTTGTTATAAATCTAAAACTGCTTTTAAAAAATTAACTCTTTAAATATATTTTAGGCAAAAACTTGAAGATAAAGTTGATGTATTGTTGTCACCAATTTGCTTAGTTGTAACACTATCAGATGTTAGATAATGCTTTCTATAAGTTTGCAATCTATCAGAAATACAAAACAATATATTTAATTCAAATTAAGCAGGACTAGTCAAAAACCACACATTAAGTAAATAACAAATATGAATCTGCTGACACATCCATCATCCTGAGAGCTATCTGAATGCCACATGGTAAGGTTGCTGGTTGATCCAGCTTTGTCATTTATGAATCAGCACCAACTATGCACCAGGCTCTGTTCTAGATACTGAGGATAAAGCAGTAAATGGCAAGGTATCTGCCTTCGTGAAGCTTAAATTCTAGTATTGTACATACTGTCCCGTCATCAGCAGTGATATGAAGAATCCAAGACATAGAAACAGGAAAAAGACACAGTAATTTTGGAAGCCTCTCCTCTGAGAAACAGAAAATGAATATGAAACTGAATCATAGCTAGGGTAGGAGCATTCCAAAGAAAAGAGCAAGTACAAAGTCCTGGGGTGGAAGATGCCTTCAGGTACTGAAGGAACAGTAAGGCCAACATAGGGTAGAGGGGAGACTAGTAAATATTTGGAGCACCCTGGAGACCCTGATGCGAGTTTCACCTGCATGGAAAGGAAGGGAGTGTAACTGGAGTGGGTTCAAAAGAGGCTAGGCAATGAGGAGTTGATGTGGCAATATAGCCGATTTTTTTTTTTTTTTTTTTTTTTTTTTTGACAGAGAGAGAGAAAGATCACAAGTAGGCAGAGAGGCAGGCAGAGAGAGACGGGGAGGCAGGCTCCCCGCCGAGCAGAGAGCCTGATGCGGGGCTCCATCCCAGGACCCTGAGATCATGACCTGAGCTGAAGGCAGAGGCTTTAACCCACTGAGCCACCCAGGTGCTCTATGGCCGATTTTTTTGAGGAATTTATTCAAAAAAATAAATGTCAGAGAAAAAGAAAATAGGCCGCATGCCAGAAACCTAGATGTGTGTCTCATGACTTTGAAAGACGTTAAGATTGTTCTACAGATTGTCCTATGCAGATAACGCCTTTCTAGGGAAGATGGATTGACAGAGATGCCATCAGGAGCAGGAGTCCCTCAATGATCTGTCTTTGGCCTCCCAATCCTTTCTTTTACTTCTATTCCCTTGGAAAACCTTCTAACCCAAATCCTTCTCCTTCTTCCTCTCCTCTGCTTTCCTCCTCTCCTGTCTCTCTCTTCACCTAGGCCCTCTGATTGCAGGATTAATTGCAGATCTCCTCACCATCCACCCCTCTTCGCACACCACCACCCAGAAGCTGACAAGCTATTCCAGGTCAGGAGCTGCTTGTCTCTTGGGCCCCCTCAGCCTATAATCAGTACCAGAAATGCCTTCAGGCAAAATTGTTCTTTTTCTCTGAGATGGCTAAACTAGCCTGAGTCTGCACAAAATTGGTTGACAACTTGTTCTCTTCTTCTTCTAGCCTGTTCCAAGAGTCTCCACAACCATGGGAAGATGGCTGCTGCCTGAAATCCGATTTCTGATAACAATGGGCAGGAACTCTGGGTCTGGAGGCCAAGCTGGGGGGTACCTTTTCTCTCAGTTGCCCCTAATGGGAAGTGTGGGAGGTCCTGGTCATTTTATGAAAGCCACATCCACCTCCCTTCCAAGCTCTCCATGGGTCCGTGCAAGTGAAGCACCATCGGAAAACACTCATGTCAGACCCATGTTAGCACAGATTCGCAAAGAAGAGGAAAGGCAGACCTTTAGATGTGTATCACCCCTTCACCTGACCTGTTTTAGACTCACTGCCATCTCTCTCAGCCTCAGAATCCTAAGACACTGCTCTTTCTGATGACCACCTAGAGATTCTGGTATTGATCAGCTTCGAGGGTCTCTGAGAAAAACTTGTCTTTCAGGGATCACACAGGAAATGGGGGGTGGGAGGGTGAGTGAAAACAAAAAGGCAAATGTGTAGGCACTGCAAACAACCAGGGACCTTTCTAGCCAAGAGGTGTCCTTTCTAACAGTGCAAAATGAATCAAAGAGCCATCACATCAGTTCAGTAGAACAAATGAGAAATCCCAAACTGTGAGTCAACAGGCATTGGTTTACCTCTGATATACTTTAATGAAGTTTCAAAAGAAAAATCATACCCCAGCAGAGGCACATATCAACAGCGGCCAGCTTTCCTGGTCAGTCAAAAGTCCCGTAGATTCACTGCATAGAATTTCTGTTTAAGCTTTATTGAAAGAGAAATCTAAAGTTTTGCAAATATCACACATGGGACCAGGAAATTTGTCTTCTCAACTCATTAAATGCCTACGATTTTAGCAAATTCAACCATAAGGGCACCAAGTGAAGCAGAACCTAGAGTTGTGAATTAGTTCCAAGGTGCATAAATCTTTTATATTGAGAAACAGGCTAGGACCTGAGTATTTTTCTTCGAAATACTAAGACGTTTTAAATGACTTCAGAATCATTTGAAATTATTCTGTGTCTAAGAAAAAAAAAAAAGTAATTGAATCAGGTTTTTTTAATACACCCACTATACGCACAAATTCTCTCCAAATGAGTTCAAGGATCACAGTACTCATATACTGATAAGAAAAAAAAAAAAAATTACTCAGGCCCAACAAGAACCTACAAATGTTACAAAAGGGAGCTCTACCCCTTTCAGAAAGTGCACATGGGAACAGCTCTTGTTCTAGACCCTGGGCTGGTCAACGAGGAGACAGAAGCTGGAAACTGGGAAGAGGAAACAGCAATACTATCAGTCAGTTCAAGGGCAGGAGAGGGGATGGAGGGAATCTCTGGCTTACCATTTTCATGGGGAAGTCCCTTACCTGTTATTTCCTCTTTTATAGAATTGTCCTTTGCCAGCTAAAATGTACTGGCTTCACAGTGAAGCTCCTCTTGAAGCTTCCTTGAGAACATGTTGAGGCATGTTGATACCTCAAAGCATACCCATAATTTTCAGAAAATGAGAAGACCAAAGTTGCTAAGCCCAGCTAACAAGGACAACTACAAAATGAAATAGGACACGTGTTTCAACAAGCTCAGGGGCAAAGGCCGGCAGGCTGGGCTTTGCTGGGCTCTATTAGGACACACACTCTAAAATACTAACCCACACTAGAAACATATATTCTGAAAATATCAGAGGCCAGCAATCAACACAATCTCAGATCAGTCAATTAACATCCTCCTCTTCTAAGACAAGAAAGAGGTATTACAGAAAGACAAAGACGAGAATCAGCCAAGATTTATCTTTCAGTAAACCTCAAGCTTACACAAGGATATGAAAAAAAGACATCTCTGAGAGGAGAATTAAGTATTTCTCTATATTAACTAAGCAGTTCATGAGAAAGCTGCTTCTCATTTCCAATGATGTTGAAACACTTCTTCCAAGAAGTCTTCTTTCTGACTAATGGGAAGAGAGTTGTAGCAAACCACTTTTAAGTTCCTCTCTGGAGCAAAATTGTACGCTTGGTAAAATACATCTTACAGATTTTCTGATCTCTGCTCTATTCTAAGCACTCTGTGTTATGTAGGACTATCGTGCACATCTCCATTCGTAGGGCCTTGTTAGGTTAGGAACACATCCCATACTCTGAATATTTTCCTACATTTTCCCTTCCGTGTAATTGTATTTGTCCCATGACTCTGTCCTCAAAGAAAGTCATAGTGAATTAGTCACATAAACAAATTAGCTAGCCCATGTACTACACTGATGTGTCACCGATTAATGTCTGTAATCTCGTTGTCAAAAGACATTCAGTTGGGCTAGGTAACCTTCAAATTCTCTCCCAACTCTAATACTGTAAAATTTTATTAGTAACTCTGATCCAAAAAAATCTTAAACCTTGGGCCACGCTAGTTGGCAAGTTGACATTTTGGGGCCCTTGAAAATTAGACCATTTGTGTTGGTATAAAACATATCACAGCTGATAGTTGCCCTTCAATCAAAAAGTTTAATGGCCATTTTCAGAAGTTATTATTGGATGTCTTGTATATTGGTGAATTGAAGATGACCCAAATTCTTGACTGTTCTTCTCATCAAGAAATTAGTCTCCTTTCCCTCTGACATGAACTCCAGGCTGGCCTTGTGACTCTTTAATCAAGAGAATATGGGGAAAGTGACACTTCGCCAGTCCTGGCCTAGGCCATAAGAGATATGGGACCTTCTTCTGCTTCACCCTATTTGGAGCTCTAAACCACCACGTAGAGAGGTCCAGCTCCTTTGCTGCAGACACTGTGTAGAGAGAGAGAGAGAAAGAGGGAGGGAGGGAGAGAAGGAAGGAGGAGGGAATGAGGAAGGAAGGGAGGGAGAGAAAGAAATAGATTCCCAGCCAGCCCCTGTCTGGTCCAGACATCTCAGCTGAGGTGCCAGACATATGAGTAACGTGATTTTGGACTTTCAGCCCTAGATAACCTCCAGATAACAGAAGCTGCATAACCTCACACAAAACCAGCAGAAGAACCACCCACTTGAGTTCAGTCTATAGACAGCTGCTATTATTTTAAGCCATTAAGTTTCAGAGTGATTTGTTACACTACAGTAGATAACTGAAACACATCCCTAAAAGCTGGCCTAATCCTTTCTTTGAACAAAGAAGAAATGGATAACAAATAAAATAACTTTTAAATGAAGTTCCTAAATTATTATCATAGTTATTCCACCATCTAAATTCGTTCAACACTTTCTCAACTGTATACACATCCTCCATATCTGTTGCCATGGTTGTGGAGAGAAATGATAAGCTCCTGCTGGCCGGAAACCAAGAACTCTAACAGGTCTTTTATAAAGACTTTTTAGCAATAATAATTTCAGCAGAGATCTTCAGCAATGATCAACACTACCTATACATCTTGCTACTTTTCCACACTGATAAGTCTAGAAATGGAACCTCAGACAGAAACTCCACTTTGAAAGCCTATGTCATCCTTTCTACTTTAAAGGGCACTGAAGGCATAAGCCCTTCTCTGTGCACTCCTCCCAACAACAAAATACATTACCCTGACCACAGGCTTCTTCTACAGGAGTATTTTTTTTTATTTGTTGGTTATGAGGTTGGTTATTCCTAAAGGGAAACTTTAAGTCCTTCTGTCTTGCATTCATGTGTAATCAATCCCTCACCCTGTATGGAAGCTCCCACACCAGAAGCTTGGGTCCCTGTCCTGCCATTATGCCTGGGAGTCATCCTGAAAGAATCTGTGGATAAAAGAGATTACAGTGTGCTCACTTCAAATGCTGAGAGTTTGAAAACTTTCACCAGGATGTCACTAGGCCCCTCATCATCTTTCAAATGGCAATGAAAACTGAAATGTTGATGAAATATTTTTTCAAAAAATTTTCAAAGTTAAAATTTCTTTAAGGTAAAGGATATTCAATTTTTATTCTATATACTTCTGAATGGTTAGGGTTTTTTTTAGAATAAATATGCATTATTTCAGTAATTAAAAAAATAAGTAGATCAATGGGGAAATTAAATTGTGTCTAAAATACTCATACTTTTTTGCATTCTTTCTGGAATAGTCATAGTCTAGGTCTGGAAACCATGAGGTGCTGTAATGGTGGTAGAAAAGCCCATTTTATATGTCGTCAAAGGACTAATATTGTCATGCTTTATCTTAATGTGGCAACAACTGACTTTTAAATGCACTGTGCCCTTTCCTGTCCACTGCATTAATGCCCACATCAAACACCAAACTCTTAAACTCTGAATGTAAAATGCCACTGCTGTTTGTTATGTAAACTGTCCATATAAAAGTCCAGAATAGGTCATGCTCCCTGAATCTTTCTCCACCAGCCTGACTCTGCTTGAAATTCCTACTAAAGCCATTCTTTGAGTTAAACTGTTGTAATGCTTATAGGATATCTCTCTAAATGCATATAGCTGTTTTCTTAAAGGAATAACCAATTAACCTGTTAGAACCAAGACTTTTAGCTGATGAAACCATTACAATGCAAGGCCCAACTCAAAAAAAAAAAAAAAAAGTCACTGTCAATTGTCACTTTCTCATCTTTTTCCTCATGTTATATGAGTAAAAATTATCAATACAATTATCAATACAATTTATTGAGCACCCATAATGAATTTGGCCCAGTAGTCAGTACTTGCCACACATTATGTATTACTTTTCCCATTTCGTGGATTAGGAAGCTGAGATCAAAGAAGTTAGGTGATTAGTCAGGATCAAAATAGCTCCTAGGAAACAAAGTCAAAGTCCCCAAGATGGTGGTGGAGTAGGAGGATCCTAGGCACCTCATCCCACAAACACAACTAGATAACTATTGAATCATCCTAAATAGTCCAGAGAGAGAGAGAGAGAGAGCAAGAGAGAGGAGCACACAGGAGAACACACAAGAACTCTTCCTCAAAGCCCTGGGCTTGGAAAAACAAGAGGGGCAGAATTTCAAAAGTCCTGCAACCAGCGAGGCTTAAAGCCCGCGGTTTTAAAGGTCAGCAGGTTTGGCTGGGATAGAGCCTGAAGGACCCTCCCCTGCTCCTGGAGAGAAGGCAAGCAAACAACTGGAGAGCAGACAGTGTGGAAATGGCACCTGAAGAGTGTCTGGGGTACACAGTGGGACGACACATCCCTGGGAGGCAGCATTCCCGGAGAGGCTCTCCAGGAGCAGGGGAGCTGGCCGGTGCCATTTCCCTCCCCTGCCCCTCAGCATCAACACAGAGCCACCTCGGAGGCAGTGCAGTGCTGACACTGGCTGCCTCACTTGTCTACACCAAGCCCCACCCCGCTGCGCTCTGGCGGGAATGCCCATCTCCGTCATGCTTGCCTCAGTCCCGGCATGGCAGGGCCCTCCCCCAGAAGACCAGCACACACACCCCTGCCCACACCACGTCTCTAAAGCCTGGAGTCTTAAAGGTCAGCAGCTTGGCTGGGATAGAGCCAGGAGGGCATTGTACTGCTCCTGGAGAGAGGGCAGGCAAACATCCTGGGGCAGACAGTGTGGAAATAGCAATCCGAGAGTGCCTGGGGCACACAAGGAGGACATTATTCACTCTTTTCTGAGCACCTCCCTTAGAGGCAATGTTCATGGAGACACATCTCCAGGAACAGAAGAGCTGGCTGGCACCATTTTCCTCCCCCACCCCTCACCATAAACACAGAGCCACCTATGGGAAGCAGGACAGCACTGACAATGGCTGCCTAACTCACAAATCCCACACCCCTGTGCTCTAGTGGAATTGCCCTTCTCAGTCAAGCTTGCCTCAGTCCCAGGGCAGCACAGCCCCCTCCCCAGAAGACCAGCACAAACCCCTGCCCACACACGTCTCCAGACCAAAGAGTTCTATAGGGCCTCAGAACTGGTTTAGTTGGCATCAGGTCTCATTTCACAAGCAGACTTGAGCACATCTAGTTAAAACTCACCACACTCAGGCCGTGGAACAAACTGTCCACAGCAGGCAAGGAGAGCATCTGCAGATGACGGCCAGAGCAGCCAAAACACAATAGCAACGTGCACACAACACACACCGGAATCACTCTCTGAAGCACCATGCCCTGGGCACAACATGACCTCTTCTTCATAAGGCTATTGCTTTCAGGAGCAGAAGACATAACTGACATGTCTAACACACAGAAGGCAGAGACTTAGACAAAATGCCACGATGGAGGAATTTATCCCAAATGAAAGAACAAGATATCTAAGCAAAAGAGATATAAGTAACATGCCTGATGGAGAATTTAAAGCAACAATCATAAGGATACTCACAGGGCTTGAGAAAAGAATAGAAGACATCAGTGAGACCCTTACCACGGAAAGAAGAGTTAAAAAAGTATCAATAAGAGATGAAGAGTACAATAAACAAGATTGGAAACAGGGTTGATGCAATGAATAGTGGGCTGAAAGGGGAAAAGGAATGAATTAGTGACCTAGAAAATAAAATAATGGAAAATAATGAAGCTGAACAAAAGAGAGAAAGAAAAATTATGCAATCCCAAAACAGACTTAGGGAACCAGTGACTCTATCAAATGTAATTAACATTCATATAACAGCAGTCTCAGAAAAAGAAGAAAGAGAAAAGGGAGCAGAAAACTTATTTTAAGAAATAATAGCAAAAAACTTCCCTAATCTGGGAAAGAAAACAGACAACCTGATCTGGAGGCACAGAGTATTCCCACCAAAATCAACAAAAGCAGGCCAACACCAAGACATATTGTAATTAAATTTGCAAAATATAGCGATAAAGGAAGAATCTCAAAAGCAGCAAGACAAAAGAAGTCCTTAACTTACAAGGGAAAACCTATAAGGCTAGCTGGAGATTGCTCAACAGAAACTTGGCAGGCCAGAAGGGATTGACATGATATAGTCAAAGTGCTGAATGGGAAAAATCTGCTAGCCAAAGATGGCCAGCCAGAGTATCACTCAGAATAGAAGGAGAGATAAAGAGTTTCCCAGACAAACAAAAACTAAGGGAGTTCGTAACAACTAAACCAGCCCTGCAAGAAGTATTAAAGGGGATTCTCTGAGTGAGAAACAAAGACCAAAAGTAACAAAGACCAGAAAGGAAGAGAGACAATCTACAGGAACAGCTATTTTATGGGTAATACAATGGCACTAAGTTCATATCAATATTTTTTTTGACTATAAATGGATTAAACCCTCCAATCAAAGACACATGGTGTCAGAATAGATTAAAAAACAAGACCCAATTATATGCTGTCTACAGAAGACTAATTTTACACCTAAAGACACCTACAGATTGAAAGTGAGGGGGTGGAAAAACATTTATCATACAAATGGATGTCAAAAGAAAGTCATAGTAGGGCACCTGGGTGGCTCAGTTGGTTAAGCAACTGCCTTCAGCTCAGGTCATGATCCTGGAGTTCCGGGATCGAGTCCTGCATCAGGCTCCCAGCTCCATGGGGAGTCTGCTTCTCCCTCTGACCTTCTCTCCTCTCATGCTCTCTCTCACTTTCTCTCTCTCTCTCAAATAAATAAAATATTAAAAAAAAAAAAAAGAAAAGAAAAGAAAAGAAAGTCATAGTAGTATTTACATCAGACAAACTAGATTTTTTGGTTCTTGTACTGTTTTTGTCCTGCTTTGATATTAGGGTAGTACTGGCCTCATGGAATGATTTTGAATGTGTTCCCTCTATTCCATTATTTGTAAGATTTTGATACAGACCATCATTAATTTCTTTTTTAAATGTTTGGTAGAATTCACCAATGAAACCATGTTATCTTGGGCTTTTCTGTGCTAGGAGATTTTTGATTCCTAATTCAACTTGATTCTTGTTATTGGTCTAAGAAGATTTCCTATTTCTTGGATTCAAGAGTCATGATTCCATTTTGGTAAGCTGTGTGTTTTTAAGAATTATCTGGTTTCTTTTTCTAGGTTATCTGATTTGCAAGTATATAATTGTTCATAGTAACCTGTTATCATACCACGTATTTCTGTGGTTATCTGTTGTATTGCTCTCTTCCATTTCTCATTTTGGTTTCTGAGTGTTCCTTCTCTCTCTCCTTAGTTAATTTAGCTTAAAGCATTGCCAATTTTATTTTTTGGGAAAACTGGTTATTACTTTCAATGTTATGTTATTGTTTATTCTGGTCTCCATTTTATTTATTTCTGATTTTTCTTTGTTATTTCCTTCCTCTACTAAATTTCAGCCAAGTTTCTTCTTTTCCTAGCTCCTTGTGGTATAATGTTATTTATTTGAACTTTTTTTTCTTAATACAAGCATTGATAGCATAAATTTCACTCTAACATCTGCTTTTGCTGTATCCCATAGATTTTAAAACATTGTGTTTTCTTTTTCTTTTGTTTCGAGACATATTTCGATTTCTCGTTTGATTTCTTATTTGGTCCATTGCTTGCGCAGGAGGGTGTCATTTACATATTATATTTACATATTAAATATTTACATATTAAATATTTAATATTTACAAAGTCAAAGATTAAAAGAAACAAAACAAAATCAAGATTCCAACCAGAACTGACTGATGTCAACGCCCATGTTCCTTCTATACTATGCTTATAATACTTGAGGCAAGAGAGTGCTATACCTATGACAAATTTATAGAGTTGCTATTTATGAGGAAAATTTCTTTTTCTCTGCCATATTCTTGCCATCCAGAGCCAGTGCCAGAGAGAAGACAATTGCAATCACTTGTGATCCAGTCCTTCTGTGTGCACCTCTTCTCAAGTCCTAGTCCTTAGACAAGCTTCCAGTCCACCACATCCCCTTTTGGTTTCTCTACTCTAATTATAGCTCTTAGAACACTCGCTAATTCAGACAATAATCACAACATCCTGTTGCGTTCAAACAAAATGTTTTTTTAAAAACAAAGATAATTACACTTCAAGGTGTTTTATAAATAATAAAAAGATAATATCCCCGGGGCACCTGGGTGGCTCAGTGGGTTAAGCCTCTGCCTTCGGCTCAGGTCATGATCTCAGGGTCCTGGGATCGAGCCCCGCATCAGGCTCTCTGCTCAGCAGGGAGCCTGCTTCCTCCTCTCTCTCTGCCTGCCTCTCTGCCTGTTTGTGATCTCTCTCTCTGTCAAATAAATAAATAAAATCTTTAAAAAAAAAAAA
>CM052895.1:105788939-105864120 GCA_028534135.1 Potos flavus | reverse complement strand
GATAATATCCCCTTAAATTCATACAGTGGGTGCTATTCCTCCTCAAAGGACTTTACAACTATTAACTAATTGATGCTTTAATATAATACTTAATGCCTTTTAACCCTTGAAAGCACAAGTATCAGAGGGTAAAGCAATTCTGACTCTTGCCTGACAGCACAGGGGATTCTGACCCTCATTTTGGGGACTGCAGCCTCCTGAACATGATGAGGATAGAGCAGAAAGTAAAGTGAGAACAAAGGCTGGAAATTAATGGAAATTTTCCCAGCTATTATCCATGCAACTCACAAGGCACTTGTTCTGATAAGATGTTCCTTCAGCCATATAATTTGGTATTTTAAAAGGTGGCTTCCATCAATTATGGTAACGTGGTATATGATGTAAGGGAAAGCTGAAATCCCAGTGAACTCTATTATACAACAGCTGACCTCACACTGAATGAAAGACTCAGCTAAGAGTAAATGCACATGAAGTTGCTCCCAACCAGTCCTCTACAACCTAAGGAAATGGTTCAGATGATCAAATAATACTTCCCTGGTTCTGTGTTGGCTTTTTAAAATATTAATATACAGTCATTTTTTGTTATTCTATTTTTAAACTTATTTATATATATTTTTATTCAAGTATAATTAACATACAGTGTCATATTAGTTTCAAGTGTCCAATATGATTCAAAAATTCCATACATTACTCAGGACTCTTAATCTCCTTCATTTAGTTCACCCATCCCTTCACCCACATTTCCTCTGGCACCTACCAGTTCTCTGTATTTAAGAGTCTGAGGTTTTTTGTATAGCTCTTTTTTCGTTTGTTTGCTTTGTTTCTTAAATTCC
Source organism: Potos flavus (assembly GCA_028534135.1). Lineage (NCBI taxonomy): Eukaryota > Metazoa > Chordata > Mammalia > Carnivora > Procyonidae > Potos > Potos flavus. Next base: position 105,863,287 of record CM052895.1, on the reverse strand, counting down.
ACATATGAGTGAAATCATATGGTATTTGTCTCCTCTGACTTATTTCACTTATGATTATACCCTCTAGATCTATCCATGTTGCTGCAAACGGCAATATTTCATTCTTTTTTATGGTTGACTACTATTCCATAGTGTGTGTGTGTGTGTGTGTGTGTGTGTGTGTATGTGTACCACATCTTTATCCATTCATCTATGGATAGAAATGGGTTGTTATATGAACTGTGGTCAGTTTCATCTACTGCTTTATAGTAACTTGTTATAATAGTTAAATAACATAATACTTCTCTATTAATTTCTCATATTATTTGAAGGCTGTCTTTAAGGATTTCCAAATGGCTGTTATTTACCTGAAAACATGGTCTCTCAGGACACAACTTCAAAACTAAATCTAGAGAAATACATGATACCTTTCTTGGGTTCCTAGAGCTGAGAGATACACAACTGTAATTCAAACTATTCTGTACAGAAATGTGACCACATGCAACATTCAAGAAACCAGCTCTTACAGTCAGTAAGAAAAAAAAGACAAAATTCTTGACAGATGGGCTTTAAAAAATTGCAACAACAACTTAAACCAGCCTCCTTAAGGCTTATTTCAATGTCCTGAACGACAAAAGACTCCAGCTTGACCTTCAGTATGAAACTTTGGTTCTCTTTTGGCTTAAGGAAGATGCCTGATATTTTGGTAACTTTTCCTGTGTTCTAATCATTCCCTTAGGCAAGAGGAACTCACCTCTTATAAGAAAGCCTTAGACACTACTATAGACTGAATGTTTATGTCCCCCCAAAATGCATATGCTGAATGCCTAACCTTCAACATGACTGTATTTAGGGAAAGGACTTTTATGAAAGTAATTAAGATTAAATGAGATCATAGATGTAGGGCCTTGACCTAACAGCAATAGAGTCCTTATAAGCAGAAACCCAAGAGTTCAGCTCATTCTCTGTCATGCGTGGACATAGTGAGAAGGTGGCCGTCTGCTTTCACAAGAACCAAACAGGCTGGCACCTCAATTTTGAACTTCCCAGCCTCTAAAACTAGGAAAATAAATTTCTGTTATTTAAGCTACCAGTCTACAATATTTTGTTATGAAAATCTAGCAGAGTAACACAGATACCAAATTCAAAAGAAAATATTCTACAGGTTGGATGAGAACCACAGAACAGAAGAATATTTGCAACTTAAAATCTACAGTGGAACTTGCTTGTATAATTTTTTTCAGTTGGACTTCAATAGAAGAGTCCAGTTAAAGATCCTACAGAACCATGACGGGGCAAAAGGATGACCTGATTTTTTTAATTGTCTTGCATGTTTAGCTTATTTTAATAAAAGGTTTTCCTCCAATAACAAGAATAAAATACCTAGGAATAAACTTAATCAAAGAGGCAAAAGACCACAACAGCAAAAACTCAATAGCAAAAACAGACAAAAATTCCAGTTAAAAAATGAAGACATACAGATGGCCAACTGGTGCATGAAAAGATGCTCAGCATCAGTAATCATCAGGAAAATGCAAATCAAAACCACAGTGAGGTATCACCTCATACCAGTCAGAATGGCTGTTTATCAAAAAGACAAGAAATAACAAGTGTTGTTAAGGATGTGGAGAGAACTCTTGTGCACTGTTGGTGGGAATGTAAATAGGTGCAGCCTCTGTGAAAAACAGTATGGAGGTTCCTCAAAAAATTAAAAATAGAACTACCATATGATCTAGCAATTCCACTTCTGGGTATCTCCTCAAAGAAAATGAAAACAATAACTCAAAAGGATATATGCATCTTCATACACATTGCAGCATTATCTACAATAGCCAAGATATGGAAGCAACCTAAGTGCCTATTGATGAATGAATGGATAAAGGAAATGTGGCATATATATATAAAATTCAGCCATCAAAAGGACGAAATCTTGCCATTTACAACAAGGATGGACCCTGAGGACCTTATGCTAGTGGAATAAATCAAACAGAGAAAGACAAATACTAGATGACCTCACTTATACGTGGAATTAAAAAAAAAATTTGAACTCATAGATACAGAGAAATAATTGGTGGTTGCCAGAGGCAGGGGGTGTGGGTAGGCAAAGTGGGTAAGGGCGTCAAAAGGTACAAACTGTCTTATAAAATAAATAAGTCATGGGGATATAATGTACAATGTGGTGACTACAGTCAATACTACCGTATTGCATATTTGAAAGTTGCTAAAAGGGCAATCTTAAAAGTTCTCATCATAAAAAAAATTGTAACTATTTATGGTGACAGACATTAATTAGACTTATTGTGCTCGCTTCGGCAGCACATATACTAAAACTGGAAGACTTATTGTGGTGATCATTTCATAATATATACATATACCAAATCGTGTACATCTGAAATTAATACAATGTTACCTGTCAATTCTACTTTGCTAAAAAATAAATTAATTTTTAAATTAAAAAAAAGAATTTCCCACAGAATGAAGAAAAGTCTGGCTCATCTGTATGCTTACATTATTTGGCATCCATAGGTCAGTACCTAAAGCTACAGTGGAATCCCCAGTGCTCCACAGAAATCCTAATGTGTCAAAGACAGTTGGTATGCATCTAATATTCCATGAACTCCCCTATATTTCACAGTACATCTGGAGTCACATAACTAATTCTAGCCCAAGGACTCTGAGTGGAAAGGCATGTCAATTCCAGGCCAAAACAATTGAGAACCAATGCACCTCTACCATCTCCGTTTTCCCACTCATAACCACCACAGAAACCACGTGTTCCAAATTCTATAGCAACAAAATGGGATAGGTAATAAGTAAGAAATAAGTATTTATTTGGTAAGCCCCTGAAATTTCAAGGTTTTATTTGTTGTGGCAGCTAAGACTAATTACCCTAACATATCCCGGAACTTTGATTCTGCAGATTTTGTGACATCAATGCTATTTGAAACTTGAATGTAGACTTAAACCTACCTGTCAAGTCGCTACAAACCATCAGGAATTGAACATGGAGGTAACCGGGTAAATCAAGCATCAGTATCTCCATAGGTCCCACTTACTAAACTTCTTTTCTGTTCCTTGGTCTGACCTACATGATGTGGAAAGACAACAAAGAAAAAGACACAGTTTAGGCTCTCACAATGCTTCCAGTATTGTTACCAGCAAGGTTTTAGACTCCTGCCTCTCTTAACCAAGGTACTAGAGTTCCTTTGGTTAAGGAATTACATAATTATGCCACACTGAGATTTTATACATACCTAGAATGATGATCACATGAACTAAGGAAATAAGAAATGAGGATTTAATTGATCTCATGGGTTTCAACTGCTATTATAGCAATAAAATTCATAATTTGGTTTATAGTAACTTTATCACATCCCTGCCAAAGTGCTTAGGGCTTATAAGGGTAATTAAATATAATCAAAGAAAATAATGCTAATTAAAACCATAAGCTAGAACTATGGTGATGGTTAGATTAATGGACATCTTAGCTAATGGCACATTCCCTTATTCCAAAAGACCAAGCAAGAAACCTTCTTTTGTCATTCATCTTCTTTTTACTAATGGAGAAACCAAAGGACATGGAGGCTGTCTGGATGGAAAACATGGAAGACAGGGCAGATAGAAACCCATGTGGAACACGGAGTTTATTTATGGGTCTGTGCTCCCTCACACCCCCATGCTCTTTGCCTTTATCCCTCTCCACTGTCATTCTCAGATGTCATTTTCTCTGAACTTAAAAAGTTTATTTTTGTTGTTTTGGTTTTGCCTCTTTCGTGTCCATGGTGTTTACCTAATGCCTTTGAGTGCCTAGAAAACCAGAAGCCCTGCCTGGTTCTCTTGTGACCCTCCTCCACTGGTTTCTTCCGGTGTCTACTTTCAAAAGGAAAAGAGAGAGCGAAAGAAAGAGAATGATTTACTTGATAGATTGTCCCCCTCTAAGGCCCAACAGAATCCTAATCATGAAAGCCTGATATAGTAACCTGTCAAGAGTATGAACTGACTGACTTCTATTATGTCAACTTTCTCTACTGGAACTTCCCTTTGCTCAAAATAACTTTTATATTATCAATTACTTCTTCTAGCTACCTTAAAAAAGCATGACAATTGCTTCCTCTGTCTCAGGACAGAAAAAAAGTCTGATTAGAGAATGTTGTATTAAGAAAAAGAAGAAAAACAAAAATACTGAGCACTTGCTCAACTATGGGTCAAACACAGTTTTATTTGTTATTATATGAGTTTATTCAACTAATTAACTCACAAAAAATTATGAAGTATAAATATAGGTGTGACATTTATTCAAATAAAGCACTCAGTAAAAGTCATTAGCATGTGACATTAACTCTAAAACATTACAATTTTTATAAAGTCTTCCACTGAGAAGATTCAGTTCTTTAATCTTCTTTATGAAGTCCCAAAATACCATGAATCTTACATGACTAAGGGGTGTTTCTCCATTTGCATTATTCCAAAATATACCGGAAGGAATCAACATGCCCCATAATATAAAGGAAGCTTATTTTGCAGGGTGTTTTCCCCACATAATCAGAAAATAATTTATATTCATCCACTGTACTAAAATGAATTACATTGAAGTAGTCTGAAAAGAATGTGGAACCGAGAAGTGGAACATCTGCATGCTAAACCTAGAGTCAGCTGTGACACTTGAGGAAGTCGCTTTACCTCTGCTCTGACCCACTTCCTCATCTATCAAATGAGAAGCACATTTCCATATTGTCTGTTTTGACTAAAAAAGCTAATTTAAGATACTCATTATTTAGGATATATCCACTTAAGATTTTATTTTCCATTTCTTCCTACAGGTCCCTGTTTCCATCATTCACTAATCAGTGATCAGTCACCTACTGAATGTCAGACCCTGTGAGGTACTACATGGATCTATAATGTTTTGGGGATACAATACACAAAACATTATCTTTGTTATTGCTACAATAGTGGGAGGGGCCAAGTGCTATAGGAGAACAAACAGAAATTAGAGTGGCCAGGCAAGGCTTTGGAGAAGACATGAGATTTGATTAGTACCTTGAAAAACGAATGTCTCATATTTTTCTATAAAATCTCTCTCTCCATATACCACTATTTTAATGGATATCTGGTCTACTTTCATGACACATTAAAAACCAATGCTTCAGCCAACTTGACCATGGCCCTAAATAAAATTTCTTCTGACTGTAAAGCAGCAACCCTGCTGTCAAAACCAAAGCTACATTTCATCTCTTTTGGTGTAACAATGGATCCAACCATTACAATGGAATATGGAAGTGGCCTGAAGATATAAAAAGAGTCAACTGAAGTCATCCAAGAGCCCACATTGCCTTTTATCATTTAAAAACAAAAAACAAAAAACCATTTAACTCCATTTTTAGAAGTCTGTAGGTCATGCCCTGTGACCTTCTAGCTTTCTCTAGCTTGGACACCCAAACTCCTATATAAAGAATTCCAGCCAACGAATTAAGCTTCAGTTTCTCTTTGGGGATATTCTCAACCTACAAGGACATATACTAACACATATGTGACATGGTGGCTTGAGCATCTCTGTTAGGCAATCCACAGCTGCACAGTCCTACCAGCCTCTATCGTACGCTCATAGCAACACATTCAAACCAAGACAAGCAACCTGTTTCTTCCTATCAACAAATGCATCTGGGTAGTATCGGTGTGGGAAGATTCACACGTAGCTGTGGCAATATGCCAAAGTGAATGGAGTAAAATCGTAAAGACATGTGCATCGTGGGACTCTGTGGGGAGAATCTTAAATACAATAAAAATTACCCTTACTTAAAAATAAGTCCTCAGGGGTACCTGGGTGGCTCAGTCAGTTAAGTGTATGACTCTTGGCTTTGGCCCAGGTCATGATCTTGGGGTGGTGAGATCAAGCCCCACATCAGGCTCCACACTGAGTGTGGAGACTGCTTGGGATCCCCTGCCCCTTAAAATAAATAAATAAATAAATAAGTCCTCAAGTCTGACAAGAGTTCATTAAAAGGGGAAATATTGATATAGTAATGTCAGGGATACGGGAGACTACAATCTTTTGGGAAGCAATTTATTCACACATATCAAGAACTTGAAAATGCTCATCCTCCTGGCCACAGTTTCTAGAACATAATGCTATTTATAGAAAATTCTTTATGCATGAAGATGATCATCACAGGATTATTTACAGTAATAAAAAAACAGTATAATACAAAAGTTCAACAAGACAACGATTATTAAAATTATTATACATCTATATATTAGTATACAATAGATTCATTAAATAGAACATAACAAAAGGTTTATAAACCCTTGAAAAATACTTAATTTAAAATATCAAGAAATAAATCCGATTATAAAACTGAATAAACAGTTGAATTTTAGATCACGATTCTGCTTTAAAAATGTGCAGATACAAGAAATTCACCAAAAAATTCCCATTAATGTTTTCTGAGTGAATAACTGACATTTTACTTTTTCACATTTTCCATGTTTTCCTTAATAAGCTCCAGGAAATAAATTTAGTGCATTAAATGGAACAACTCAGAACGGCCCTATTTCGGTATGGTGTTAGATCTTCATAGTTCCACAGACAGTCAGACAGATCAATAACCAACATGAGGCAACACAAAATTCAAAAGAATGTCAGTGAACTGAAAAGCTAAGGGAGGCACGGTAATGTAAAAAAAGAAAGTCAGATTCCCAGAACTTATGAGTAATAAGAAGATAAATGCAGAGAAAAATTACTATTAGAAATGCATCCGATTTTACAAATAATCTGCAAGACAGATGAATTCAGAATGTCTCTGTTAATGAAGTTTAATTTGACCAAAGGACCAAAGCAATTAATTCAACAAGCCTGACTGAGAACCTGTTGTATGCCAGGTACTTGTCCATGTGTCTGGGACACAAAGAGAAATATGACATGGTCCCTGCCTTCGAGATGCTTAGCAGAGTATGGCTCAGTGCTATAGCTTTTATTATATTTGGATTTAATTAATGCAGGTGCCTTCCCCAAAACTGCCTAAAGATAAGAAATTTTTACATATTTCGTTTGGACTAGTAGGAAGAAAGATTAAATTCCGAAGAACTGACTGATGAAAGAGATTAAAATTTGGAGTTGGAAAATCAAGTTAAGAGTTCAATAATTCATGTTGAAATTCCACAGCTGCTAACACCAGAGGAGACTGGAGGAAGAAGTCAGCTTACCAGAAGTGAGTCAGTTGGCCGAGACAATTTGTGGAGTGCCCACAGCAGCCTCAACCAGTGTAAAAATACTTGTGAAATGGTGTCCAAAAAAATAGACCATTGACCTCTTCCACAAGAAGCCTCCACACTGATTAGGGAAATAAAACACTCAAAAGCAAAAGGCAAAGAAAATTTTTATAAATTTCATTTGTCAATATGTCCAAATGGAAAAACAGGGCACAGAAGTAAAGAGAGCACCACACAGAACAGGGACCTTAATCTAGGGTGTGACTCACAGAACAGCGTATTTGAAGCCGCCTTCTGAAGGTCACGCGGGAAAGTGACAGAGAAAAGAGAAAGGGATGGTGCACTCAAATGGAAGGGGAGCAAAAGAGTGACCAGTGCAGTAAGGCCTGGAGGTCAAGTTTGGCTTGGCTCTAGCCCAATAATTCCCATCTCTAATTGCACCTGGAAACGTTTTAGACACACCCATACCCAGAGTTCTAACGTCAGCGATCCAGGTAGGCCTAGGCAATAGTGCTTTTAAGAAAATGCCCCATGTGGTTCTGGTGTTCAGCCAATGTCGATTATCTCTGAGTAAAGGGCCCTTGTAACTCAATAAGGAAAGATGACGTACTTGAAATGGGAAACAGATATCTGCAACTTAGTTAAAAGACAGCTTTAAATTCCATCATCAATTTGGCACGTTAGACTAGGAACTTCTTGGAAGCAGAGATCATCTCTTTATCCATTTTTGCATAAACATAATATGAAATTAATATTTTTGAATGAACATTGAATACAAGAATGAATCATTACTGTACGCCCTTCAGCTAATAAATAAGACGATAATAATGTTTAAGGGAGATGGCTTCAATATTATAACAGAAGGAAGGAGAGAGAGACAGCAGCTAACATCACTGAGTGCTCCCTAGGTGCCAGCTGCTTTATACGCAGTGTGTCATCTCAGAGGTAGAACCAGTTTATTAAGCGGACATGATTATCCCAAATTAGGGAATGGAGGCCCAAGGTGACTCAGTGTTGATGAGCAGCAAACCTGGAATCTGAGTTTGCAAAAATGACATAGCAGCTCTTGGTGGATGCCTACGTGTATAGGAGCAGTATACAAATAGTCTACAGTAGACAAACACACTCACATTTCTGAAAAGAATTTCAGCTTTTGACTTATTCTAACGATGCAGGAATGGCATGTGATTTAATTAAGGTATTTACCTAACTACAAGATTAGACCTCTTAACAGTAATAAGACAGGTGGGTCAACATCTAGTGTTTCTGGAAAATAATTTCTATTGCTTTGTCTCTTCCCACATAAGATTTTATTAGAAATATAATAGAAAAGAAAACATCCCCCAGTGCACTTCATTTTGAAACAGGAAATATAATTGCTTTGTAATTTAGGGGAAATGGTTCACCATCCATTGTTTCTCTGTTCACATTTAAGGACAATTTTTCCTTTCATTCTTTCAGAGCTTGTCTGAAAAGAAATGTCTCCATGAAAGAAAGAAAAAGAAAGAAAGAAAGAAAGAAAGAAAGAAAGAAAGAAAGAAAGAAAGAAAGAAAGAAAGAAAGAAAGGAAGGAAGGAAGGAAGGAAGGAAGGAAGGAAGGAAGGAAGGAAGAAAGAAAGAAAGTCTCCACTCCACTTGATGCTATATATGATCTAGAATAGCAGGACTATATGTCAGTAGAAGTAAGAAATTAATGAACAGAAGAGGGTTTCTCATACTCATGTGTTAAAAGTTGTGACTGAGGGGCACCTGGGTGGCTCAGTCAGTTAAGCATCTGCCTTCAGCTTAGGTCATGATTTCAGGGTCCTGGGATCGAGCCTTACGTCAGGCTCCCTGCTCCACAGAGAATCTGCTTCTCCCTCTCCTTCCGCCCCTCCTCCTGCCTTGTGAGCTCTCTCTCTCTCTCTAATAAATAAAATCTTTTTAAAAAGAAGTTGTGATTGAATAAACTTGTTTAAAAAGTAAAATTGAGGACATTTTAGGTAACATCTCTCTACTCAAGGATAAGTAGAGGTCCTCAACTACCAAAAGAAAAATGAAGCCTTCTCAAGAAGGAAAATGGAAAACCAACCTACCAGCATTCAGCAATACCAATATAAACTTAAACGCATTAACTGCTTTCTGATTTTTTGGGAAGCTCTGTGTTTGGGTATAACCAAAGCTGACTTACCTGAACAACAATTTGCAATATATTGCCAACTGGAAACACAGCTGAATTTTTCTTCTGTCCTTAAATCACTTCAACTTTGTAACCTCAAAAATCATAACCTTTACACATTTCCCTTTTTATCTCCTTTTCGTATTATGCACTTATCACTTAAAAGCCTTAAATTCCCTGTTAGAATTTTAGGCTCGAGCTCAGTAACTATACTCTCTGAAATACTCATTCATTTATTAATGAAGTTTGCTTGTATTTTTAAATATCAAGCTTTTAATGTCCCTCTTTCTGGTCTATTCCTCCTCCCCCCCGATCCATGTATAATTCTATCATAAACAGCATCATTTATTTTTAATTGGCATCAAAGCTTCAGTGTTCTAATTGGGAACTTTCATTTGGCTTGGACTGTGCACTGGGGATACTCGACAAAGCTCTTGTGACAGTCTCTGAATTGCTCTGGAAGTAAGAAAATAGCATTATCTAGAAATTTCCGTAAGCTATCTTTAGGACTAGCTTACTGCCCTCTCGCAAGGAAGCTTACTCTCTGGATCTCCTGATTTACCTGGAAGGATACTTTCCAAAGGTGGAAGGGTCTTTCTAATTTATCAGATGTAAGACCGGAGCTTCTCCATCGGCCAAGCTGCTCTGAAAAAGCTAGAGGCCTTCCTTGGGCAGGGCTGCCTAGAGGAGACACAGAAATCTTTGTTGGGGACACAGCCTGTCACCTTTTACAGTAGCTACAAATTTCATTTCTTCTATACTCACTCGCTACATTTCTCATCACTGTACACTCTGTGTCTTACTCTGCATCTCAAAGTGAAAGAAAAAGGGAAGTAAATGATGGTAAAATAGTCAAAGATTACATAATCAAGGGCAGAACTCAAGCCATAAAACAAGTTGCTGCAGTAAAACCACCAGACCCCAGCTGGATGAAAACACTACCAAGAGAGGTAAAGTCTTCTGACTAAGTTTGGTCCATTGAAAGGAAAGTATTTTTGGAAGGGAGGCCAGGCCAGAAGGCGTCTCACATGAGGGTCGCAGTGGTCACACACCCTTAATCCTCGAAGAGGCAGAGCAGAGCTCCTGTCATCAGCAGCCCATAATAGGCAAAGCTCTTTGCCTGGCACAGGGGCAGATCTGCCTTTCCCAATCCGCTGTGCACATATGATATTCTTCCTTTCCCTCTTTTCCTTCCTTAAATTACTACTTTGTAGAGACAGCGTCTTTAGTCATCTGCCCTTCCCTGCAATGCAATGCTTTGCAATACACTTGTCGAATTAAAAAATTCTAAATGGAAGCTGTGCCATTAATACAGCTCTTTTGATTACAAATGCACCAATGAGAAGATCTATATCTCAAATACACAGCCTTTCCTTCGTATTCTAATACCAAAAAAAAAAAAAAAAAGAGAGAGGGGCAAAGGGGCATTTAGTACTTAGACAACACATAAAAATTAATTTAGATATATACAAATATTAACACCTTTCGTATTTCAAAACCCTGGTTATATTTTCTATTCCAGCACTGAATGACAGCAAAAGGCTTTCCTTTCATTGTTTAACCAAACTAGACTGAGAAAAAACTGAACATATTTCCTGTACCATCTCCAGTCAATAATCTTCATGGCTACTGAATTTTCTCTAAATTCATTTCCCTACTCTCAAAACAGAAAGCAAGGGAGTTAGAAGAATTTTTCAGATAAAAACAACAGCGCTGAAGTTCTCTGTTCATCAAGGTTAAGTACAAGAATTAAGGGGAAAATATTTCTATATACAAACTTCTGTCCCCACTTCCCTTTGCGTGCGAAATAATTCTCTAAACACAGCAGCGGTAATAACAACAATCTGGAATCCTGACTTTACTCATAGCTTTACACACAGAAATATTTCCACCCAACTTCCACGGCAGTAGAACAGTATTGCTGTTGTCCCCACTTTACAGATAGACAAACTAAGGCTTAGAGAAGTAAAGTAACTGGCTTAAAGTTTCTTTGGGTAACTTTTTTCTTTCTTACAGGAAAAGGGGAAAGGGGGACTTGTCCAAGCTCTTACACCGTAAGAATAGAAGAGAGAGGGCTGAAGTCTTTAAAATTCTGAGGGAAATGAGGCTGAAAAAATAAATTTACAGGGGAGCATGGATGATGAGATCAGATTCCTTTCTCTTATCCCAGTTGAAAAGTATTGGCTCCTTTTCTCAAACGGAACATAAACAAATTCCCCATGTGATGGTAAAGGGAGTCCAAGTTTTCACTGACTAGCTGCGTGGCTTTGGGCAAGATCCTCAACCTTCTTAAGGCCTTCGTTTTCTTATCTCTGAAATGGAAATGAGAAAAAGACTTGTCTCTTGTGGTGGTTGTAAGGGTTAAATGAGATGAGCTATGAAAAGCCCCGAGTATACAGTAGTCACTCAAGAAAGAAACTTACACTGAGTTCTCACTGGAAGATATGGAGACCCGGGGTCCAGGAACTAGAGTTCAGAAGTCTGTAGTCTTAGAATAAGTATCTCCATATTGAGAAGCGACTGGCCTCTGCCAGCATCAGAAGGGGATCATATCTGGAATCCACTTTCCCCTACCCCTACTCTGTCCTCAGGAATACTGGCCTCCATCGGCTCTTAGGACAGGTCACCGGATCCCAAGGAGGCCTCCCTTTCACCCCATCCACAGCTACAAGGAAATCTGTGAAACATAGTTTATTATACAAAGCAAGAAGCATCAAAAATTCAGTGTCAGAATAGCTCTGTATTCCAAGGGCTGGGGTCTAGACCTTCCCCCTTAAAACTTCCTCACCCCGACCCTTGCTAAGCCTCAGCTTATAACCACAAAGCGATATGCAAACATGCTAAAGCCATTCCCCTTATCAACTTTATAAGGTAAGTATGAACAGGAAGACACATGGAGAATGATTCGATTTATGTGACTGCAAATCCCTTTATTGCTGAGGAAAGCCTATATTATCAGTTATGTAAATTTTCTAAGCCAACAATAAAATCAAACTGAAAGGTTCCACAAACCCACTCTTAACAAGGTTCACTCTTACCAACTATTATATATAGCTCAGTATCTAATGAGTCCTATCATCAGGCCCTGGTTCTAACATGTCCTCTAAATAATATAGTTTAGTTCTGTACTAGAGTTCTTTCTCAATGATCAAATTTAGCGTCTTTGGGACACATGGTTTAAAATAATTACTATAAATATTTCCAGGTCTTTGATTCATGTTTCAGAGATGTTCTAAGAATCCAAACATGAAGAACTTTTTTGGATACGTCAGCATAAATAAGATCAACAACCAGGAACACCATGAAACCTCTCATTTAGTTTGTACGGTGTCTACCATCAACTCCACAAGGAAGGAAGTTAGGAATGTCATTTATGAGACAACCATACATAGGGGAAAAAAGACTAATGGAGGGAAAAAAAATCTAACCTTTTTAAATTTTTAAGTGGTTATTTTTGTGTGGTGAAACATAAGTAATTGCTCCCTCCTTCTGCTCATGTTACTATCTGTATTTTAAATACAATTTTAAATAGTTTTAAAAATAGAGAAAAAGCCATATTTCATGCATTCAAAATCTAAGATATCATCAATTTTCTATTTGCTCTTTTCAGCCAGCTTTAGTAATGTATAATTTACATACAAAAAAATACCAATTTTAAGCATGGAATTCAATGAACATGAACATTTGCTTATGCGTCTTTTGTGAGGATTTGTTTTCATTTCTCTTTGTTTAATACCCAAAAGTGAGATTTCTGGGACATACCCTCGGTGTGTTTTAAGTAACAAGCTGTTTTCCAAAACAGCTGTATAACTTGCATCCTCCCAGCAATGCAGGCGAGTTCCTGTTGTACCACACCCTTACCAACAACTGGTTTCATCGGTCTTTTCAATTTTAGCCATTCTGATAGGCATGTTGTGGTATAATGTTGTGGTTTTAATTAGCATTTGCTTATAAGTGATCATGAGTGTAAAATGGCACGGACATTTAATGATAACTAAGAAAGAAAAAACGCTGTCAATTAAACACTGACACAATGCTTTTTTATTACTTCTAAATTTTTACTTTATAGCCTCCTTTAAAAGTTCTCTTAGACTTCCTTAGGCATAGCCTTTTTATTATATAACCCTTACATATAAATAAAAAAGGAATATAGAAGCAAAATTAATTGGTGAAGAAAACCCTATAACTTCTTCTAATTTAAATTTCTGTCCTTCCAAATCCTGTTTTGGCTCAGAGTTATTAATGTTGATATTTTCCATATAACATTGACTTCTATGTCAACAATGGTATTACTGAAACAGCCTTTTATTTTGGAAGTATGCACCGTCGTTGCTTCTGAGATTCTTCTTCAAGCCACTAACAATGTTCTGTTAATTTTGATGCTGACACTTGATCTTACGAGACTGAATTCCTTATCAGAAAAAAATCCGTATTCCTTCCTTAAATGGTTTATAGACTGAAATGGTGAAGGGTTTCAGTTGTCTAGTCATGTCACCAGCAATGACAACCCAGACTGCATATGGCCAGGCACTGACAACTGAATTAGTGGCCCAAAAGTAGTTACTGTAAAATATTATCAACTGTAAGATACACCCCAGTTTCAAAGATGTAAGAAGATGTAAATAGGTGCACCTAGGAAATACGAACTACAGTATAAAATAAGCACTTTATAAAAGTGGTCTTCTTTATCTTAGATCTGTGTATTTCAACACAAACAATACACAGATAAAAGCTGAACATCTATCATTCTAAACTGCATCATGCAATTTAGCAAGCAATTAATCATAGTCTTAAAATATGCTTCAATGGCAGTAATTTCTCTGACATTGGCCATAGCAACATTTTTGTAGATATGTCTCCTGAGGCAAAGGAAATGAAAGCAAAAATAAACTATTGGGACTACATCAAAATAAAAAGCTTCTGCACAGTGAAGGAAACAATCAACAAAACTAAAGGAAAACCTACTGAGTGGGAGAAGATATTTGCAAATGATATCCAATAAAGGGTTAGTATCCAAAATATATAAAGAATTTATACAGCTCAACACCAAAAAACTCCCAAATAATCCAATTAAAAATGGGCAGAAGTGGGGCACCTGGGTAGCTCAGTCAGTTAGGCATCCAACTCTTGATTTCGACTCAGGTCATGATCTCAGGGTTGTGAGGTCAAGACCCATGTGGGGTTCTGTGCTTCGTGTGGAGCCTGCTTAAGATTTTCTCTCTCCCTCTGCCTCTCTCCCTCTAAAAAAAAAAAAAAGAAAAGAAAAGAAAAAAGGCAGAAGACATGAGCAGACATTCTTTAAAGAAGACATCCAGATGGCCAACAGATGTGAAAAGATGCTCAACATTGCTCATCATCAGGGAAATGCAAATCAAAGCTATAATGAAATATCACCTCACACCTGTCAGAATGGCTAAAATCAAAAACACAAGACACAAGTGTTGGCAAGGATGTGGAGAAAAAGGAACCCTCATGCACTGTTGGTGGAAATGCAAACTAGTTCAACCACTGTGGAAAACAGTACAGAGGCTCCTCAAAAAATTAATTTTTTTATGATCCAGTAATTGCACTATTGGACATTTACACAAAGAATACAAAAACATTAATTTGAAGGAATATATGCACCCGTACGTTTATTGCAGCATTACTTACAAGAGCCAATCTATGGAAGCAGCCCTAGTGTCTATTGATAGATGAATGGATAAAGAAGATGTGGTGTATATATATATAATATATATATTATATATATATATATATATATATAATGGAAATTATTCAGCCATAAAAAAGAATGAAATCTTGCCATTTGCAACAGCATGAATAGAGCTAGAGAGTATAATGCTAAGAGCTAGAGAGTATAATGCTAAGCAAAATAGGTCAGTCAGAGAAAGACAAATATCACATGATTTCACTCATATGTGGAATTTAATAAACAGAGAGAAACCAAGAAACAGACTCTTTATCTACTGAGAACAGATGGTTACCAGAGGGGAGGTGGGGGGGGGATGGGGGAAATAGGTGAAGGGGAGTAAGAGTACATTTATCATGGTGAGCACTGAGTAATGTATAGAACTGTTGAATCTCTGTACCTGAGACTAATACAATGCTATATATTACCTATACCAGAATTAAAATTAAAATTAAAAACTTAATAGGGGTGCCTGGGTGGCTCAGTCAGCTAGGCATCTGACTTCACCTCAGGTCATGATCTCAGAGTCCTGGGATGGGACCCTGCATTGGGCTCTGCACTCAGTGGGGAGTCTGCTTGTCGGCTCTCTCTCTCGGGTAAATAAATAAAATCTTCAAAATTTTGTTAATAAAAAAATTAATAAAAAACTTAATAAAGAAAAAAATATGCTCCAATGGTTTGTAAGTTAGTTTTCTCTTCCCAAGTAGACTACAGGTCTCTCTCCCTTAGGAACTTTACCTTCAATTCCTCTCATACTGTTTACAGCATTGATTTTTACATTTTGTGTAATGACTCATTAGACAGTCATGATATCATTTCAGAGGGTCATGACCAGCACTTTTTAAACGAAATAGAATAAAATGAAAAACATAAAAGTGCAATACATAGTAAAGATAAGAACCATTTCATAATACTTTGGGGTTTTTTCAATTATATTTATTTATGTGTATACTGTGATATTAAATATATTTCTTATAGTATGCTATAATGAAAAATGTTTGAAAACTACCATAAGAGCATAAGAAACATTCAGTATATTGATTAATTGATTTTTTGCAGACTGAAGCCAATTTTAAACAAAAAAGTCATCCCAAATTGTGGATTAATTCCTTAAAAATTATTACCAGGTTGGTATACTCTTACCTTCTTTCAGTGAGGACAATATTAGGATAAAAATCTTGCAATCTCTGTTTATCTATATGATTACAATATCACAACATATTTCTATTGTGATAAATCTAACATATTTCTTTTTCTAAAGGGAAAGGGTCTCAATTCCCGCCTTGCAAATGAGAAAGTCAGAGTTTGATCATCTGGACTGGATCCAGACTTTTGAATCCTGAAGAGGCAATCATTTAGCACCCTTTCACACTGAGATTCTTTAAACAAATATTCAACATTTATTTGAAGGAAAGCCCTCTCCTCAGTTCTTCGATCAGCAAGTCTGGCCCCAAATCCGCAAACTCAAACCAATGACACAAACCCTGATCCACCCGTCCTCCCGTGAAAGCAGTTTCAGGACTACTTGAATTTCCCAAACACACCACTTGATGAGGGGAACTCAGCCTCTCATGCCCATGACTTACCACAATACTTCTTTCAACAAAGTCGCTTGTCTTTCAGGGTAGCGTTTTGCTACATATCTTTTCTCCCCTGTTACCTTCTGTTATGTTCTCAGTAATGTCCAGCTCCCAGGCAAACTGGCTTCCTCCAGGGCTACCGGGCTAACCCACCGCTCACTCCCCTTAACCTAGCTCTGGCCATAATAGGAAAATCTCTGCCCCCTGGAGCCAAGAGGTTTGGGTGCCTAGCCTGTTCGAGTCACAGAACAAACAGCCCTTGGCATTTTACTTAAACTCACTGAGCCTCATTTTCTTCATTTGTGGACAAAAGGAGCCTCTGCCTTTATGTGATCTAATGCTGTATTCTCCATGGTTTCCTATCTTTGATGAGGAGTCTTCATATCTGCTTCCAAAGAGCAAGGGTTATAAAAGATGGGAGTATGGACTTCACAATCATGTCCCCTTTTTAGCCGCAAAAATTCTACTAAAATCAGTTTTCTTTGCTAAATCTAAGTAAGGTTTTATTTGAATAAATGATCCCCGGGACAAAATAAATACAAATATTATAGGAAATTTATTCATTTCAAGTATTTGTTAAGTAGCCCCAATGTACCAGACGTTATTGTTCTAGGTGCTAGAGTTTTCCTTGAGAACAAGACAGAGAAGGCCCCTGCCCTGGTGGATGTTTGAATAACTATTTATGTTAATTTGTAAACTTGAAAGCACTACACAATTGTTTATATGTTTGCTTACATAAGTGAATACAATTTTGTAAAAAAAAAATAATAATAATTCCTTATTTAATTGTTAAAATATTTCTGTCAGACCTAGTATTGTTCTGGCCCATAAGAATATAGTTGGGGGAAAAAAATCTCTAAAGTCAACTAGAAAAGAAAAACATTTCATAAAGAGAACTAAATTTCTGTAAAATGTATCTCACTAAATGATGTTAACAAAGATAGTACAGCATTTCCTTTCAGATAAGGAAGTACAGGTAATCTATAAGATCAACATCATGAGGGACTAAAATAAGTAAGAACATACCGGTATTGTTTCAGTATTGAGTGGTTGACTCAATAAGAGCCATCTCTTTCTCAACACCGTAAACTCCTTGAGGGTAGGAGATGTGTATCTATTTCTCCCACAGCACCTACAATAGGACTTTATTACACATTAGCTCGAGAAGTGAAATGTGCCAAGCACTCAACTCTGGGAAATTACACTCCACTGCCGCCACCATTGTTAGTCCAGGGAATACAGGACCCTTGTTTACCCAGGACAGTTAAGCCTGTTGTGGGGTAAGAGTGCCACGTTTGGCAAGATAAATCATATGCCAGCCCTAATCATAAGTCTCAATCACGTGCATCCTGTTTTTCAGTTGCTTTTAAGGTAAGGAACTCGAGAACATTCTGGCTCAGGTTCTGATTTGATTTTATTTGATTCTATAAGCAAGTAGAATAAGCGTAGGTAGGGTCTCCTGGGTGGCTAGGTCAGTTGAACGTCCAACTCTTGATTGTAGTTCAGGTCATGATCTCAGGGTTTTGAGATTGTGCCCCGTGTCGGGCTCCAAGCTGAGCCTGGAGCCTGCTTAAGATTCTCTCCCTCTCTCCCTCCCCACTCAAATGCTCTCTTTAAAAAAAAAAAAAAGAGTAAGTGTAGACCTTGAGAACTGTTCTGTTTCACTTTCATTATAGTATGGAGAAGTACCTTAGAGGGAGAGTTTGTCTTTGGGAGACTGAGCTAAACCATAACATACCTTGCTCTATGAAGACAAGGCCTGGCTGAAATTTTCCAGCAGAAATAAAGATATGATTTGAAAAGAACCTTTCACCTCAATCCTGGTGATGTTGGGCAGATATGCTCTGCTGCCTGCTACATCCAGGGATTTAGGAGGATAATTGGATCACATCTGTTAATCTCTTTGAGTTCCATAAAAACGGATGCCAGATACATTCCTGGCATTGTTAGAACGAGGTTACAAAGGCCAGACCATAGGAGAATTTCTCACTAGTCATAACTTCAGGGAAATTATCTCAACCTAGACTTCAGCTTTCATCAAACACGCATCATAATGATAATAGTAATAATAACACAGTAGCATCTACGTGCCTCTTGCCCATAGGCTCTCACACAAGAACCTGCAAAAGTGAATGGGGAGGCAACAACTTGGAGAAGACAGCGGCCCACCTTTACGTCAGGGAAATGCCTACGCGAGTGGCCAAGTTTTGAACATAGAGAAGAGTCTTGAAGAGAAACAAAGTAAAAGCAGTCTGCATCATTTGTATTGATATAAATAAAGTTCAGATCAGGGCGCCAAGCGATGGCCTTCTGATCTCTAATTCCGCTCTGTCCTGGGCCTGGCAGCGATGTGGGCAGCTCTGTGGTAGCCCCAACAACACAGCAGACACTCTATGGAGAAGGTCCTAGAAAAGGAAATAGCATCTCCCTTCTTCCCAAGGTGAAGCTAACTCTGGCCCAGTCCTAGAGGTTCAAATTAGATAAACGAGTTCTGGAGGCATCAGTCTGACCCAAGGGGAAGTTTGAAACTAGGTGCCCACCCAAGTATTCTTGAGGACAAGAAATGTTAATAATAGTATCTACCTCATAGGATTGTTCTGAGGATTCAATGAGATACTGCTTGTAAAACGCTTGACACATGGACTTATTGTGGTAATCATTTCACAGTATGTATAAATATCGGATCATTATGTTGCACACCTGAAACTAATAAATTACATGTCAATTTCATATATATGTAATCATATATATACACATACATATGCACACATATATTTGACATATATTCTTTCAGTTATTCAATCCTATGTGACAAGCACAGTGCTAGACCCTGGGAGTGCAACAATAAGCAAAACAGATAAGGTCCCTGCCTATATGGAGGTTATCATCTAGTGGGGGAGCAAGCTCTTCAACAAATCATTGCAAAAGTATAAGAGTGATATGTGTAGGGGCGCCTGGGTGGCTCAGTTGTTGAGCGACTGCCTTTGGCTCAGGTCATGATCCCAGGGTCCTAGGATCGAGCCCCGCATTGGGCTCCCTGCTCAGCAGAAAGCCTGCTTCTCCCCTCCCCCACCCCCACACCCCCCCCCCCGCCCCGCTGGTGTTCCTCCTCTCGCTTTTTCTCTCTGTCGCATAAATAAATAAAATCTTAAAAAAAAAAAAAAAAGAGTGCTATGTGTTATGAAAGAGCCATCTAGAGATAGGACACTGAGGACTGTAATAGGGAAGTTAATTTTGGTACTGGCATGGCAAAAAAAAGTCTTCCTTACAGAAACTTTGAGTCTGAGTAAAATGGAGTCAAGGAAAGAGTAGGAACAAGATCCCAAGCAAGGCTGAGGAAGGGCTTATGGGAAAACTGAAGAGCTAGGAGTGCCCATGACTGGAGACCATGAGTGCAGGAGGGGTTCGAGAAGTATGCAAGGGCTCCGTCAGGCAGGCAGGGTAGGCACAACATGGTAGCTGTTGGCACGATTAGCCTCCCCACAGATGTAATGTATCCAAAATGGAACCTATCTTTCTGCCAAAAGCAGCTCTTCCTTCCTGCCTTCCCCATTTCTTGTCCTGGCGTTATTTTGCTGACTCTCATAGTTGGAAGTCCTCTTTGGCAATTTTCTCCCTTTCCATTCATTTATTCCACAACTTTTAAGTACCTACTGTGCTCGAGGTACATAATCTAACGCTTCAACTTTCTAGACATTCCACCCTGGGTCCCCGCTGTGTGTATTCTGTGTATTCTGGAAGAAGTCCAGAGGGTCACTCCTCTTCTGACCTCCAACAGCATACTCGAATTCAGTGACAGGTATTTTTCTCACTACTTAGAGGCCTCTTCGTTTCATAGGTCATTAACCCCAAGGTAGACAGAAGCCTGAAAAAAGTGAATGTGTAGGAGAGACCCTCTTGTTGAGTAACTCTGTATTACTTATGGAAGTGATTCTGCTCTTTTGGTGGGAAAATTGCAATAGGCAGTGAATGACCCACAAGTGAGTGTTAGAACTACTATCCCCATCCCCATCCCAATCATAAGACAAAAAAATCCAAGTAGCTTTTGGCCTGCATTAAATACATGTTTGAAATGAGTCATGGACTTAGACCATTTCCTAAAAATTTATTTGGGCCTCAAAATGCACGGCTAGGTCCTTAATGTATTCCATGACCCCCACATAATAAAGGCTCACAACTCCAAGGCTATAACCTTAAACACGTGCATCTGAGGCCTTTCCAAAATACCCCTCATGTCCAAACTAAGACATACTTTAGATTTGGGCCCAAGTAAGCACTCATATCTAACATGTTATCAGCAGCTACAACAATAAGATTTGCCCTATTGATAATTCTCTGGTTACCGAACTTGTGGTAAGTACTTTAATGCATATATTTTCCTCCTCCTTGAAGCTCCCGTTCTTTCTCAAAGAAAAGTAAAAACTAAGGTTATTTCTGCACCTACTTTATTATTATGGCATCTTTATACCTGCAGATAAATCCTCGTTTGTGCATTTTGTTGGTGGTTTCTCTCTCTGTCTTTCTCTCTCTTTCTGCCCCTCCCTCCCTCTTAATTGTTGGAAACTTCAAATGAAAATGAATCAGCAACAGTGAATGCTGCACTTAAGGAAATGTATGATCTGGTTTATAATTTATGCACTGACTCCCGAAGGAACTTAAGTATTTAACTCCTAATTTATGAAGAAAGTATGAGTAACAGCATCTCTCAATTTGATTCAACTTGTTCATTTTATCCAAATCTCATGTCTAGATTTAGTTCTCATTTAACATTCATTTCACCAGCAGTTAAATCCCTAGATGTGGAGCTGAAATAAAATATTTCTGTTTATCCAAAATGCCTTATTTCTAGTTTCAAGACAAACCATAGCAGAGTGTCTTTGCTATTCTCAGAAAACAGCAGTGTTCGACCTGATGGTAACAGCATTGGACAAAGGACTGATTTCTCAGGGAACTAAGGGAGAGAGAAGGAAAGGGACAGGAAGGCAATCACATAAGAGAAGTACTTTTTAAACTGATGAATTAGGGGCGCCTGGGTGGCTCAGTGGGTTAAAGCCTCTGCCTTTGGCTCAGGTCATGATCTCAGGGTCCTGCGATAGAGCATCGGGCTCTCTGCTCGGCAGGGAGCCTGCTTCCCCCCCCCCCCCACCTGCCTCTCTGCCTACTTGTGATCCCTCTGTCTCTGTCAAAGAAATAAATAAAATCTTTAAAAAAATAAAAAAATAAAAAACTGATGAATTAGTAATCAACTAAATATTTTCAAAATGTTCTAGGGATCATTTTATTCATGTCTCTCCCATCGGCACACCTAATCTAAACTTCTCTCTTTAGCTTTGCAGACTTGGCACTCGCCTTCCCATCTACTCGTATCTTCCACTCGTACCTCAATACAAAATGCCTGCCCCTCGCATCTTTGTAGCTGTGACTTGACCATCTAGGAGGTGTGCACATATGGGGAAGAACACTAGACTAGGAGGCGGTAAGCCTGGATTTTTATTCCTCTCTTGCTAATAACGTGGGTGACCTTAGCTACATCACTTAACCTCCCTGAGCGTCACTTTCTTCATTTATAAGATGAGAGGGTTAGCTTGATACAATCTGATTGCATCACTTTTTTTTTTTTTTTAATTTTTAGTTATTTGACGGAGAGAGACACAGCGAGAGAGGGAACACAAGCAGGGGGAAGGAGAGAGGGAGAAGCAGGCTTCCTGCCGAGCAGGGAGCCCGATGCGGGGCTCGAACCCAGGACCCTGGGATCATGACCTGAGCCGAAGGCAGACACTTAACAACTGAGCCACCCAGGCGCTCCTGACTGTATCACTTCTTAGAGCTTTCTCTAAACCTACCTTACTAACCTAAATATTCTTTTAATTCCACAGTACTTATCGTGTGATACAATATATTTTACTCTATTTTTCTAAAACCCTCCATTAGAATGCAAGCTGTGTGCAAGAATTTCTTTCCATTTTGTTCATTGTTGTATTTCCGGCACTTAAAGTTCAAAGCATCACAGCCACTAAACAAATACTTGTTGAATGAATTAATGTATTAAAGAATCATACATATTATTCTTCCTTAAAGATGCTCTGCAGGTCAAATTTCCCCCTCGCTGACATCTCCAAACCCAAATCTCTCCCTTCCATGAACTTCAAAGGCAATTACAGTGAGTTTTCATACAGTTTAGTATTTGAGAATTATCTGAATAGCTTAGATATACAGCACCAACTTGTTTTGTTAAGAGTATACATTTCTCGAGGCGCCTAGGAGGATCAGTCAGTTAAGCATCTGCCTTTGGCTCAGGTCATGATCCCAGGGTCCTGTGATTGAGCCCCGCATCGGGCTCCCTGCTCACTAGGGCGTCTGCTTCTCCCTCTGCCTCTGCCCTCAGCCCCTCCCCCACACCCTGCTCATGCTCTCTCTCAAATAAATAAATAAATCTTTTTTTTTTTTTTTGAAAGAGTATATGTTTCTCAAGACCAAGGGCTATCACTTACACCTAGTCTGTCACATATTTGCTGGTATTTGACTAACTGGATTTAGGAAACATTTTTGCTTTGTGTTCGGCAACTAACTCAGGTTTCAGTCATCTGCACCTCTTATCTACTAATCTCTGCATCTATTCTCTGGCCAAGAGTTATACGGGTGATGAAACCACCCAAGAAACCACCCACACCTTGCCAAGTCTCTGCAAGCAGCAAAGGAAAAAAGCAGTCAAACATTTCCTTTGCCAGTTACTGTCAGTGAAAGCATAGAGTATCTACTGGTAATACAGAGTATGGCGGGGGGAAGGGGGGCAAAAGGAGCTTTTTGGAAGAATCAGAATAAAAATGGCTGGAAGGATCTTTTAAATAGGAGAAAGGAGTGGAGAACTTGCCGTCACACAGCATTGTAGAAATAAAGAAGCATCCTAGACATTGTCTCTTCTCTTACCCTGTGTTTGTCTAAGAAAAGTGAGTATCACATAGTGAAGCGACTTGTCTAAATGCACACAGATTATTAGTGAAAGCACAACGCAATACTGCTCCCCCAACTCTTATCTGGTAAATTGAATTTTCTCATTAAAGTTGTACAAGACACCCATTTGATTTGTAGTGGTGATCAAAAAGCTTTCTAAAATATAGCTGCAAGGATATAAAATATATTGAGACATATTACTTCTAAGTATAGCCTCGTTTAAGTAATTAATCTGTCTTTGATATTTTAGGGACATATTACTGAGCATCAATTATAACAGCAGCATATTAAAGATGTAAAAATCGTAGGAGATAAAACTGAATTGTGCTAGGCCTTGACAATTGATTTGGGGATATTTGGTTTGTGGGGTTTTTTTTTAAGATCTTATTTATTTATTTGAGAGAGAGAGAGCGTGCGTGCACACAAGTGGGGGAGGAGCAGAGGGCAAGGGAGAAGCAGACTTTCCGCTAAGCACGGAGCCCAAAGAAGGGCTCAATCCCAGGATAACAACCTGAGCCCAAGGCAGACGCTTAACCGACTGAGCCACCCAGGCACCCCTCAGAATATCTGGTTTTTATAATAAACTGTTTTCTTTCGATTTGCTTCTTTCTCCTAAAAGTCAAATACTTAAAATAATAATAATAATTAATTTAATTTGAAGTCTGAATCAGTTCATTCCCAGTTCTCATTTTATTATCAGTTTTTTTTTTTTTCAAATACAGGAATTAACTGTATTATTGCAGAAACTCTGACTTTGCTTTTATGAAGAGGTATAGTGAGCGAGTGAAACAGATTTTTATTGACTGTACTTCTACTTGAATCATCATAAACCACTGAATCTGGATGGGAATTTGAAGAACACCTTGCCCTAGCCCCTCATGCATGAGGAAACTGAGGTCCAAAGAAGTTAAAGCAAAAGCCCGAAGCCATAAAGTCAGGTAGTGATAGGACCTTTGAATAACATCCCGAAGGTTAACGCCAGGACTGTAACCAAAGGTATCCTAGCTGTTAGAGGAGGCAACCTCCCCTAGACAACCCGTATCTCTCAGTTCCTGCAAACCAAGACCCACACCCACAGCTTCCCTGGGATTCCACTGGGATTCTACCTGTAAGCACTCAATTTCCAACTGCTGGGCATTGACCAGCGGGCCCTCAAAGGCTGCCAAGTGAGTGCTCTTGTGTCCTGTGTCCTGTGTCCTTGGTCCTTCCTGCTAAGTAATTCTCCACGCTGAAGCCACACCTGCAGAGTTCTGAGAAAAGGTCATTCTGTGCTCTAATCAATTTCTGAAGTGATTCCTTTGTAGGTAACTATGATCAATCCTGTCCGGACTTCACTTTAATCAGCTCATTTCTTGAGCATTCGCTCAGTGCACAGCACTCACTGGAAAAGAGGAGCCACTGTTTCTGAAGGCTTGTGCCATTGTTGCTCAAACGGTCTCGAATGTGGCCTGAGCAGTATGCCTTAATTTCACAGGTTAAAACTTACTTTGCCAGCGAAATGATTTTGCTTTGTTTGTTTAACTGAGTAACATCACAAGTGTAGGAGACCGAAAAAAGTAGCTGCGTTGGGAGTCAGGGGTCTACACCTATTTCGATAAACTGATAAAGGCGTCTTAAAAAGCAAACACTTGGAGCACTTCTGATGCACCAGGCCCTTCTAAGAGCTTTTCGCTGACCAGCTCTCATTGAAGCCTGAGGAAAAACCCTTAGAGGTAGGTATTAATATCATCCCATTTTATAAGGGAAACTCAGGCACAGATACAGTAACTGGCCCATGGCCACACAGTTAGTTAATGGCAAGGCCAGGATGATGACCACAGCAGTTCACATTTTTACCACTGTGCATACCCACCACCGGTAATTCGAAAAAAGAAATTGAAACATTTTAGGGACGCCTGGGTGGCTCAGTCTGTTAAGCGGCTGCCTTCAGCTCGGGTCATGATCCCAGGGTCCTGGGGTCCAGTCCTATATTGGGCTCCCTGCTTAGCGGGGAGCCCACTTCTCCCTCTGCCTGTGCTCTCTCTTGTGTGTGCTCTCTCTCTCTCTCTCTGATCAATAAATAATCTTTAAAACCTTTTAACCTCCACTTTCTAAGCATTTCAAATTAAAGTATTTGGGGGTCTGAGATAATTATTTGAGCAACTGACCCAAGAGCTAAAGACTCGCCCATGCAATCATCTGACATTTGTTCTCATTGTTTACATTTCCGCAGTTTTACAAAATAATCAAATGCATGAGAAATTTTCTATACTACTTGACCTTGATAAATTAAATATTTCACTAGCTACCTACTATGCGCCAGGCTCTGGGGCAATAACCATGAATTAGTCACGGCCCTTCCCAAAATGTTTACTGTCTTATTGGTGGGCACAATATTTGAACACAGCAAAAAAAAAAAAAAAAATGCAACAACACAGGCAACATGTGGTATATGTCGAATTGAGAGGCTGGCAGTGAGTGGAAAAAGAATTCTTCTAGAAATAACTTGAGCATTGAGCATTCCAAAAACTAAAGAAGTTTAAAAACCTCTTGGAATAACTCAAAATTAGAAAATTGTGAGAAGTATTATATTTTCTATTATAATTGTGGTGCTATTACATTTCAAATCTTGGTATAATCAAACATTTTACTAAATATATACTCTGATTAAAATACCTTGATTATGCTTTTAAAAGGTAAATATTGGATACCAGGTAAATATTTCCTTTGTTACTAACATTCTGTAAAAGCTTCAGTGTGTTTAATGTTTACACTTTCTTGCCACGTCTGCTTTTCTTTAAAATATAATAAAGAAAGTAACATAAATCCCTTGACTCTAATAGTAGCAAGATTTCAAAATTAACCACACAAACACCAGAAATGCCTGTATTCTTACCAAATTAATTTCCTTCCACTGTAAATGTACAATTTCTTGATTATTCTTCATGCATTAAATGTGTAGCATAACTTTGCTTAAGTCTCAGTTTGATATTCAGTTTTAATTTTATTTTGCACAATGGGTTAGTGATCATCTCTTATTCTTCAGTAAACTATGGTTACTTTGAGTCTGCATATTTATAGTTATTTTCATTCCCCACTCATTCTCACTGAAATCCGTAAGAATAAAAAATAAATAATAAAAAAATAAATAGAATAAATATACAAAATATGTATAGTATATAAAAATAAATAGAAAAATAAAACGAATGAAAAACTGTGGATGGAAAATGTATCCACTGTTACAGACTGAATTGTGTCCCCTCTCATCCATTCACATGTTAAAACCTAAACCTCAGAGTGTGACTGTATTTGGAGATAAGGCCTGCAAAGAGATAATCAAGCTAAAAGGAGGCCTCAGAGGTATGCCCTAATCTAATCTAATTGGTGTCTTTATAAAAGGAAATTAGGACACACCAGGATGTGTGCACACAGAGGAAACACCATGTGTGGACACAATGAGGAGGAGGCCATCTACAAGCCCGGAAGAGGGCCCTCAACGAGGAACGGAATCTGTTAGCATCTTTATCTTAGACTTCCGGCCTCCAGAACTGGGAGAAAATAATTTATGCTGTTTAAGCCCCCAAGTCTGTGGTGTTTTGTATGGCAGCCTAGCAAACTAACACACCCACGGAAGGACTTACTCTCCTCTCCCATCAAGTCAGTTCCTTAGAGTCAGCGCTTAAAGAATTCTGGTTTGTCCATATTACCTCAAGTCTGCCTTCCCCTCCATGTCAGATTCCCTCTCTTGTTCTTTATTCAGTCATGCCTAATTTTAAAATATAAGCTATAACTCTGGTGGGAGGATTATTTCTGAAGCACATGCGGACATGCTGACAAGGTTTTTATTTTTCGCCAAGGACAGTATAGTAGTCAGAGCGTCTCTCCAAAATTAAAAGCATTTGAGAGCTACTAGTTTTTGTTCTGATTGTTCTTATTACAAATGCAATTTACCTCAATTATGTTTTTGTTTTTTAAAGATTTTATTTATTATTTGACAGAGAAAGAGAGAGCATAAGCAGGGAGAGCGGTAAGCAGAAGGAGAAGCAGGCTCCCCACTGAGCGGGCCACCTGATGTGGGACTTGATCCCAGAACCCTGAGATCATGACCTGAGCCAAAGGCTCACTTAACCAACTGTGCCACCCAGGCATCTCAACATCCATTATGTTTTTAAAAATCAAACAATATGAGTGTATAAAAAGTTAAAAATGGAAGCTACTCCTATTTCTGACTATTCACCAAATCCTTCTCCAAAGAAATACTCGCCTTCGACAATTTGGTGTGTAAAACTCTTGCTTTAAATGGAGCAACCTATTTTTTTCTAAAATTATTTATTTATTTGAGAGAGAGAGTGGGGGGTGGGGGAGGACGAGGGGCAGAGGGAGGGAGAGAGAATCCCAAGCAGAACCCACGCTGAGCAGGGAGCCTGACTCAGGGCTTAATCCCACAACCTCGAGATCACAACCCAAGCTGCAACCAAGAGTCATATATCTAACCCACTGCACCACCCAAGCACCCCAATGGAACAACCTTTTTAAAACACATTTGCAGTACTCTACAACCTACTCTATAGACAGCTCTGGGAAATACCTCACTCCCTGACAGAAAAGATACCTCCTTCATTTCTAGAGACACAGACCCAGTCATGGCCTCATAACCTGGGTTTCTACCACCCAGAGAAGAATATCAACCTTTATAGAAAGCCTTCCATAAAGTCCTAATAAAAGAATCCTAGAATTGCTTAAACATGAGATTAGTAACTGTTAAGATTTATTTGTTCCTAACACAACATGTCAACCCTTGTCGTTGAAAATTAAACGATAATATACTTCCTCCTCTGCTCCACAAAGCAATAACCTGTTTCCCTGCTGGATGATCAGAGGCCAAAGGGTGGGTAATTTATCACAAAAGAGAAGTTGGAGGATTGCCAAGAGTAACAAAGGGGCAGTGATATCCTTGCTCCTACTGTACTGCACCAGTTTAATTAAGACAAAGCTAATAAACTTTACCCCGATTTCCAACCATACAAGACTAAGTTCAGTCTTCTTAAAGCCAAGATGGCCAGCCAGATCCCAGGAAATATGTAGGAAGTAATAGATATACCACGTCAGTCACCTTTTTCATGTTCAAGAACTATATAATCTGGAATCAAAAGACTGCTATGTTATAATCTCTTTGGTTTCTTTAATGATCTCTGACAATATTTTATATAGTTATGTAAATTAACATTGTACCAGGAACTAAAAGAAATCAAGACAGGTCTCAGGAAAAAGAAAAGTTCTGTATCTTTTTAAAAAGAAATAAATAAATATATATATATATATATATATATATATATTTTTTTTTTTTTTTTTAAGATTTTATTTATTTATTTGTCAGAGAGAGAGAGAGCACAAGCAGGCAGAGTGACAGGCGGAGGCAGAGGGAGAAGCAGGCTCCCCGCCGAGCAAGGAGCCCGATGCGGGACTCGATCCCAGGACCCTGGGATCATGACCTGAGCCGAAGGCAGCCGCTTAACCAACTGAGCCACCCAGGCGTCCCAAAAAGAAATATATTTTTAAAAAGATCTATTTACTTATTTGAAAGAGAGGGAGCTCGTGCGCACGTGTGCAAGTGGGGAAGGGGGAGAGGGAGAGGGAGAAGGAGGAAGCAGACTCCCCACTGAGTGTGGAGTCCAACATGGGGCTCGATCCCACGACCCTACAATCATGCCCTGAGCTAAAATCAAGATTGGGACATTTAATCAACTGAGCCACCCAGGCACCCCTAAAAAGAAATAATTTATAGGTTATTTTTCATGAGAATTATCTATGTGTGCTTGAAGCCTCCGTGTTCATTCTCATAATCAGGGGATAGCTCGGCCTATTTAATACTTGCTGGAAATGACACTGAGGAAATAGAAAGTCATATTAATAAACAGATGAGGAGTTAATGCAAATTTCATAGCTGCTAAACTGTGTTTGTAGGTTCAAGCTCTTATATATGGAAAGGGTGACTGTGGCTTTACACATAAAGTGAAACATGAGAATTCAAAGTCAGTGCTTAGATAATATAAATGTATGTGTAATGGTACAAATGGAGAAGAGATTAATCACATGGCTCATGTGGGGCACACATGCACATGTCTGTTAATTCAGGCTGAAATAATCACCTTGGGTCGTAGAATCCCCAAATTGGAAACATCTTAAAGGTATTCCATTTCAGTCCCCCACCAAAAACTTGAACAGAATTCCCCCAGCTCCCTCTGGCTATCTCTTCAGGGAGAAGCAGCTCACTAAGGAAACCTCTATATGAGCAGCTCTGACCTAGTTGAGCAGCCCTCCTTTCCTTTCCCCTCTAACTTTCACTTATGCATTTAGTGTTTGGTCTACAACCTAGCCCTAGGAAAACTCATTCCCCCATTCACTAGATAGCTATTGAACGTTTGTGGAAGACCCTCCCGTTACCCCAAGGCTTCTCATTACTATACATTGAAAGTGATTTCCCCTAAAGACAAACCAGATCACATCACTCCCTATTGGAAACGACTCTTCACCTGTGAGATAATGTCCAAACTCCTTTGTACGGCAAGCATATGCCAGTGCTCAAACCCAAGGAGTCTGTTTCTTACTTTTCTTACTTATACTGAATCCAAAATGGGTGTTCCTTATCTGCAGGCACCTATGCTCCAAAAGGTGATTCAAGAACCCAGGTGTTGTCCATCTTGTGGCTTTGTTATCTCCTACAAGTTTCTTCTAAGGTTGCCACGAACATCTACGGTGAGGCGGAGACTAGCTTGTGGGAGACTTTTAACGGCCAGACCCAGAATGGTGCAAATCACTTCCACACACATCGTAACCGTGAGAACTCTATCACAGGGCCTTACCTAACTGGAGGAAGGAAATTTGTATGCTCAGGAAGAGGAAGAAACAGACCGGTGAGCAGCTAGCTACTCTCTGGTGAGATCTTAACTTCTCCTTTCTGCCTCATATCCTACCACTCTCTCTTAAGCAACTATATTCAAATCTAACCCAACGTCTTATTATTCCGAAGCGTATCAGATCCTCACTTAGCTTTATGCATGCTCTTTTCTACATGTAACTTCCCTTATTTGTTTTGTAAACTCCTATTCATACTTGAAGTCCCAGTTCAAATATCACTCCCACTGTTCTCCATCTCATTTCCGACTACTAGTGTTATTTTTTGCCTCCTGTGTTCCCACAAAACTTTACACATGTAATGCACTCTAAGTTTTATTTATCTATACATGTATACGTAAAAACCTCATTGCATCAATCTCCTTTGTTTATGTTATCTTCATTATCTTTACAACTCTTAAATTTTCCTTTTTTCATCTCCATAGGCCTTCCATTTTCTCTTCCAGGACCATCAGCAAAAGCTTCCACACTGATCTCCCTTTCTGACCATCTTACCACCTTCTGCACAACTCCCAGAGCAATTTATCTACATTTCACATCATGTTTAGAACCTACTGAGGACCTTCTAACACCCTTAGGGCAGCTAACCTTAAAACTCAAGGGTCCTTGAGTTCCTCCTCCAGAGGGTCAAGAGTATGACTCCAGTAAGTCTAGAGTAGGGTTCAGGAACCTGCATTTTTAATAAGTGCCTAAATGATTTGGACGTGAGAGGCTGGTAGACCACATTTTGAGAAATACCGAGTTAGAGAGTAAAATCCAAGTCTTGGCATACCATATGTCCCATCAATAACAAGTTACACATATGTCCCTGTATATACATTACAATTTCAGTCCAACGGCACTTCTCTACATGTTCTTCATTATATTCAGATTGTTCCTCTCTGTGTGGTCTTCCTAATGGATTTCTATTCATTCTTGGAAATGCTGCTTAAACATCATCTGTCTTGGAGCCTTCCCAGTCCCTCCCTGCCCATAGCAGAATTAATCTCTTCCTCCATATAAGTTCTGTGTCTTACAAATACTTATATTTTTACATATATCACATTGACATAGCCACGACCAGCTTAGACTGAGATAGAGTGAATACAAGTGAAAAGAGGACTTTATACCCCAAACTTCTACAAGGAAGAGGTTAGCTACAAAAGACTGCTCAGCTGCTAACACATATCTTTCATGGAAAAAAGAAAAAAAGAAAAAAGAAAAGGCTCAGAGCTTAAAAATAAGAACAAAGAGCCTTACAGCATTATTTCCAAGCCTTGATTCCTAATTAAGAATTGTTAACCTGTGCCCAGCTGGATTTCACAATTGCCATGGACCATGGACTGTGGTGCACATTCCATTTGCCCCCTTTTTGACAGAACTGTCCACAATGGCTATGCTAGGCCCATCCCACCATTGTAGATTGGCTGTGGGTGGAGTAGATAACTTGTCTCTTCAGCTCATAGGTCTTAAGATCAAGAGGAATGGCATTAAAGGAGCTATACTTAAGGGACTACACCCAGGAACTTGTCTCTCCCTACTTGGACCTGATTTTGAAGCTAACATCCCACATTTCAAGCTCATAATTTAAATGAATACAATTCTTAGGGGGTAGGAGGAGGAGTTTAGTATATTTTGCATATGGAGGC
This sequence comes from Potos flavus, assembly GCA_028534135.1. NCBI lineage: Eukaryota > Metazoa > Chordata > Mammalia > Carnivora > Procyonidae > Potos > Potos flavus. The sequence goes on along the minus strand of CM052895.1, from coordinate 105,831,199 downwards.
AATATAAATAATTTGTGGCAAGAGGAAGAAGTGTGGTGGTTTCCAAAAGTGCCCACTCATTCTCTAACACCCCTCCCTTCAAAAGATGGAGCCAATTTCCTCTCCCTTTAAGTGTGACCTGTACTGGGTGCTTTCTTTTCACAAGTAGGATGTAGTAAAACTGACAATATGTGACAGCCAAAGTTCTCTATTTTTTGGATCATCCCTTTAGAAGAAGCCAGCTGCCATGTCTGAGGAACACTGCAACAGCCCTACAGACTCACCATGAGGCATGTAATGAAGGCCTCTGCCAACAGCCTCAATAACCCACAGAAAATAGAAAAATTAGTTAAATTTTTAAATTCCTGGCTCAACGAAGCATAAGAACTGTTCATTGTTTTAAGTAAATGTCTAAATGTGTGCCTTCATTTGTTACACAGCAGTAGATAACTTGCACATTGGGTAATTACAAATCTTTACTTGTATTTATTCAGGGTCAGGCATTGTGCTAGGCACTGAGGATACAATGAGGAACAACATAGCCTTAAATTTTTCCCTCAAAACACACTAGTGAGAAAAACAGATACCAACAAACACATATGTTTATATTTACAAATTGTGATAAGTATCGAGAGAAAAAGATACATGATGAGGAGAAACACTAGAGAGACATAATTTAGACTTGGAAGATCTCTCTAAGGATGTGGCATTTGAACCCCGATGGAAAAGAGGGGCAGGAGTTAGCCAGACAAAAACTGTAGGAAGAGACTTCCAGCCAGAGGGAACAGCCTGCATGAGGGCCTTGAGTTAAGAAAGGGTTTGAATGGGTTAAAGAACATCTTGAGTGTAATGAGCAAGAGAGAGATGGGATTGAGCTGAGGTTGGAAAAGGGAGCCCAGAAGCAGATGGTGAAAGAATTTGTGGGCCAGGATAAGGACTTTGCACCGGAGGAAAGCCCCTGAAGGATTTTAGGTAGAAGAATGATATGATCCAATTTATTTTATTAAAAAAGGCCACTCTGATAGTAAGGCAGAGAACTGATTGGAAGGGGGCAAGAATACAAGGGGAACCAGTTAGGAGCCCCTGGCTGCAGACCACGAAGGAGAAACAGGTTTATCAGCCCAGGGCAATGGTGGAGGTGGAGAGAAGTAGGTGGATTCAAGCAATATTGAGGGATCAGAATCAATATGACTTTAATCCACCAAGTCCAGTAGAACAACCAATAACTCTAATTAAGATAATTGAAAGCAGGGAGCCTGGGTGGCTCAGTCAGTTGGGCATCTGCCTTTAGCTTCATGGTCAGGGTCATGATCCCAGGGTCCTGGGATGAGTTCTGCATTAGGACTTCTGCTTCTCCCTCTGCTCCCCCACCCCATCTCTCATGAATAAATAAGTAAACTCTTAAAAAAAGAAGATAATTGAAAGCAAAAGCCAAACGCCACAAAATTTTTCTATGAATTATTACCTAATATCTGTCTACTTAGTAAGCACTCTGGTTTTTCTTTTTTTCTTTTTTTCAAGATTTTATTTATTCGCTTTAGAGATAGATGGAGAGAGAGAGCATGAGCAGGGGGAGGGGGAGGAGCAGAAGGAGAAGGACAAGCCTACTTCACACCGAACATAGAGCCTCACTTGGGGCCTGATCCCAGGACCCTGAGATTATGACCTGAGCTGAAACCAAGAGTCAGATGCCCAACCAACTGAGCCACCCAGGTGCCCTAGCACTCTGCTTTTCCTAAAAGGACTCTCCAAAAACATATGAACTTTAGTGTTCTTCAATGTCTACCGAGAAGAAATGGAGGGATAATTTTCTAAACTTCTCTTTTGACTAAAAATTTGAATTATCAATCTTTTTATAAAATGATCTATTTGCAAAGCTGCAGCACCAAAGAGGTAAACTCAGGTTAAATAGAAGACATTTGGGAGGGAGCAAGTCAGTTGTTTGTTTCCATTTTATTGCTATATGTACAGTCAGGTAAAACCTTAAGTTACACTGTTTCACCTGGCTACCACAATAACACAGATCATATACCCATAAGATTGCCAAGATAAATAAGCTAAGGGTGATCCTTTGAAAAGCTAGACCCATTCTACCAGGTCAGTTCCAGAGATTTTGCAATCAAGGGGTGTGTTTCGAGCTAAATGTTTCCTGTTCCGGTTTCACAAACTGCACCACCCCTATGTTAAACAGCATGTATCTAGGTCCGCGATAGGAAAGCCTAGAAAGGACTGAAGGATGAAAAAAAATATTTTACTACATGTTTTTGTTTTTCTAAAAAAGAGTCCATCTACCTATTTGAGGGAGAGAGAGAGAGCACGAGCAGAGGGAGGGGCAGAGGAAGAGAGACAACCAGACTCCACACTAACCAGGGAGGCCAACGAGGGGCTCAATCTCAGGACCCCGGGACCATGACCAGAGCCAGAGTCAGACACTTAACCAACTGAGCCACCCAGGCGCCCCTATATTATTACGTGTTTTTAAAAACCAAGGTCACGCAATGTAGAGGGGTTGCCTTAGGTAACTGCTTCAATTACCAACATTTGCAGAATGTCTTTCTTCAAAATAGATATTTATCCGATAGAGAAATATTACTGAAGTGTGGTCCAGGCACCACTGTGTACATCAGCATCACCGACGTGCTCATGAAAATGCAAATGCTGATTCAGTGAGTCTTAGCTGGGCCCCAGGAATCTGTGTCTAATCCATATTTATAGACACTATACCTTAAGCATTACAGGATACACTATTAGGGCTTCATCACTGAGTATTGCAAAGTTATCTGGTTTGATAGCCAAATGATATCAAGCCACTTCAAAAGAGAGACATTCAGTCAGAATTATAAATCCACTATTTTACTTTATGAGGACAGTAACAGCGTTAAACACATATAAACCTTCCAAAATCTTCCTTCCTTCATAATTCAAAAACATAGTCCTGGCTCTCATAACTAAATCTGTCAAAGCAAGGTCAATTTTCTCTCTTCAAAGGTTTTAGCGCAAAAAATGTCTTTAAACTTAAACGGGAAGGAGCACAAGGACAGCTGGGTGTCGATATATTTCTCGATCTAGGTATTAGTTACAAAGTTGTGTTTTGTGAAAATTCATCAAGCTAAACAAATATGTGAACATTTCTGTATACAGAGTATCCTTCCAAAAATTTTAATCAAACTTTTAAAAAATACCTTTTTAGGAGTTTTATAAAAACATGATTATTTCTTGCCTTTCAAGTTATTAACCTTCAGTGTTGATGGCTGTCGAACTTTAACGGTCATTCTTATACGTATTGCTTTTGGGGAATATAAATAGATGCAAGCCTTTTGGAAAGCAATTTGACAGTCAATATTTGGCCAAAGGTTTTAAAATAATCATACACCCATTGACCTAGTAATTCCATGTCTTAGAATCTATCCTAAGGAAATAATCTTCAATATGGGAAAGCTCAACTCCCAACATCCAAAATATAAACCCATATAAATAATCACAATAGGGGAACTATTAAGTAAACCGTAATACATCCATTTGGCAATATTTATACACTGGTGGTAAAAGTAAAAAGAAAAGTAAGGAAATAATGGATAAAAATTCTTGATGCAAATGGGGAAAGGCACAAAGAGCTCCTAAGTGCTTCCTAATATTCTATTTAAGCTTGGTATATACACAGATGTTCCTATTATTATCATCATTATTTAAACTATACATATATTTAATATTTTAATATATTTATATGTGCTATATTTTGTAATATGTAATTTTTTGATATAATCTAGAACAAATAATGTTTACCAAAAGTTTATTAACATGAAAAATGCTCATGTCGGGGCGCCTGGGTGGCTCAGGTCTTAAAGTCTCTGGGTTAAAGTCTCTGCCTTTGGCTCAGGTCATGATCTCAGGGTCCTGGGATCGAGCCCCGCATGGGGCTCTCTGCTCAGCAGGGAGCCTGCTTCCCCCTCTCTTTCTGTCTGCCTCTGCCTACTTCTGATCTCTCTCTGTCAAATAAATAAATAAAATTTAAAAAAAAAGAAAAATGCTCATGTCATAATAATGAGTTAAAAAAAGGACATAAAATTGATTATAAATTACAGTAGATAGATTCTGCAAAAGAAAGTTGGAATCATCAGTATGAAAACACAGAAATCATTTCAACTACTATTTGACGTTGTGCTGAAGATCCCGGTAAAGAATTCTTCTGGAAAAACGAAGAAGGAAAATATATTCAAACTGATATTCTTTTCATGTGATGTAATTACATACCTAGAACTTTCAAGACAATCAACTGACATGAGTAACTATTCAGTAATGTGACCAAAAATTGTCCTAGGGGTGCCTGGATGGCTCAGTGGGTTAAGCATCTGATTCTTGATTTCATCTAAGTTTGTGATCTCAGAGTCTTGAGATTGAGCCCCACCAGGGGGTGTGGGGGTGGAGCCTGCTTAGGATTCTCTGTCTCCCTCTCCCTGTGCCCCTCCCCTTCCTCTGCTCATGCTCTCTGTCTTAAAAAAAAAAATTGTCCTAGACACCAACTATAATAATAAGAGCTAACAGTTTTTGAGGGCTATTTACCAGGTACTGTAGTAAGTGCTTTTAAATGTATTTACTATTTAATTCTGAGGGAGATTAGTATTATTACTTGAATTAATTTATTTTTTTATCCTGATTTTAAAGACTAAAAACACCCAAAGGAAGAGACAGGTTAAGAAACTTATGTAAAGTCACACAGCTATTAAGTGACAGAGCCTGACAGAGTTTGATTTGTATATAACCATGATATTATAGTCCCCTAAAAATTGGCCATTAGAAATGTAATAGATCACAGGATCCCATTCATAAATCAAGAATCATTAAAAACCACAAACAAAAAAAATCAAAACAAAACCAAACCGCCCTAGGGATAAATCTAACAAAAGAAAGTCATATTTTTGAAATTTTAAAACAAGACCAGATTGTTAGACTAAATATTACATTATATACATGTTGATTCTCCAAAATAACAACAAAACACTGCAGGGGAGGAGAGGTGCAGTCTTAAAACCAAAGAAAGTAAGCCTTGCCCTCCAGATAGTCTCCTCCGCAGGCCCGAGAATTCCCTGAAGCTAGAACTGCAAGGAGCTCCATTTGTACAAAGAGATCAAATCCAGGAACCTGGCTCAGCTACTTTGAGGAAAGGATGTAAAGAGATCCCAAAGAATGGCAGGCCAAAGAATGAAGTGTTCTGCTTCACTGCCACCCAGGAACCAAAGCAAGAGCGTGACAGCCCAGCCAACATTCACCAAGGTGCGGTCAGTGCAACACTTGGCCACTGTTTTCCTGGTACAGGTGGCTACGGGATTATAATTCTCTAGCTACCCAAAAATAATCGAGCTTTCCCTGAGTGCCAGAGGGCCTGAGGGGAGTTAGCAGATCAGACTGCCTCTATCACTTTCCATTCATATCAATGCTGTTGAGCTGAAGTCAACCACAGATATTCTCCACTCCAGCTCTCCCTGTTTACAGATAAGGAAACTGAGGTCCACCCAGAACAGGCTTCTCTTCCCAGGTTACAAAATTATTTTAAGCTAGAACCAGAGAGCTACTATCCCTCTTCCGTGTTTCCTGATGATGAGTCTGAATATATATATTCAAATTACTGCAACCTATTTTTATTTCCCAATCTTCAGATACTCACCTACCACCCTCGTGATTTTGCCATATCCATGTGTTATTTCTACTGTTATTCACTGTTATTTTCTTTAAATCTACCCATTTTTCATATACACAAACTTAACTTCATGCAGCTAAGTTTACATGCAAAAAGATATGCATTTTCCTAACACATAAAAAGAAAAACGTACCTATTGCAATTACAATCTTTGTCTCTGAACCACTCCCCCAAATAATAAATTATCCTTTGCATATTAGGAAAGATCCCCTGAGTGAATTCCAAGGAATTCTAAATGGTATCATGTTAATAGGTGTTAATGATGAAAGAATGCATGATCACATAAACCTGGGGTAAGGTGACTAAAACAAAGTTAAACAGTTTTGAATTTTTTAGATTGTCAGACATCTCAGGGCCTTTTATAACAATATGCAACAAGACTTTCTAACTGGGGAATAGAGTACAGCTTCTCCAAAATGTATATGACCATGAAAGCCTTTCTTCTAGACAGGATAGGTATTGAAAACAGGTTCTATGCCATATTAATTGTCAAAAAGTTCGTTTTTCTTTTTGAGCCCACAAATTATACAAATAGATACTGTAAATACTAATTTACACTGTATCCCTATTAGCATATTCAAAATCCTTTTATAGTGGTAAAAAAAGAATAGGTAGGAAAACATAATATTTCCTCTTATCATTCTCGAAGGGTTGGTCTCTCAGGAAAGGTAACTTGGCTTGTCCAGAAACACCTGCAATGATATTGGGCATTCTAAAAGAATATAAATAACTTCTAACAAGTTATCCAAATCTTCTACATTATTAATAGTAGTTAGTGACATACAGGCTTTCCATTCAGGTTTGTATTTGTTGTCTTTGGACCTTGTAGATGGGACTTCAAGAGCGACATGCCCACGACATCAGATTTGATCTACGTGTGTGACTCAGAAAATATGTACCTGATTTACCACCCAGTCATTTTCTTTTTTTTTTCCTTTCTTTCTCTCTCTCCTTGGTCCTTCCCCTCCTTTCTCCCTCCCTTCCTTTTTCCCACACTCCCTCCCTTCAAATGCTTTTATATAAAACACTGAATTTTTTTCTTCTTCAGGCATTCTTATCTTTAAGTGTTTGCGTTATCATGGAGAAAATATCCCAGTTACTAAGCTAATGTTTTTTTAAATATTTTTTATCTGAGTCTAGTTGACAGTGTTTCGTTAGTTTCAGACGTACAACACAGTGATTCGGCTTCTCTACACACTGTGCTCTGCCCACAAGTGTAGCTGCCATCTGTCACCGTGCCTGCTGCCGCAAGTTCATTGACTATCTTCCTTCTGCTGTGTCTTTTATGCCGTAACTGGAAGCCTGTATCTCCCACTACCCTTCACCCGTTTCGCCCATCCCCCTACCACCCTTCCCTCTGAACAAACCATCAGTTTGTCCTCTGTACTTACAGGTTTGATTCTGCTTTTTGTTTGTTTTAAACTAATGCTTTAAAGCCAAAGTGTATGACTATTTCTTTCTACTGCATTTTCAAATAAAATTAAGAACTATGACTCGAAGCAAAGAAAATGCTAATACCCTTTCTTCAGTATTCATGTTAATGAAACTGAGTCTTAAATTAATACAGAGGAATGCTGATGTGTGAGAGGGAAGGGAGGGATGAATTGGAGGAAATCGGAGGGGTGAAGAACCATGAGAGACTGTGAGCTCAGAACAAGGGACTGAGAGTTTTGGAGGGGAGGGGGTGGGAGGATGGGCGAGCCTGGTGGGGGGTATTGAGGAGGGCACGTATTGCATGGAGCACCGGGTGTGGTACATAAACAATGAGTCTTGTAACACTGAAAAAATAAAATAAAAGTATTTGGGGAAAAAAAAAAGATTCTGCACAGGAAAAAAAAAAACAATAAACAAAATGAAAAGAGAAAAAAAAAGGAAGTGTTTCTTCATCTAACCATACACCAGTTCAGACCATTTTGAGTCTATTACTCTTAAATACTATTTCCCAACACCAAAGTTTCAATATATTCTTTCTCCATACCCTACAGAGGTTATCAACTTATCAGATGAATTTTTTTGAGATTTATTTATTTGACAAATGGAGAGTGCCCGCACACACAAGAATGCAGGAGCAGGGGGAGGGGCAGAGGGAGAGAAGACAAGCAGCTTCCCCGCCGAGCGGGTGAGCCCTACCTGGGGCACGATCCGTTGACCCTGAAATCATGATCTGGGCCAAAATCGAGAGTTGGATGCTTAACTGACTGCGCCATTCACATGGCCCTCGAGTGAATTTTTCTTCTATAGAATGTGTTCTGTTCTCTTGCTCAGAAATATTTATTAACTAGAAAGCTGTATTCTTCTGAGGTTCCTTCACCAAACACTGGAGGTCAGGAAAAATTTAGGAAAATGATTCAGCTCTTGCAAGCGCACACATTTAACACTGATGCACTGTAACATAATCAGCCTGAATAAGCTTAATCCTTTTTTTAATTAAATCCTAATCTTAGGTAGGTACAAACTGAGACTAAAAATGGAGTTTTCTCCTCTCTCTAGTTTTAAAATTGCGCACTGCACTGCATTCATAATGAAGAAATAAATACCATTTTACCCTTTTGGTAAAGGAGATAAACAAGAGTTTGATTTGTATAAATATAATTAAAAATATATATTTTATTTTATACAAGTGAGAACTGTTAAAATACACAACAGCAAAAGAGAAAATAGATATAATTAATAAATGTTTGATCCTTTAGGGAAATGTTTGATCCCCAAAGGGCTCTATTATTTTAGCAAACTTCTGTGTTACAGGTTTTAAATAATTCGTTTTCCAAATACTCGTTTTTGTGTACATTTAGACATCATAATATCTACTGAATAAAGTTAAGTTAGGTTTTAATGATTATAATTCATCTTTTTTTTTTTCTATCATTTACTCCGTACTTGGCTCCCAAAATTCTATTTGAGGTCCTATTTGAGAATTATCCAGTTAGAGCTGAAAACATTCAGACTTAAACGCCACAGTCCGACCCAAACACAATCTGTTCCTGCCTCTTCAGTCTGTGTCCTGCTACTCCCCAACCTGCAAATGTGGGTATTTTGCATAAAGTCATTTATTACACTATTAGATACATTCCAGACATTCTTGAAGTATCTATTAGGTGAATATGCTTTGCAAGACCCTCTATCTTGTGTGAGAGTTTTTTTCTAGTTACATATTTAATGATCATGATCTCTCTCCTGCTATACCCATTTCACATTCTCTTCACACAAAGTTTGCCTCTAAAGCAAAAAATCCTGACAAAAGATCTTCATAGCCCTTCCATAATCTAGGCAAAAAGGACCACACACACATATCATCACAGGTTTACAAAACCACCATCTATTAGGGTCTCTTAAAGCCATCTCTTTACATATCACATGCTAGATGGAGCACAGCAAATGAGTTTCATTCCTTGTGCCACTGCTAGTAAATTGGTGGTGGGCCCTTAAAGGAAAGAGTGATGCTATTGATTACCAATGTCTGTAATGAACCTAGAAAGATGAAAAGGGACAGATGATCTATTTCTCCCCCCACCCCCATCCCTGAGTTTATGCTAATTTTTCTTAATTATGCCCATTCCCATACCATCTCTGTAAAAGAGACCAAATGAATGCAGATTTTCTTACTAACTTTACATCTTGATAGAGCTGCAAGGGCAATAATGCCAACTCCCTTCACCATAAGCTTATTTAAGATAAATATAAAGGGCTGAGTATAACATGTGGCTTATACTTTATACTTTATACTCAATCAATGCTTTTTCATCTTACGGACACCACTCTCCACTATAAGTTCAACCTAAGCAGGAAAGTTGATTTGGGCACTGTCTGGGAAGAGAGCAAGCCGCAGCTTCATAAAGAAGTATTCAATCATTTAAATGTCATAGAAATTGTTATCGATCCCCTTGCTAGTTGCAGAAGTGGTAAGCTACTCCATATATAATAGGAAATTAAAATCAGTGGCTATAAACTCAAATAAGAAACACTGAAGTTTCTACTTCCTGCTTTTTGCACCCGCTTCCTAGGGGCACAGGGATGGTAGGTGTTTAGACTGAATATACCATTATTATTCAGAGAATGTTTACCTGTATCCTTTATTAAAATGTGGTAACCTTTTTGTTTGTTTGTTTTTTAAGGGATGGGCTGAGGTGTTTAGGAGTGCGCCCCTGCCCAGTGCTGGGGAAGGACACTCTGTAACTCAGTGCTCAATAACTTGCACTCTCTGTCACGGCACTCGTGAGCTCTGTGACCTTGAAAAATTGGGGCGCCTCGCTGGCTCAGTCAGTGGAGCAAACAACTTGATCTCGGGGTTGTGAGCTCCACATTGGATGTAGAGATTACTTAAAAATAAAATCTTAAAAAAAGAAGAAGAAAATTACTTAACTTCTCTGTTTCAGTATCCTAATTTGTAACATAGGGCAAAAAATTTCACCAAAAACACTGCACACTGCTTGGTACGTGGTAAGTGCTTAATAAATGTTAGTTATTGATATCGTTGATAGGGAAATGGGAAGGGTGGGGAGAAAAAGAAAGAGGGAAGATCTGCTTGGCTTCTTTCAGAAGGTGTCTAGCATCCTGGTTGTCTAGATTCCAGGCTTTGTGGATTTAAGGCTCAACAGGTGACTGCTCTTCTCGGGAGGCGTGGTGGGGACCCATTGTTGCAGAGCAGGGAGGGGTGTGTAAAGGGAAGCTCTCAATAGTGAGCCTTCATTTGAATTATAGGAAAGCTTTTATCATTCTTATGAATGGAAGGGGGAAATGAGATGTTAGCATTTGCCGAAGGCTTAAAATGCCACTACAATTAACACTGTAGCTCAAGGATTATAGAGCTGATACTGTCCGGGCAAGGGAAATGATTCCCTCAAATTTCTAAAAATAAACGAGGGCTCCACAAACCCCCACACAGCAGTGTAGGGGTTACTTGGGCAGAACTGATAAATTCCTAAAATAGGAATTTCTGGTAAATACAGCTTTTCTAAAGCTACAGATCTCAGGCCTCTTTCTCTACAAGTGCTGTTTGTGCATATCAGTAAAACAGCAGATGCAACCCTCCTAACCCTCTTGTAAAGATCTCATCTTAGAAAAACACAGGGAGGGGCGCCTGGCTGGCTCAGTTGGAGGAAAAGCTAACTCTTGATCTTGGGGTCGTGGGTTCGAGCCCCACATGGGTGTAGAGATGATTTAAATAAAACTTAAAAAAAAAGAAAAAAGAAAAACGCAGGGGGAAAAAAGTCAGTGCAAAAACACATTCTGTCTAAGTCCTAAGAAGGTAAACTAACCCCTAAAAACATCAAGGGAAAATCTTTGAAAAATACAAATAACTGAATTTTTTGAAATATACTTTAAATCTTTCTTCTGTTGAGACTCACCTTTGGCAAAGGCTGAAAGACTTGCTTTGGAGTTAAAAGCTGAATGGTCTGTCACCTAAGCCAAGAAGAGAGATCCCCGGACTTTCTCTGACAACCGTGGATTTATGGACGCTTCATAAAAGGGGCATTTCTAGCACCACGCCTTCAAGTTCAGGTGACCGTACAGCATGTAAGAAACTAAAGGAGTCTGCAAACAGGATCTCCAAAATTATGGGTGTCCAGGTAAAAACCTTATCTAGCATATATTTTCCTCCTTAAGAGGGAAATATATTTTATTTCTTTTCTTTTGGGGGGATTTTTTTAAAGTGTTCAATTTGGGACACAAAACCAAAGATGAGATGCAAGCCAGGAAAAGGAAGACACAACTAAATAATTCTTTTTATAGTTTGTTTGGCTGCAAAAAAGCATTTTAATCCATAGGTAGAATACTCAGGTAAGAACTAACTGCTATAGAAGTTTAAATTAGGGGTATCTAGCTGGCCCAGTCTGTAGAGCATGCAACTCTTGATCTAGGGGTTTTGAGTTCAAGCCCCACATAGGGTATAGAGATTACTTAAAAATAAAATCGTTTAAAAAAAGTCGAAATTAAACATACATAGTTTAGAGTGAATTGCACTTTAGACAACACACTGCCAGTGTTCTCTTAAAAACACTGCAGTGCTGGTGTAATATGATCGAGATGAAGATAAATCATTAACACAGGAAGACAATTTTGAGAAGTATATCCTGTTCTTTCAGTTACTAAAATTTCACAAATTTTTTTTATTTCATAACAGTTGACACCTTATACTAATTCGCAATTGAGAGAAAAAAAATCCATAGTTGATGCTCCGCTCTCACATTAGATAACCTCAAAATGTACTTGCTGTTCTATTAGAGTCAATGAATGAATCTTTCAGCAAAAATGCTTTAGGTAAATTGTATGGCTCTTTTTAATATATAATCTATTATAGGAAAATAGACACTCAAAATAACATGGCATCCGGAAGTCATATCTAAAATTGCTTTTTAATGTGAACAATCTAATCTCATTTCTTGTTAGAGCAAACACTGTAGCTCTTAAAAAAAAAAAAAAAAAAAGATAAAGTTTTCCTATAAAATTAGCTGCCCATCTAATTCATTTACTTGCAAGGAGGTGACCTGCTTCAGACTTTCATATCTTCAGACCTTCTTAAACTACAGCAGAGTTTCAACTCAGAACTTCGGCATCTTTTGTGATCGACACCCATTAAAGCGGGAGGTCAAGAAGCAGGCCAGGCCAGAGACTAATTTTTGGCTTGAGTTTCAACAGATGGCAATCCTACTTTATTTCACCCTCTGCTCCCCAATTAAGAGCTCTGAACTTCTCTTGCAGGGGTTCAGTAAGCATAACACACACTCAAGTGGTGGATTCTCTCAATTCACAGGTTCCTCCTTTTAACTGGCATAGACTGATGCCTCAGAGAGATAAGAAGGTGTGAGAAGAAACTGAAATATAATCAGAATGTCCACCTTCCTATAGAAGAGACTCTTGAACTAGTAAGGCTTTCCCTCTCCACCTAGATCTTCAAAAATGGGCAACAATAAGTAAGCAATCCTCTTTCTTTGCCCATTGGCCTATCCACAATGGGAGTGCAGTAGAAATACTTGAGAACAAAGAGGAGGAAAATAAAAAGGGTAGAAAGCCATCACTTTGAGGAGTAAAACCGCTGAGGAAGGAAGCAACCTGAAGGAGTCAGTTGGAGGCAACTGGCCTCCATAGCAGTTAATTTATCTCCACAAGAAGTTGTTGGGGAGTTAAGCACAGTACTGACTTGTGCGAACTCCAGGCACTAGACTCAGCCTGAAATTCATCATCAGAAAATGGTAATAATTGGGGACCACTCATTTGAAATATACCACCAAAAAGGGAGGGCAGTCATTGGAGGGTCACAACCACAACTGTGGACCGCTCCTCATGCCCAAGGTCAGGTTAATGCCACACCTGTCATCCACTGAACCAAATGGGTGAACACATGGAAGGCAAATGTATCCAAGAGCACTGTGTTATCTGCACTAGATAGATGCTTTCTCACCATTTTTAGTATCCACATGGCCCGTCAGGAAAGACGGACAGCACACACAATTTGCACAGATTTGCTTTAGGAATGCTCCAAAATCTGGCCAGATTAGGCTTAGGAAGGGATCCGGGCCAGATCTGATTTATCCTGCTGGAATTACCAGGAATTACCCATCTCAGGAATGGGATTCTTCCCAGGAATTACCTCTTCCTTACCCACCCCATTGATCCAAGAAGAATTCACGTTAGTCAAAGGGAGTGTGTTTGGTAGCCTCCAAGCAGCCTCTGCTTTTAAAGAGGTTCTCACCTTGGGGTGTTTACTCAGAAGAGTCAAATAATTAGCTAAAACAGACTGATCAGTCAAGCAGTTCTTAGCCTAGTTCAAACCTCCAAAGAGGATTTAACAACAGTTCTCAAGAATTGAACCCAGGTCTTCCAGTGCAGAGAAGTAAGGATTGAGGTGGAAACTGCAAGGGAGGATAGAAAACAATTTTTAGAATAAAAGTTTCTTCATTGAAATATACAATGACAAGAATTGTCTACATGTTCATTAAAATTCTTCATTTCTTTTTGCAGTGTAGATTCCTGGAAGAGTGTGAGGGCAATTGAACTACAATGTTCCAGTTTTCCAAATTAAGAAAATAAAATAATTGTTTCTTTAACTTTCAAATTCTACTTCTGAAGGCTAAACTTAAGCTTTGAGAATCATACACCAAAAGAGGGTTAAGGTAAACGTCATTAAATTTTTTTCATCTGGTGTCCTGGTTTTTCATTTATTTCCATCTTCTTAGAACTATTGTGGAAAGAAAATTTAAAAGACCAGTATAAAAAAGACAGTTCCATTGATAACAAGCCCAGCTTATCAATGACATGCTAAAACCTGTAACCTCACTAATCATTTCAGCAGTGTGCCTCAATTATTATATTTAATATACTCTTCATCCTTAAAAATTTAACAAGTACCAGGATGCCTGGGTGGCTCAGTCGGTTAAACATCTGCCTTCGGCTCAGGTCATGATCCCACAGTCCTGGGATGGAATCCTGCATCTGGCGACTTGCTCAGTGGGGAGTTTGCTTCTCCCTCTACAGGCCACTCCCCCTGCTTGTACACCCCCCGCCCCCCGACAAATAAATAAATAAAATCTTAAAAAAAAAAAAATTAACGAGTACCAATCCTGTTTTCCATTTGAGGAACTTCAAGTGGAAAGAAAACTGGAAAAAATGCTTTTATTAGCATAAAATGAGTGTAAGTAGAACTTCCCACCTCCCCTTCGTATATTTACTGATAACCACCTGACAGGGTGATAATGATGCAACGTGATTAGGGAAGAATGGGGGTAGAATGTGCCGGTTCCTTTTTCTAGTGTTGACTTGTTTTCAGTGCTGACACAACCCTAGGGGTTACTATTCAAAGAAAACATAGACAACAGAAACAGTTATTATGGTGATTGAGAGAAGACTGAGAAACTGACCAATTGCCAGCAATTATTTTTATAGATTCCTTCCAAATCGCCGATATTCATGAGGAAATAGCATAAACAATAGAATAATGTTATATTAATATAACCATATAGTATCTTTAAGAGTGATTCCAGGTATTTCATGTCCTGTAATGAGCTGAAGTCGGGAATGCCCTTTCTGGTTCTCCTATTGCTCATTTGTTACTGTGCCATTTAACAGTAAAAGGAGAACCAGATCAATTCTTAGGAGGTCTGTTTATTCATGAAATAACATTTAAGCAATGAATACCTGCTTATCACATCAAAGAACTGAGTTATTTGTTTAATCTACAAAGAGATGCAATATGTTAAAATGCATGTATCCGGCGCCTGGAAACAGATTTTTCTAGGAATGTAAAAGGCCCACAGAATCTCTTAATGGTTTAAAACAAAAAACAAACAACAACAACAAAAACGGCGAAGCAGTTATAATTACACCACCGTGTTTTGCAACCGTTTCTTTTTCGTTTTCAGTCCTGATATTAGGAACCAGAGTACAAAGAAATGAATAATGAGTTTGTTACAAAAACACTTGGTCCCACCACCAAGTAAGTCAAACTGTTATTTAAAGAAAAAAGGTAGAGCAATGAAGCGGTTCCAAGAGTTAATCATGGAGATAATGACTGTTGAATTCCTTCCCTGGAAAAACTTTCAAATCCCCGTCGCACCCTCCATCTGCCAGCCGTTCAAAGGATTCGTAGTGAAAGTATCCAAAGTGAATACAACAGGGCCAAGGCTTGAAGCTCAGACGGCCGTTCTTACCGGGAGGAGTAGTTCCCGGGAGGAGGAGAAAGATCTCCGCGGTTACACAGCCCTACCACGCTAACTCTCACACGTGGCACCTGCGGGTCACCTGTCTCCACAGCCGCAGGGCTCCGCCACCAGCTTCGGGAGAGGCTGCGGTCCCGTCTCTCTCGCGCTTTTTTTTTTTTTTTTTTTTAACTCGGGGATGCTCAGCGGAGCGAAGCGCACAGCCTGGGCACTGCCAACCAACGACTTTCCTGGACGGATTGTAATTACTTTCGGAGGATAGATTCTTGGTTGTTTCCCCCGCCCCTGCCCGGCACGCGCCCGCCCATCCACCCGCCGGGTCCGGTGCGCTCTTCCCGACGTCGAACCTCGGGCCGCGCGCGCGCGCTCGCACTCGCATCACACCGCTCCACCCTACCTCCCTCGGGGCCGCGCGCGCGCGCGCACACACACCTGGGCCGCTCTAAGGTGGAGTTCTAAAGCAGTCGACCTCCCTTCCCAGCGCCCAGGTGTGGAGATCCACGTGCAGAAGGTGCGAGAAACAGCTCACTCGGAGCGGGAGGCAGTGGGGGAGAGGAGATGCTGGTTTCAGAGTTGGCCCCCTCTGGAAGCCGAGTTTGGAGTGCCTCAAAGGGTTCTGGGAGAGCACCAGGGCTTCCCAGGGTCCCCGCCCACGGCAGCACGCCGCACACCAGCCTGAGACGCGCGCCGGGGTCTCCGCGACCCCAGCCCCGACAAGGCGGTGCAAGCCACGGGGAGCCGGCCCTCGCGCGCTGCTCGGAGCCCCGCCTCCCGGGCCGGCGCGCTGCCTCGCGGCGCAGGGTTCGGAGGACACGCCCCGCCCCCTTCCCGGCCGGCCAATGGGCGCCCGGGCCGCGCACTGTGTGTCCCCGCCTCCGCCAGGGAAACTTGGAGCAGGAGAAAAGTTTGTACAGAGGCTGGAAGGGCGAGAGCGGAGCTCGAAACCCGGCAGCCAAGAGGAAGAAGATGAAAGGTCCCAAGTCAGAGCCTCAGGCCGAGTGGACGTCAAACCGCCCCCGGGGCGTCGGAAGCAGCCTCAGTGGCAGCCGCCAGCCCCGATAGCCGCCCGTGCTGCCCAGGGCTGAGGAGGAGGGTGGTCCGAATCCGGGACCGAGGCTCGGTGCCACCTGCGCGCGCGGCCCCACACCTGCGCGCTGTCTGCCCGGGGATCCGACCGGCGGGCTCCTCAAAGTTCGGTCCCGTCTTTGAAGATACGGGAAAAAGAAGAAGAAAGAAAGAAAGAAATCCAAGATTGCATTGACCCATCCCGGGGCCCTTCTGGTTCTCCCAAGTTTTTGAAAGCTTGCCATTTTGACCCCAGTTCCGGAAAACTGGCAGCCACCGAGACCTGGCTCTGAGAAGACAAAGGCTTGAGCAAACTCCACACTGAGCGGGCGAGACTGAGGGCAGGTTGGAGGCGTGTCGTGGATATCTGAGTCTTGACCCTGGGGTCCTACGCGGCTGCCACCGCCGCGGCTACCACAGGTGAGACGAGGGTTTGGGGGCACTGGGCGGAGAGCCGTGGGCGGGCGCTCCTGGAGCGGAGCCCCGGAGGAGCGAGCGTGCTTTCCAAATTGCCTTCCGTAACTTGTTTTCAATGAGGATTTTATTGACTCAGAATCTGTCGGGAATAAGAGCGAACCACTCACTTATCCCTAGAGATAGGTCTTGTTCATCTTGGCAGTGGAGAGAGTTGGGCTTGGGGGGGGGGGGGCGGGGAGGAGAGAATGGCAGTATCAACTGACAAATATTATTGGCAGTAGAGTGGTGCTTCTGGCAGGACGTATCCGGAGCCTGGCGATTTCGGTCGCCGAAGTTCGTAAGTGGCTACGATCCACCGTGCGGGATCCAGTTGTTCGTCCTGTCTCATCAGCATATTGTTTCTTGGGCGCGGGTCTGACACCTGGCAAGTGGTAATTTCCGCTCACCGCGCCTTTGTCTCTCCTACCATCCCCAGACCCAGTCTCAAAAGAACTCCAAGGCTGCGTACCGAGGGCCACCACCATGTCCTCGCCTGAGGTCAATGCGTCCGCCTCCTCTACCCCCGACCGTCCGAACAGCCCGGTGACCATCCCGGCGGTGATGTTCATCTTCGGGGTAGTGGGCAACCTGGTGGCCATCGTGGTGCTGTGCAAGTCGCGCAAGGAGCAGAAGGAGACGACCTTCTATACGTTGGTATGCGGGCTGGCCGTCACCGACCTGCTGGGCACGTTGCTGGTGAGTCCGGTGACCATCGCCACGTACCTGAAGGGCCAGTGGCCCGGAGGCGAAGAGCTCTGCGAGTACAGCACCTTCATCCTGCTCTTCTTCAGCCTGTCCGGCCTCAGCATCATCTGTGCCATGAGTATCGAGCGCTACCTGGCCATCAACCACGCCTACTTCTACAGCCACTACGTGGACAAGCGGCTGGCAGGCCTCACGCTCGTCGCGGTCTATGCGTCCAACGTGCTTTTCTGCGCGCTGCCCAACATGGGCCTGGGCAGCTCGCGGCTGCAGTACCCGGACACCTGGTGCTTCATTGACTGGACCACCAACGTGACGGCGCACGCCGCCTTCTCCTACATGTACGCGGGCTTCAGCTCCTTCCTCATTCTCGCCACCGTGCTCTGCAATGTGCTGGTGTGCGGTGCGCTGCTCCGCATGCACCGCCAGTTTATGCGCCGCACCTCGCTGGGGACCGAGCAGCACCACGCGGCGGGCCCGGTCGCGGTGCCCTGGGCCCCCTGCCGGAGCAGCGCGGCCGCCGCCTCCCCCGCCCTGCCGCGCCTCAGCGACTTTCGCCGCCGCCGGAGTTTCCGCGGCATAGCGGGCGCCGAGATCCAGATGGTCATCTTACTCATCGCCACCTCCCTGGTGGTGCTCATCTGCTCCATCCCGCTCGTGGTGAGTGGCAGGGAATGGGGCCCTTGTCCGCCCTTGCCCTGCATCCACCTCCCTCCTCCGTCTGCCGCTTCCTCTTTTCCCTCTCGTGCCTTGGCAGTGAACTTGTCCTCCAGGTCCGGGCTGGGATTTCGACACTCCGGCTTCTCACAGCGCAGGCCCAACCTCCTCTTCGACCGCATCCCCAGTGAGATGTAGCAGGTGCTTTTCTCCTAGGCCCCCCGAGTTTCTTTCTCCGAAAGCCTGGCTTCCTCTCTTCTCCCGGGACAGCCCCTACCCCTCGCTGCCTGACATTGGCCTTGAGCCTTCCGGGAACACCTGCCACTCTGTCAGATTTGGAGGGGAAACCGCCGTAGTGTGACTTAGGTCCTCCACAGTGAACCGCAGAAGCCCGAAACCTCGGGGTGGTGATCTCTTTGTTATACACCATTCCTTAGGGCAGTGGGTTTTTGGTGCTTTGATTTATGCATGGGGTTTTTTTCTTTTGGTTTGTTTGTTTGTTTGTTTTGGTAGATTATGTAGAAGTTTAGAGCTAGAGAGACTGGATGTGTTTTGGTCTAGTCTGCCGCCCTCACATGATACAGGGCGTGACTTGCTTAAAATAATCTAGCAGAACTACACTGTCAAGCTAGATTCCTTGCTCTTTACCATGCTGTGCATTGCACGTGTCGGTCCCAGTTCCTACTAGGGCATGGCCCAGAGTCAGGTTCCTTCATTCTTTCTTGGGACCAGGAAAGCCAGGATTCTCAAGCCTGTGAAGGGCAGGCTGATGTACACAGGTTACTGAATGTGCCTTCTCAACAACTGTGAGAGGTACAGTGCCATTCCAAAGGAAGGAGGCTTTAGAAATGGTGATCTAGTTATTGCCAATCCAAAACCCTGCAGCTTGTGATGAACCTCAGACCCACCTGACTCCAAACCCTGTTCACATAACATTACATCATGTCTCACTCCTAGAACATTTCTAAGTTTGGCCTTCGTACAGTGTGTGCATTTGAGTTTTGGCACACTTCACTTTTAGGACACCGCCTTCTTTAAAATTGCCTGTGGGTTAGCTGTAAAATATTATTAGCAGAAAGGTCGAAAACACACCTAAGTTCTCTACTTTGCCTGTCATTAAACCAGAATGCACCAGAAACTGATGGGCTCATGCGCATAACACCTTCTCTAGAGTTTCTCTTGAAAGCAACAGGTTCCAAGTTTTTCCATCTCTCAAAATACTGCATTTCTAAAAATTCTAAACTACCAACTCAGAGAGGACTTTTCTTTCTTCTGCTGATTGGGAACAAGAGAAAATAAATTTAATGAGCTAGTCTTCCTTCCTTTCTCAATACAGTCCAGGGAGGGGTGCCTGGGTGGCTCAGTCCTTAAGCGTCTGCCTTCGGCTCAGGTCATGGTCCCAGAGTTCTGGGATGGAGCCCCGCATCAGGCTTCCTGCTCCTCGGGAAGCCTGCTTCCTCCCTCTCCCACTCCCCCTGCTTGTGCTCCCTCTCTCGCTGTGTCTCTCTCTGTCAAATAAATTTTTTAAAAAGTCTTTGAAAAAAATACAGTCCAGGGATCTTTCATATACAAATATCACATCTCTGATAAAAGTGAGCGTAAATGAAAAGAACTTAGATGTGGTTGAGAGCCAGCGTACAGTAGCTTCTTGACAATTTGTAAAAACAGAAATATATATAATTGGCCAGAAGGGCCTTTAAACCATTCCAGGACCCAGTATAATTTACCGAGTTAAGTCACACTTGAGCCACATAAATATATTTTACTGTCTGTAATGGCAACTTAGAATACAGTGAGATTTTGGAAGAAACAACCCTGCTCCTGCTAGGGCTCCCTTCTCTGGCTGCTGCCTTATGTTTTACAGTACAGTAAATGACAAAGTGAGGGGCTGTTCTATACAGAACATCCACTTTAAGGAACCTAGGAAACAGAGCTAGTTTAGCAACATGCACATACTTCTGAAATATGAAGGTAAGGATATGAGGCTGTTGATGATCGCACAGTGACAGATGAATTGTTTTCTTGGAGCATCTAGAGAGGCATAAAAAACTTCATTCATTTTATGGGCTGAAGTGGACCTGCCCCTGTAGTATGGGACCATTTATCACAAAGCCTTTGATGTTATTTGAGAAGCTGGAGGCAAGAAACTGTAGGAGCTATACTTGTAGTCTGCAAATTAGCCACATTTTAACTAACAAATACTATCCACTATTATATAAAGTCAGTAGTGCAGGAGATACCAAGTAATGTTACTCTTAAAATTGAAACTGGCTCAGCTAAGAAGTAATCATATGGTGAAGTACTCACATGCCTTTGTAAGTAATAAGGAATCATACAAATAATAGTAGCTTCGGTGTTTAGCCTTAATTCTGGCTACCGAACTCTAATTTCAGAATCAGTTTAGTTGTAGATTAATGATAAGCAAGGAGCTCATTATATTGCACATCCTCCCATAGTTCGCCTGTTACTGAAAGAGTTAAAAGAGGAATTTATCCATAACTATAGTCTTCCTTGGCTTACTTTTACAGCTGTCTTGTATTTTCATGTTTCTCATATTCAGATTGTAATTGAAGTTTAAAGTTTCTGAACTTTTGACATTTAAAGCAGTTGGACCTATCTTCAGTTCCAAGGAAACTAATGAAGCACCCTTTCTACTTTTATCAAAGCAAGCTGGTTGCTAATCCTATTTGAGGAAAATCAAACCCTTCAAAACAGTTAAAATGCTTTGGAAAGCCTAAGAGAGCAAATAGAGCTTACTTATTTGGAGTTTCAGAAAGCTTGACACAATATTTGAGGTTAACAGGCAGCCAAATTTTGTCTTTTGGACACCAGGGGGAAAAAAATTACAGTGGCTCTTAGAGGGTACTTGATACTGAGTTACATAGGAAAAAAGTAAATTTTAATTTGTAATCCAAAACATGTCTCATAAATAGACCTTGGAATGGAAATTTGAGAAAGCCTGGGAAATTATTCGTAGACATAAGAAACTGCGCTAAGCTTGAGAAATTTTCTAAAATGAATCATAATCAATGAACAGAGAAGGTATAAGTACATTCAACAAGGAACATTACATGACAAGATTTGGTGGGAAGCTGGTTCTTGTCATTTTGCCTATTCTTCCATTTAAAACCAGTCTCTGGTTTTTTTAAACACAGAAAAAGCTGAAGAAACGAAAGAGTCTACACTTAAGATAAATAAAAGGGATTGACTTCTTCAGAAATAAGCACACAAGACAGTCTTCTAAGGTCCCAGTGTTAAATACCGTAGCTAGATCAACTTCTGGTGCCCAATTTTGCAGTTACTAATGTTGAGATAACAATCAAAACCAAATCTTTCGCCTCGGGACTAAACAGTTAGTGCCGTAGGATTTGAAAAGGCATATTCCCCCTTGCATAGGCAGGCCGAGACCATAGTTACCGCTTACTTCCTTCTCTTATTTTCTTTCTTCTTACTCTGAAGTAACAAGAATTCATCTCTGTTAGAGGTAGAATGGCCAGTTTGATTCGTCCTCTGCCTTGGACAGTAAAACCATTGCTCTTTAGGAAAATAGCTTCCTGTCAGTGTTTATTTGGTTGTTTACTATAAGCCAGTTGTCTCTATAAAGGCTTCACCAGCATTCGATCAAGAAAGATGTGTTAGAGCAGAAGAAAACAGTGGAAATAGATAGACTTTTGTTTCCTGGAGGCAAACTGGAGTCACAGGAGAGCTGATGGGATTTCAGATGAGTACAAATCACAGTTAAAGGCGTAAGAGTAATGCCATAAATTCAAATTCTCTCACAGCAGAACCTGAATGATTTGATTATTTTTCAAATAAATTTGGCTACGTTAAAAACATAAGTTGCCGAAAGGAGTATTTTAGTCATAACCATGGAATTGCAGACCGATTGAGTGGTAGAACCTTGAACACTGCAGAGTAGCACATGCAAGGAAGGGATTCCCACATTCAGCATCTCATCTGAATCGTGAAGAAAGCAGGGCTAGCCAGTATTTTCACTCCGCTCCTCAGTCTCCTTAGTGGCACGTGAGGAATTTCTAATCCTTCCACAACTGCTGGCGGTGCTGGGGGGATCCCAGTCTCCTGGACTCTACCGCGCTTTGCTGACCTGTTAAGGCTTGGTTTTATGGAATCTCTACTAACAAGATTTTCCCTCCAGAGACAAGTGATCCTTGTAATCTCCCATTAGAATATTGAAAGTTTGAGTAAAAAAAAAAAAAAACAAACAACAACAACAAAAAAACATGACTTTAGAAATATATTTTCAGTGTAGAAACTGACCTATAGAGATTAAGTAGTTTGTCTACAGTAAATGTCTAGTTAGTGACCCAGCGGGAAGGGGAACAGAGCTTTCTTACACTGCCACACAGGCAAGAATTCTTTCCACGGTGCTTTACTTAAAGATTTTTTGTCATTAAAAAAAAGAAAAAAGTGGTAAGAATTTCTAGTAACAGCTGTGTCAATTTTGGATTCTTTACAGGGCAGTTAGATAACTGAGCACACACAGATAATTCCATTTATGTTCTTGGAACAGAACACAAAGCACACACAAATCCCGCTCTAGGATCTTGTCATTTATTGGAAAGCATTTGTACTTTGGCAGTCAATGACTAAATCAGTCTTATCAAAATTTCAACATTGTTCTTCAATTAGATATTCCCTGCTAACAGGTTTTTCTTACATAGGAAGTACATGTTTTTGATACCAAATCCTTTAACTACTCCCCAAAGCTACTTCTCAGCTGTGGTTGTGAAATTACTCCTGTATTCCACAGTAGCCAAACTTCCATGTATGGGCTACCAAGAAAGCAAGGACAGCAGACATGTCTGCTGTGTGCCAGGCATTGTACGGAGCCCTTTCATCACCTGCACATTAATTAGGAGCAGTCAGGATTTGAACAGAGGTTCGTTTAATTCAGAGCCCGTACCTCCCTTACAGCTCTCCTGTCCTCCCACCTTGCTTGGAATTTATCATAGATAAGTTCCAATGCTCCTGAGTCCTATTATCTAGGCTTCTTCAAGCACGTTAGAATGTTGTAATGTCTGCCAATATTAAAGATAAACCACATGCACAAATCTTCAGCTCCTAAAAAAGAGATTCGCTTTTAAAATTGCAAGAGAGTATACATGTTGTTTGTATCCAGTGAACTGTTTTAAGGTGTCTTCTCCCCCTTCCCCCCCCACCCCCCCCACCCCCGATGCAGAGGTTCTGTTTTATGAGGAGCACACTCTTCCAACATGAAAACTGGCTGAACACGTTTATTTGTGAAGCATACAAGGCCTGTTGGACAGGAATTCCAGAAAAGTGCTTTCACCTCCCCACATGACACTGAACTACTGCTGTGGATATTCCCATCTTAATCTGGAGTTTCCCCTGCTTTGGGGAGAGCAAACAAGTAGCCTTTAAAATGAGAAAGAGATTGCTAGACTTTTTCAAACATTGTGGAGTGCATGGAGCTTTTGTTCATTTTTGTCTTTTTCTCCACCTCAAGTCAATCTCCAATGAGAACATGCTACAAAGGAAAACTGGTTTGTCTTGATTTTTTTTTCAAATAATTTGACCAACTTTTAAATGTTTTGATCTGAACCTGAAATGTTGCTTTTCATACTCATCTTTATTGCTATCCTGTGGGCTCCCCTTTCCTAAAATGACATTAAATAACCAGGCTCAGTGGCTTATATTAATTGTAAGCTTGCACAACTACCCCACCCCACCCCTATGGAACTAAAATAGGGCTTCCTTCATTCCCTCGGACACTAGTTAAAATCAAATAGGGCTGTGGATGAAGGGAGACACAGATTGATGTGATGCTTCTCATCACCTTGGATTACGAAAGCCCAATTATTAATTTTTTACAACTCTCTGGCTTTTCTAAAACGTCGTAGAAATTTTATTTTATATTTTTTAAAGATTTTATTTATTTTTCTGACAGAGATCACAAGTAGGCAGAGAGGCAGGCAGAGGAGGAAGCAGGCTCCCTGCCCAGCAGAGAGCCCGATGCGGGGCTCGATCCCAGGACCCTGGGATCATGACCTGAGCCGAAGGCAGAGGCACCACTGAGCCACCCAGGCGCCCCTAAAACATCATAGAAATTTTAAAATAAAATGCTAACTCCTAATACATTCCTGTAAATAGCTACAAATTTCATTCCTTTTATATCCATTTCGACCGTTCAAAAGTTTTTCTCCTTTCCATATTCACCCTGTTTCTTTGAGGTAGTGGTGGGGGAGGCAACCAGCAACAAAAGATTTCAATGTTAAAAATCTCAGAAATGCAAAGTTCAGAGTTAACCAAGATTCTGTTCTGAAAAATGGTCTTAGAGATGGCTGTGCAAACCGTGGCTTAGAGAGAACCTGTGAAGCAAGAACTCCCAGGTGGAGCAACACCGCCACCTAGAGGCTGCAAGTCTCAAGTTCTTACAGCCCTGGCTTGGGTTTTTTTTCCTAATGGCTGTGCACGGGGAAGGCCTGATTGATACTAACAGATTTAAGCCCATTATTTCTTTGACCCTTAGAAACACAGTATGTGAGGTGAGTAATATATAAACCTCATGCTTTGTACCAATGATTCCATTGTCAGGAAATAATTCTTAAACAGAAAGCCAGCCAGCCTGTAGAACAGAAAAAGCAACATGGAATTCATCGGGAGACCTGGGGCCCAGACCAGAATCAGCCACGGCCTTCAGGTCTTAAAAAAAAAAAAAAAAAAAAAAAAAAAAAAAAAAAAACCTTCAGGTCTTGGTAACACTTCATCTGAGAAAAGGCACGTAGACCTGAGGGCATCTATTAGTGCCCAAACGCAGCTCATTGCCTCAATAAAGATTATGGTAAGAAGAAACCAAAATGCTTTGTTTCACTATTTTATAAAGATAGACAATCAATCCTGCTTTGTCTTGTTAGTATCACTTATGCAAGCAGGTTTCTAAAAGTCTTTTAAGACATCATAGACTTCTGTTTATTCTAGTTCTCTTTTTATTTAGCTATCTTCCAGAGATCAAGGTATTAATTTTATGCTATTGAGAGCCAATTGACCATTTTAGTTTATTCTATGAAATTTACAGGACCATAATCCCTTATCTACATTTAGGGCCAGATGTGTTTTAGAATTCAGAATTTCTTGGCTTTTAGAAAACCAATTTAGTAATGCACTGTATAATATGTAATTGGGACAATATCTCTGAGGCAAAACACAGGAATACTTATACTCAGTAGAATAAATAAAGTATAAATAGCCTCACAGTCTAGTTCAGTTCAGCTTTTACTCCCGAAATAAGTTTAGGTCAGGTTTTGCAACCAAAAAAAAAAAAAAAAAAGTGAAATGAATAACAACAAAATAACTGCAAATGAAAAACAATAATTTCTTAGAAAAGGACTATGGACTTATAACTGATCAAAGTCTGAATTCCCGCTAAGGAAGAAATAGAAATATGGTTACACCTCACTGATCTAACTTCATCTAGAAACAAGGGTTTCTTGAGTTGAGTTTCGCAGATTAATGCCATTCGTTTCCTTCAGCATTTTAAACTTATTTTACCTAAATTGTTATAAATCTTTCTAAAATATCCCTTCTCTTTCATTCATGGTGATTGATACACCATGAACATTAATTATTATACGGTATGGTAAAGTAGCAATGTCCTCAACTCTTGTTAAAGTGAGAGGTATTTACCCCGAGTTAAATGGCTCCAACTCTGCTTTTGTGAGTTCTTTCTCCTTTTTATGGTTTTATGCATCTTTCTTGACTGAGGCTCCCTTCTTCCTAACTTAAAATAATTACTAAAAGCAAGTAATAATTATTAAATAATTGCTAAAGACAGAGGTCAGTTATCTTAAAACCACTTTTTATATGAGGTGAGATTTTTACATAAAAGATCCTAGTGGAATTAGAAGGACGATTTAGACAATCATACTCTAAGAGTAAATTTAAGAGTGTACATTTAGCAAGTGCTTTTTCCTCTAACGAATAAAATGTAGTCATCCTTAAGTTTACATAAACGTTTTCATGCTCTCTTCATTAAATCATTTGAAGTTCCCAGAAGCTGGCATATTTCATTCTTCTATGACTTTACAGACGGAATTACCTCTATTTGAAATGCTATGTCCTTCCTTCTAAATTTAGCAAACTCCCCCTCATCCATCCAAAACCCCAGGCAAGGTCCCTCCTCCGGTGGGAGGCTCCTCTGATGCCCTCCCCTCCTGATCTGGATTAGTCATGCCCCCATATATTCTTCTCCCGTTTCATTTAATCACCCTGCAGTCACAGCGGGTTTTCCTTCCTGTCTTGTGCGCAGTAGATTACTCTCGGCCTTCAAGAAGTTTGTGGTATTTAATGCAACTTTTTGTGGCCAGACTTGTCGCAATGCCTAACACACTGTAAGTGTCTACTCTTAAATGATTAAATGCATGAAAGAATCTATGAGTAACTAAGTGGTTATAATAAAACTTGTGAACTGCTAAAAATAAGACTCCAAAATAGCAAACTGGTTGTCAGGGTCTCCTTGTATTCCCATTATTTATGCCTACCCGTCCTCTGGTGGGCCCGCAGACTGCCTTTTGCCATAAAACTGCAGTAGAACCAGTTGTCTTCCCGACTGGTCTGTGCAGAGGTGCTTTCGGCACTTGGCTATTTACTGGCTCAGATGCTATATAGACACAAAGGATGGACGGATTCTTTTTTTTTTTTTTTTTTAAGATTTTATTTATTTGAGAGAGAGCACAAGCAGTGGGAGCGGCAGGCAGAAGGAGAGGGAGAAGCAGGCTCCCTGACCCTCACGTGGGGCTTGATCCCAGGACTGGAGAGGGTGGGCGAAGGAATCATGACCTGAGCCGAAGGCAGACCCTTAATCGACAGAGCCACCCAGGTGCCCCAGGAGGAACTGATTCTGACAGGAGTTTCAGGAAGGATGCACCGAGTGGTAGTTGTTGAGCGAAACTACAGTTTTCAAGCAGCAGGAAGCCACTGAAGGTTTCGAAATTGAGCAGCACAGTCAGATCTGCTTTCTAGACAGAATCCTCTGGTGGCAACTTGGAGGATGGATTGAAGAGAGGAATTGGAGGTGGGAAAGCCACTTGGGTGGCTGATGCAATCATCCAGGTGAGAAGTGCTATGCGAGGGAAAAGATTGGAAGTGGTGTTTGAAGGAAGAGTTGGTAACACTAGAGGATTAGTATGAACAGACTCTAAAGAGAAAATAGAAACTATTCTTTGGTCATTCTGGATGATATGAGATTCAGATAGTGGTTCAAAATTTTCCAGTATATTCTTACTGGACTCTATAATAAAGGAATCTCTGAACTTTTGTGTGACGATTGGATGGTTAGTTAACTTACAAAATCAGTTTCATTTACATATATAAAAAGGCAACTGGAGGGACGCCTGGGTGGCTCAGTCAGTTAAGCATCTGGCTTCAGTTCAGGTCATGATCCCAGGGTCCTGGGATCGAGCCCTGCATTGGGCTCCCTGCTCAGCAGAGAGTCTGCTTCTCCCTCTGCCTGCCACTCCCCCTCCTTGTGACCTCTCTCTCTTTCTGGCAAATAAAGAAATAAAATCTTTTTAAAAAATTAATGAAATAAAAAAAATTAAAAGGCAACTGGAATAAGGAAATCGATGGCTATGGAGGGGGGAAGATACTTCATTTGAATTGCAAAAGCTTAAAAGCACTCACAGAAATGAAGTTAATAAAATGTTTCTCAAGGGCACTTTACGCATGTGTTGCCTACAACACATTGGATTTTTGTATACCATCTTTGATCGAGGGAAGATATTCATAAGATAGTTACAGAAATATTATAGTTACACTAGCTCAAAACAAATGTGATTGCACAATTACCGGTTTTTCTGAGGCTTATTGTGTAAGCTGCTCTTTCCTGGCACTTATTAACAGAAAAGAGGGCAGCTAGCTGATGTTACTAGGTTAGACACTAATGCAAATATTTCCCCAGCTGATGAGTGACAAAATCTAAATGTGGGCATATCATTTATGCAGGTACGGGTGTTCATCAACCAGTTGTATCAGCCACGTTTGGTGCAAGAAATCAGCAAAAACCCAGATTTGCAGGCCATCCGAATTGCTGCTGTGAACCCCATCCTGGACCCCTGGATCTACATCCTTCTGCGGAAGACCGTGCTCAGCAAAGCAATAGAGAAGATCAAGTGCCTCTTCTGCCGCATTGGTGGGTCCCGCAGAGACCGTTCCGGACAGCACTGCTCAGACAGCAGAAGGACATCTTCTGCCATGTCTGGCCACTCCCGCTCCTTCCTCTCCCGAGAGCTGAAGGAGATCAGCAGCACATCTCAGACCCTCCTATACATGCCAGACCTCAGTGAAAATGGTCTTGGAGGCAGGAATCTGCTTCCGGGTGTACCTGGCGTGGGCCCAGCCCCGACAGACACCACCTCCCTGAGGACTTTGCGAATATCGGAGACCTCGGACTCCTCCCAGGGGCAGGATTCGGAGAGTGTGTTACTGGTGGATGAGGTTAGTGGGAGCAGCAGGTCCGGGCCTGCCCCCAAGGGGAACTCTCTGCAAGTCACGTTTCCCAATGAAACACTGAACTTATCAGAAAAGTGTATATAGTAGCTAAGGAATGAAATACAGCACTATTTCTGGAAGCATATAAAATCCTGTGCAATAGACACATAAACGAAGTGTTTTCGCTGTGCTCAGAAGGGCTGATTTGTCCTTCAACTCACATAAAAGAACATCTGGACTCTTTAGCACTTTCCAGACGATCAAGTTGATTCATAGGGGACCCGTGGTCTGAAGCACATTGGTTTTCATTTCACTATGACACAGGATTTCTGCCACCACCTGATGGCTGGGAAGATCTACCCTCGGTTTTTCTACTTGGTAGGAGGATGGCGTAAGTTTCGCTATTTTAGTAACATCCAGAGCTTTGTATCTGGCGTACAGCAGAAGGCCAGGTACGGAAGGGCTCTATTCCAATAAACTATGAGGACTATCTTATGATTTAAGTGTCTCACTAAAGCATGAAATGTGAATTTTATTGTTGTAAATATGATTTAAGGTATTTAAACTATTTTCTTCTCTGTGAGAAGGTTTATTGTTAATACAAGGTATAATAAAATTATGGTAAACCCCCCTTCCCGGTATAACCAGCTGAAGTGGCAGATGTTAGATTTTTTTCATAAACAAGTTCAGGCCAAGGCGTGGAAAATACACAGGGAGACTCATAGCTATAAAATAAGATAAAAATTTTTAAAAGAAAGAGTTTAGTATTATAAAAGGAATAAAGCAAAATACTATTTTAAGACATGAACATTATAGTCCAAAATATTAAAGTTCTTTCCAAGCTATGTGTAACACATAGTGAAAAATTTTTAGTGATGCTACATGTATTTATCCAGAAAACTGTGATTTCTGAAAAAGCTAACCTGCTGGTAAATATTTTCTACTTTTGTCCCCACTGATACTTTTTAAAATATAACAGATTTTAAAAAGTCTGAATAAAGAACCCATAATTGAAGTGTGTAATATAAAAAGAGTCTAAGCAACTTGTTTTCCCTCTTAAAGTGTTCATAGTTTTCCTTTCCTAAGGAATGATCTAGAGTATCCTTTAAAATTTAAGAGGAAGGCAGACTGCACCATGAAGGCCTTTATTTTGAGATGTGGATGTATCCCAAGATGCCGTAGGAGTTTAACAACATCAGGAGTGCGGAACTGGGACACATGAGGGTAACCTTCTCGCGGTTCTGTGTAACACCCAGTGATGCTGTACACACTTGAAGGACCTTTCTCAAGGAAATACTAAGCATGTTTTGTTGCTTGAAGTGTTTTTGTGAATTGCTTGGTTGTAATTAAATTCTGAGCCTGGTAGTGATGTGGTTTTAAGAAGCAGTTGTACCAACTGAAATTATTTTGGAGATTATAATAAATAAATACACTCAGTCTGAGTTCCATATCCTCGGTTTTGGAAAACCTGTGTGATTTTTGTTTGTTTCAGGTCACCGTCTACATCCTTTTAGATTGGAATTTTTAAATTGTTTTATTTTGAAGTAATGTCAAATTTAGAAAAAAAGTTACAACAGTACGAAGCCTTGGATCCACTTACCGGTGAATGATATTTAGAAACCCAGATCTGGGTGTAAGGTGGACTCGAAAGCACATTTGTCTGGGTGGAGGAGAGTATGGGGGAGACAGTATCATGCCTAACTTGTGCAGAACTCTATGTGGAGTTACAAAAAAATCAGCAGAGGCTTGCAGCTCTCCCAACTTGTCAAGTCTCCAAATCAGTGCTTCTCAAACCTGATCGTGCATCGGAGTCATGTGGAGAGCTCATGAGAACAGTACCTGATTCTGTAGTCTGGGGTGTCTACATCTCTGAAAAGCCCCTCGGTGATGCATGGTACCAGTATGAGGGCACGCTCAGAGTAATCCCCGGGAGTGACGTTGTGATGTGCCATTTGCAAGTTTTTAAAGATATTTCTGGATGATGTCAGGACTGGCATCTTCACAGACCTGAAGGCACAGTGATTCTCAGCAGAGGTCGGGGCAGCTTAGTA
Organism: Potos flavus; assembly: GCA_028534135.1. Lineage (NCBI taxonomy): Eukaryota > Metazoa > Chordata > Mammalia > Carnivora > Procyonidae > Potos > Potos flavus. Next base: position 105,800,474 of record CM052895.1, on the reverse strand, counting down.
AAAGAGCTTCTGACCCAAGCCTGAGATGTTCTCCTTACCCACGCTAACCGAAGCCTAAGATACAATGTCTTCAGAGAATATTTTACCTGTGAAAGAGGCTTTCATTCTTCTGTCATGTATATGGACAATGAGACAATCTCTATAAATTTGTCTATAAATGAAATACATATAATACACTACACATACTACATATCACCTGTGTTTATGGAGAAAAAACAAAGCCTCATTCACGAATTAGCATTACTAATACTCAAAGCATAATGTCGCTCATATTTCACATCAGAGGTTCACCATCCAGAATATGGATTCTGGCTTATTCTTTTTTAATTAAAATAAAATTCATGTATTATAAAGTTTGCCCCATATTTCAGTATGTTCACAGAATGCAAACATCACTGCTGATTCCTGAACATACTTATCCCCAAAAGAAACCACATGCCCATCTGCAGGCATCCCCGTTCTCCTCTCTCCCTAGCACCTGTCAACCACTTTATCTCTATGGATTCTCCTACTCTGGACATAAATGGGATCATACAATATGGGGCCTTCAATATCAGGCTTTTTTCACTTAGCATAATATTTTCAGGGTTCATCCATGTTGTAGCATGAATCAGTACTTCATTTCCTTTTTATGCCTGTGTAATACTTCTGTATTTCCTTTTTTAAAAAAATATTTCTGTATTTCTGATAGTAGTATTTGTATACAAGTTTTTATGTGAACATATGTTTTCAGTTCTCTATATACCTGGGAATAAAACTGCTGGGTCATATGTTAACTATATGTTTAATTTTTTGAGGAACTGCCAACTGTTTTCCCAAGTGTTTGCACCATTTTACATTCCCAACAGCAATGTATAAGGGTCTCAATTTCTCCATATCCTCATCAATATATTTTTTTTCCTCATCAGTATTTCTTATTGTCTTTTTTGGTTCTAGCCATCCTAATGGATATGAAGTGATACCTCCCTGTGATTTTGATTTGCATTTCTCTAGTGACCAATGGTGTTAAGAACCTTTGCACATGCTTACTGGCCATTTTTATATCTTCTCTAGAGAAATGTCTATTCAAATCCTTTGTGCATATTTAAATTGGCTTTTATGTCCATATTAGTCTGCTAGGGCTACCATAACAAAATACCACAGACCGCATGGCTTCAAGCAGAAATTTATTTTCTCACAGTCTAGAGGCTGGAGGTCCAAGGTCAAGGTTCTCGCAGGCTTGGCTTATCCTAAGGTCTCTATCTTTGCCTTGAGATGGCCATTTTCTTGCTGTGCTGTCACAGGGCCTTCTCTCTGTACACCTGCTTCCCTGATGTCTCTTTTCTTATAAGGACACTACTCATACTGGATTAGGACCTACCCTTCTGACCTGGGCTTGACCTGAATTATCTCCTTGAAGGCCCTACCTCCAAATATAGTTACGTGGGGTCAGGGAGAGGGCTTCACCATCTGAATTTCAAGGAGATACAATTCAGTCCATGACAATGTCTTTTGATTGTTAAGTCTGGCTTATTAAAGGAACAGCCAAGGAAGAAAAACTTCAGCATTGCTCATCATCCATTCCACATCTATTTGTAAAACTTACCAGCTATGTAATGTGAAGATAGTTTCTTGTGGGAAACTTGTTCCTGAACACTGAGAGCTTCAAACGTCCTATGCAAGAAAATTCTGACTGTCTAACTGGCTGGTATTAAACTCTACCTGGTCCCAGTAGGATATAGCGGACAGAAAAAACATCTTAACTCCATCTCATGATCTTTAAGACAATCTAACCAACACGAAATGTGTTAGAAAAGATGGTGAGATTGGTACAGCTATTAAGTAGTACTTTGATGAGAAGACCATAGAATACAGAAGTCCCTTCCCAAAGTACAGCCACCCTCTCCATGGTTTCTTATTGGGGTCACAAACACAAATGCCCATGGGAAAACCAAGGCTCAGTAGTATTTACTGTTAGCTATGCCTTTGGCCTTAAATCTTAATGCAGAAATAGCTGCATGACATGAGACATTTTTCCTAACCTACAGGTATTCCCCACTTTCCCAAGGTTTGCATTATACCACTTCGCTCTTACAAAAGACCTACATTAGTATACTTTCGCTAACCCAAAGAAATCCAAAGAAGATTTTTGCCTTTATCAAAAAAGGTGAAAAGCAAAAATGGCATTCAGTGTTGGTTTTGCATCGAGCCATTCCAGAGGCAGCACAACCCTGAGCGGCGACAGTGGCCCCCCAACTTCCTGCCCCAGAGCCGACACTCAGCCTCCCCGGGACCAAGCTGCCAGGGCTTGAATTGTGTCTGTGAGCATCTGTGCTTTATCTGGAGCTCTTTCATGCATTCGTTGGCAAAATGTGTCCTAGGATATCGAAGAAGTCTAAGAGAGGTTATTTTGGGGGTTTGAGAAAGCTCAAACATTTTCCCATATAAATTAATGGTCATTGCTTCTTCGCTTTACACCGTTTCAACTTACGAAAGGTTCAGCAGCAACGCCCTCCTTCCAGACAGCAGTGAACTTGTCCTTGTGATCGCTTCAGAATAAAACACACCTTGAAGTGTGCCCTCTCCCACTGCCCCCCCCCACCATGTGCCCTTCCCAGCACCTCCAAACCTGAGTCTCAGATGCCTCAGGTATGATTGCAAGGCGGCTCTCCAGATACACAAGAAATGGAACCAGAGAGAAAGAGACTCCTAGCAAAAGAGCACGTTTGATCCTGTTGTTTAGCATGGAGCTGTCCTGGGCCATACCTGGGGCTTTAGCTGCGGGCTGGAAGCACTTTGGAAAAAAAGAAAGAAAGGCACTTGGGCCTCTGATTCTTATATCAAATCAATGTCTCTACCATTCATTCATTACCCCATCTTTACCTTTCTAGGTCACCCACCACATTCCACAGCACGGGAGCGAACAGAAGAGTCCGCCAAACGTTCCTATGTCCAGAAAACGTTTAACCATGGCAAGTGTGCACACAAAATATGAACAATTAGGTCAATATTTTTTTTTTGAGAAGGGATGAAACAAGATTCCATGCAAGGGAAAAGCAAAGAGAATTCCGACAACAATGATGAAAGAGCTCAAGGCAACAGCCCTGTAGCTGGCCAGGAGGGCATGCATCTAGATTGAGGCAGGAGAGGGGCTCTAGGCTCTCTCTAAGGTTTAAAAAAAAAAAAAAATGACAAGGGTACCTGGGTGGCTCAGTGGGTTAAAGCCTCTGCCTTCAGCTTGGGTCATGATCTCAGGGTCCTGAGATCGAGCCCCGTGTCAGGCTCTCTGCTCAGCGGGGAACCTGCTTCCCACCCCCCTCTCTGCCTGAAGATTTTTTCCACACACACAAAAAAAAGACAGATTATTTAATGTTTGGCAATATTGAAAGTAGTATTACATTTCTATTAGGCAGTGAAGGCAAAAATTAGTAATATATATATATATATATATATATAGAAAACTACAGAACAACAACAAAAGTAATTATCGACTCCATGAGCAACAAAGTACAAAAAAGGTAAACTAATAATATCCGAGGTGAGATTAACTATGTGTGATAATTACATAGTCCTATTAAATAATGAATATAGATTGAAGCCAAAATGATAATCAATTTTATTGGGAATGGAGGCAGGAGTGATAAATAAATAAGTTGGGGGGAATGTAAGAGAGCTAAATCATATCCATCTATAATAAGAAATCAAGTTCATGGGGCGCCTGGGTGGCTGTCAGTTAAGCATCTGCCTTCAGCTCAGGTCATGAGCTCAGGGTCCTGGGATCCAGCCCCATGTCAGGCTCCTCGATCATCGAGGGAGTCTGCTTCTCCCACTCCGTCTGCCCCTCTACCCCCTCACCACAACCCCCCGCTCCTGTGTTCTCTCTCTCTCAAATAAATAAACTATTTTTTTAAGATTTTATTTATTTATTTGGCAGAGAGAGAGATCACAAGTAGGCAGAGAGGCAGGCAGAGAGAGAGGGGGAAGCAGGCTCCCTGCTGAGCAGAGAGCCCGATGCGGGGCGAGGCTTTAACCCACTGAGCCACCCAGGTGTACCATAAATAAAATCTTTTTAAAAAATAAAAAAATGAAGAGACATATAAACAGGTGAAATGAATGGACTTTTTTTGAATCCTAATTTAATCAAATCATACTATTACTCAATGTGACATAACTGACAAGACCTACAATGTGGCTATTTTAAAACTGAACTTATAATTTAAAACCCTCCCCAAAAGAAAACACTAGGCCTAGGTGACTTCACTTGTTAGTTCTATTAAGCACTATTGAAAGAAATACCAAATCTAAAGAAACTCTTTGAGAAAAGAGTAGGTAGAAATACTCAACATTTTTACAAATGACCTCGGCATTATCCTGATTCAACAACTACAAGAGGATTACAGACCGATATTCTTCATGAACATAGACATAAAAATCCTTAATAAAATATTACAAAATTGATCAAAAAAGATCTAAAAAGATATTTAGGGTTTATCCAAGAATGCAGTTGATTTGCCATTTGAAAAATAAACGTAATTCATCATATTAACAGGATAAAAGAAAAATTATAAAATCTTCTGAAAGATGCAGAAAATACATTTTCATTTACATTTAACAAAATTTAATTGCCCAGCGACTTCCTCAATTTAATAAAGGACATGTATAAAAAAACTACGGGTGCCATCATACTTAATGGTGAAAGACCAAAAGATTATAATGAGGCAAAAATGTCCATTCTCACCACTTCTATTGAACATTGTCCTGGAGGTTCTAGCCCGTGCAATAAGGCAAGAGATGGAAATAAAAGGCATACAGTATGAAAAGGAAGAAGAAAAACTGTCTTTATGCACAAAGACTTGTTATTATAGATAGAATATTGTAAGGAATCTACGAAAATCTAATTCAACTAATAATTGAAGTATCAAGGTGGTAGGCTACAAGGTCAATACACAAAATGGTTGATTGTATTTCTATGTAATAGTATCAAATTGGAAAATAAAATTTTAAAAACATTCCCTATAATAGCATCAAAAAATATGAAATATTTAGGGATAAACAACAAACATACGGGCAAGACCTATTCACAGAAAACCAAGAAACATCACTAAGAGAAATGAAAGACCTAAAACATGATCACGAATTCAAACATACGATATAGTTAAGATGTTAATTCTTCCCAAACTGATTTGTAGAAATCAAAATCCTAGCAGATTTGTAGATAGAGACAAGTTGATTCTAAAAATATATGGAAGGGCAAGGAAACAAATTAAATTTTTTAAAAAAAAGAAAAAAAATGTATACGGAAGAGCAAAGAAACTAGAGTAGCTCCACAGCTGGTGCAAGGGATAAAATTGGAAAAACTACATTGATTTTTAAGACTAAATTTTTAAGCCACAGTAACTAAGACAGTGTCAAATTGGTATAAGAATAAACATATAGACCAGTGTAGCAGAATACAGAACTCAGGCCTGCAAAGACACGGTAAACTGATCTTCAAGAGGCCAAGGTATATCAAAGGAAAGAACAGCTTTTTCAATAAATAGTACTTGAATAATTGGACATTAAAAAAAAAAAAATGAACCTCAGGGCCCTGACTGACTCAGTCAGTAGAGCATGCAACTCTTGATCTTGGAGTAGTGTGCTTGAGCCCCATGTTAGGTGTAGATATTATTAATAAATACTTTTTTAAATGAACCTTGACCTTTACCTTATACAACACATAAAAATTAACTTCAAATGATCACAGACCTAATTATATAAAAGCTAAAACTGTAAAACTTCTAGAGAAAACACAGAAAATCTTTCTGATCTTAGAGCAAGCACAGATTTCTCAGCACACAAAAAAGCACAACCATAAATACATATACACACACACATAATATTTACTATATATATATGGTATATATATATAAATTAGACTTAATCAAAATTTTAAAATTCTGTTCTTCCAAAGTTATCATCAAGAAAACAAAAAGGTGGGGCACCTGGGTGGCTCAGTCGGTTAAGCGTCTGCCTTCGGCTCAGGTCATGATCCCAGAGTCCTGGGATCAAGCCCCAAGTCGGGCTCCCTACTCAGCGGGGAGCCTGCTTCACCCTCTCCCACTCCCCCTGCTTGTGTTCCCTCTCTAGCTGTGTCTCTCTGTCAAATAAAAAAATAAACTCTTAAAAAAAACAGAAAACAAAAAGGCAAACCATAGATGGGGACAAAATATTCACAATATAAATATCTCGTAAAAAGTGTTTATCCAAAATATAGAAAAAATTCTTATGGCTCAATAATTAGATAACTCAAGTAAAAAATCGGCCAAAGATTTAAAAGGCACTTCCCTAAATATATACAAATGTCACATAAGCATCTGAAAAAATGTTTAACATCATCAGGGAAATGCATATTAAAACCACAGTGAGATCTACTACACATTCACCCAAGTGGTTAAAATGAAAAACAATGACAATATCAAGCATTGACAAGGATATGGAGCAACTGAAACCTTTTAAATACACTGCTTGTCAGAATGCAAAATGGCACAAATACTTTGGAAAAGTTTCACAGTTTCCTCGAAAGTTAGACATACACTTACCATAAGACTCAACAATCCTACCTTCAGGTATTTCTCCAAGAGAAATGAAAACACACTGCCACACACAGACCTGCCACACATATACATAGCAGCTTTATTCATAAGAGATCAAAACTTAGATGTTCATCAACAACCTAGATGCCCATCAACAAACATGAATAGCTATAAATTGTGGTTTAACCATAGAGCAGAATAATATTCAGCAATAAAAATAAAACCTATTGCTGATATACACAATAGCACAGATGAATCTTGACATGGATGGATTTCAAAAGTATTATGCCGAGCAAAAAGTGTCAGACACAGAGTAAATAGTGTATGATTTATTTGAAATGCTAGAAGAATCAAATCTAATTAAGAGTCACAGGAAGAAGTGGTGGGGAACTCACCACAAATGGGCATTAGAGAACTTTTTGGGTGATGGAAATACTCTACATCTTGATGGTAATGGTGATTGTGTGGTTGTTCACATTTGTTAAAACTCCTCGCACTGTAAACTTACAATATAGGGTGCACTTTACTATAAGTAAATTACACTCTTAAGAAAGTTGACAGGATAGGCAGAGAATATAATTCATTTTACATTTTTCTCCTTCTAATTACATCTAGAGTCAATACTGTGGCCTTTCACAATTCCCAGATCTTTGGATATCCTGAACAAATGTTTACATATTGTCTTGTAATTGGCATTATCCATTTCCAATAAAATTTCCATGACTTAAAAAATACGTAAAGTTAGAAAAAAAAATTCCCATTTTGGTGTTTATCTCATGCTTACTTTGAAATATAATTTTCACAAATTTTGTTGGAGTTTGAGGGAATCATGAAATAATACTCCCTGACCCCTCCTGACCTCTGAGCCTCTTGAGAGGCCAAACCGGGCAAATGGAAATTCAGCATATCAGATTAAGGTTTGTACCAATAATGGCCACCTAATAGCTAACCCAGAATTAGACAGACCTGCTCACCAAGGAATGGGTGGTCCTACACAATTCCAGGGCTCCCCCTGCAGAGGCAGAGAGCCTTTCACTGCAAAAGTTATGCCACATCTGGCAAGACCATAAAACACAGGCTTTCTGCAAGCATTACAAATCCCCAGAAAGGGGAGAAAGGTTTGCATGTCCAGTTCTTTATCCTGAACCACCTTTCACAGGGAGTTGGGAGGATCCGAAAAAGGAGCAATCAAGAGTCCTTGCTTAATGGATGTGTAAAGAAGCACCTCGAGAGGAAGCCACCTCTACCCTCTGCCTTCCCAAAATGTAGACCAACATTTCTCAACCTTTCTTCCACCGTGGCACACACAGCAAGTGCACCTACAACACGCATTAAGGCACAATTCACAGTACACTAGCCACAGGGCTACCTACCCCTTCCCTTCCCTTCCAGAGGGCATATTTAAGCGCAAGCGACTAAAGTGACATATTTCATTTTAATTACTTTGGTAATGAGTCAATCACTTACAAATTTCTGTATTTTATTATTGATTAAAAAAAAACAACCCTTACTTTCTCAATCCTAAAATGTCATCAATTACAAAGTACACACCATTGGCTTCATAAAAATCTCTTAGAAAAAAAACCCATTGAATATACTAATTGATTTAAAGATAATCATGGAACCATGGTTCCTGTGTCAACTCACAACTCATGTAGATACATGTATGTCATGAAATCAAAGCTCCAGGATGGCTGGTCCAGAGTCAATTTAGAAAGGCTACTGACTCACAAAGTCTGAAATAAAAAAAGACAAAATTTTCTTACTGCTGGGAAAGGCAGTAAAACAAGCTTTTGACATCACTACATAAAGCATAATTTTCAAACTGAAGAGGCTATAGTGGTCAGTGATAATCATAGCAACCGTAGCTTTCTCAGACAAAATTTTTTTACTTAAGTCTTCACTATAGTTTCGTCACATAACATCAATTTAAAAGCTCTTTACACTAAGACTACTACCAAAAAAAATTTGTACCTAGGCCCCAACTGCAGTAGATCTGGGTTCTGTGATCTGTACCTTGCATGACTTTTCAATGTTTGTGTAGTATTTGTTAGCACATTTAAGATAGATACGCTATAATCTAAAAACCTGTTGTCTAGAGAATAATATATGGATTCTCAAATTATCAGGCATGATCTGGATGTGTAGTGTTCTGACTAACGAGTGTCTATCCCATACAATTTCAAATAAGAATAATACAAATTATATCCAATATAGTGTTTAATGTTATTTCAGAGGGTATATTAAACATCTTTAATTATATCATTATTATAAACATCAACTATTTTTCTTTCCGATTTAGAAGTATTTGTTACTGCAGTTAACAAGCTTAGCAAATGTCTGTGTGTAAGTATTCACATCTTATAAAATGATATATGCATTTTTCTCTTCACACACAGAAGAGTGTTAGCTGAGCCTCTTCTGGGGCATGAATAAATGAGCCGCCTTCCTTCTTCATAATTCATTCTTTTCCCTCCATTTTATGTCTTCCAACTTATGTCTTATATCTGAGTAAGGAAAAGACTAATCTGGCCTACTGATATCAATACAGGAAAAACACTAGGTTCTTTAACGGAATCTCGTAGCTACATGCCCTCCATCCTGGGTCTTGCCTCTTTTAGGGTTGACTTTATGACAAGAAAAACCCCAATTGATAATCATCTGTCCTATAATATCAAAAATAGTGACTCCTCACTTTCAGATAAAGATTACAAAGTTCTCCTACTTTCCTAAACTCAGAAGAAACAGGTTAAATATCTCCAGACTAAATCAAGTTCTTCATAGAAATAGCTAACATTTACTGAGTACATCCTATGCAAGACTCCATCCAAGGTGCTTTACATATTTTATTCCCACATAACAGAGAAATTAAATAAATAAATCTAATTTTTCAAAAGCTAACAACACCAAGAGGCAAATCTTCAAAATGGAGGAAAAAACTATTTATTCACAAATGACACGATAAACAAAAATCCAATACTCAAAACAACATACCAAAGGGTGAATGCTCACTTCTGTAGATGCCCAAGTATCTACCCTGGAAGAATATCCTTTATTCAATGAAATAAAATGTAATTAGTATTTGTTTTTTGGATTACTCTAAAACTAACCTCTCTAACCAGAGCTAACTTTCTGATGTAACTTTGGGGGAAAATACAATACTGCGAAAAAAAAGAGGTAAGCATTCCACTAAAGGAAAAATTTTTAAATCATCTCAGAGGGTGAGGGATGGGCTAGATGGGTGATGGGCATTAAGAGGGGCACTTGTTAGGGTGAGCACTGGGTGTTGTATGGGAGTGATGAATCACTGAATTCTACTCCTGAAACCAGTATTACACTGTATGTCAACTAACTAGAATTTAAATAAAACTTTAAAAAGGAAAAAAAATTATCTCAGAAAAATGACCATTACTCACATGCTCCAACAGGTTAAGGTAAGATTCCTTAAAATAAAATATCTTACTTTCATTTCTAACAAGGATAAAATTAATTTTACAGCAATAATAGCTTCCTGAGTGTCAGAAGTAACAGTACCCAGTAGTCTATATAATTGTACTACAATATATGTAGTATAAAAATAATAATTCACATTAACAATGATGGTTTTGATTTGTGAATATGACTGTGGCCTTTCAATGAAATATTTCTTTAAATATATCCTTCTCTACTCATGTATTGTACCATAGTCATGTTTCAGTTTCTATGTATGTTGTGCCTAAATTATTCATTCACTGGCACTCATTAACAGCCTTACTTTTTTATTTTTAGAAAGATATAATCTAGTTATTTAAAACTGTCATGGTAATTTAATTGAGTAGTTCCAAAAAAGTTATCTAGAAAAGGACTTCCAAACCATCAGCTGGAAAGTTATAAGCAAGAGAAAAATTATTTTCCGAGTTTTTAAGCTTTTAAAAATAAGGAGAAGAAAATACTGCTTTTGACTGGGACAATGCACTAGGACAATTTGTTATGACACATCTATGAAAGCCATTCATTTTTTAAAAATGCACATCTGAAACGTGACCCACCTGTGGAAAGGAACACTATCTACTTTAACAACTAAAAAAATAAGACCATCATTCTGACATCTATCACTATTTTACATATCTAATACTGAAGGAGGCAACTACTATTGTCATAATAATCTTAAAGTCAAAATATAAACACAAATCAGAATTAAGAGAAACTTCGGAAAATGTTTAGAATGTACACATTTGCATGCATTTTCAGCCAAACTATCAAAGATTCCACATATAACCAAATTACTACTTTGAATCAAAAAGAATGTCAAAAATATTCAAGCTTTGTGGCAGACTTACTCTAATGCAACCAGAAAAAAGAAGAGTGAGTAGCAAGAGCAGTATATTTCTAAAATGAAGAAAAGAAATCACCGACTTCGTTTATCATGGAACAAAAGTCAAGTCAGCATTTTTATAACACTGGCCGTCAAGTGATTCACTATTAGAGAATTCACTTTTCAAGTTGTGTCTTTAATGCATTCATTTATATTTTTGGATTAAATTAAGTTTATGAATCAAAAGCCACGGTACTCAGAATTCTAATCTTTAGAAATTTAAATCATAACTTATCAAAGCATAGTCCAAACACTTTACCGTAATTCTACCATTTGGTTTTTATATGCCTCATCTGCAAAACTCATTTTACAAACACAAGTTTTGCTCTGTTCCTCCACAGTTAACGTCCCTACGCCTAAAATTTTAAGTGGTAATCAAAAAGACAGATTCAAAGGATTCCCGCTACTTCATCGGGCTTTGATAAAAACAGAGCCATCTGGTGGTGTAGCCCCGTCTTCCTTCTCATTGACCGTCTCTACAGCCCCAGAAGCCGACACAATAACCATCGTTTTATTTGCTGGAACCGTCTTCTGTTTCTCAGCAATCGCCGCACAAACAGCAACAATCTCATCACTTTCAAAGTCATAGTCAGGAATTGACTTTGGTGAGAAATGGGTTACTTCCACTGA
>CM052895.1:105763527-105788439 GCA_028534135.1 Potos flavus | reverse complement strand
AAAAAAAAAAAAAAAAAAGAAAATGGACACTTTGGTTAAACTGGTTTCCATCACTGTGAATCTCATTTCACATTATCATGTTTAAGTTACTTGACACCAATTATTCTCTCATCAAAATTCCTTATTTATTATTTCTGAGAATTTGATAAACACCTTTTTTTGGTAAATAGAAATAATACTTATCAGAAAAATCTAAGTTATCCATAACTTACTAAAGCCATTGCTAATAAAGTTAAATTCAGGGTTTACCAGTCATTTCATTAGCCTTTAAAGAAACTATTTTTAATTTTTTATTTATTGTTTCTTTTTTCTAACTGTGAAAGGCAAATAAAGCCATGCAAAATCTTAATGACAAACACAAAATCTGGCACTAGCATATTAGATTTGCAAACACTCTAGGAAGTTAGTGGCCAGCCCTGCCAAAACAAAAACAAAAACAGGACGTAACTGTCACAGCCAACTCTCATCTCTTCAGCCTGTGCTACCTAATACCTGAAAAAAATTCTTTTTTTTTAAAGATTTTATTTATTTTGGAGAAAGAGAGAGAGGGAAAGACAGAGGGAGCTCCTCTCAGGCAGACTCCCCACTGTGCACAGAGCCTGACAGGAGGCTCAATCTCACAACCCATGAGATCACAATCTGAGCAGAAACCAAGAGTCAGACGCTTAACCGCCTGAACCACCGGGGTACCCCGTGAAAAAAATATTCTGACTCTAATATAATTGATATTTACAACGGAAAAAGATGTTCAATAAGAACTATGATCTGTTCTATGGCTTACTACCTTTAAGACGTAATTTGCTATTTACTTTTTGCATAGATGTGATAAATGGTTATTTACTTTTTGGCTCAGCTAATCAAAAACACGTCAGAATAAAATTTCATCATTATAATAATCTAACTTCCTTACCAGGACTATCTCTCCTAATCCAAGCTGAGCACGTCCCAAAGTTTGCCAAGACTCCCATGAATGTGGATTTCTCTGGACAGCCATTTCAGCTGCATGTACCGCTGGGAACATTTCATGAAGAGACATTAGGACCTGTGGTGAAAAAAAAGAAACAAAACCTGTCAGTAATATTCATAAACTAGCAAATTACTAATGAATAACCATATGTAAACTTTTTCATTTTTAAAAAAATATTTTTAGTCTGGTAAATATAGCACCTCAATGGTTTTGACCCACTCCTTTGCCATGCAGGGTCAGGAGTGACTATTTTTCCTATTTCTAAAATAACTATGAAAATATAAACTATCCCCTTTTCAGTTATTGAACTCTCTTGCCCATCAGTTAAAATAAGGTGGTCATGATCTAGCCATGGTGGCTCAGAGATACTTGAACTTTTAATTCCACTTCTGATTATTCTATTCACAATGTGGTTTTCAGGGGACCCCACGTTTTACTGTAAAATGAGGTAAATTTTAATTTGTTCAACCGCCCATCCTACCAACAACTTTCTGCTACAGAAATCATTTAAATGCTCCATAGGCCTCCCCACAACTGGGTTCTTCAAACCATACAAAGCAGAAAAAGAGGGAGTTCCAGACCCTTCCACTTCAGTCTATGGAAAAGGGCGAGATTTTACCTATCATCTTTGGGACCATTCACATTTCACAAGATTTGTAACACAACTATCATTATTAGATTACAAATTAAACAATTCATTTCATACAGTTCACCACAAACACTGTCTTTAATATATACATAGTCAAGATTGAAACTTAAAGACTTAACCAAATGAAGGTCCTCACAGCACTTCATTCAGCGGGCATTTATTTATTTGGGGTTTTCTTAGCTAAACTAAAATCAAAGCTGATAAAGAATGTGCCTCATGTTTTAGATCACCATCTGAAAGGTATCTGTAAGGTGTGTAGATCAAGGCTGAATCGCAACTATTCCCTGCCAAAAATATGTTTGATACTCCGTTAGAGATTTTAAAGTCTTTTGGATAACTTAATCCAAGTGCTCAGAGATTTTCTTTATGGATTTTCCCACAAAATAATAGAAATGTATTTTTAAAATTCAAATGTTATTTCTAAACTATTAATAAATTGAGTCTATTCTGACCTTTTGCTAAGGACTAGGCCATTTTTAGAGAAATATCATCATTTAGAGTCCAATGATCCTCATTCTGAAGAAACAAAACTATTGCTCAGTTCACTACAATTAATTTCCAAGGAAAGCAAACACATTTCATTTATTTAAGAAATCACCACTGACTTCCTAAAAGATAGCCATCTGTTCATATCTTACCATAGGTTGAACTAAGTTAACTTCACTGTGAAAATAAATGAATTTCTAATGTCATGCAAAAGGCAGAGCCATAAATAATACGGTGATAATATTTTATCACCCAGGGCCCACTAATAATAACATGGTAACATATTTTGGAAAAGAAGTGTTGAAAAAATTTGAAGACGACATACTTGAAAAAGAAAATGGAAAGAAATGCCATTTTGGTTCATTACTGTTCCCCAAACACGTATGAACACAACACAGTGAGATTCCATAATGAAAGTGAAATTCTTCATAATCATTACCTGTGATTTCATCTCATACAGGGTGGCATCATCTGGGGTTAACTGCAGTGCTTCATCCCATTTTTGAATTGCCTCTCGATATCTGTGGTTAAGTTACATTAGTATCATATTTTTAATAAGGCCTTGAGAGTACATGACCAAATTTTAAAATCAGGTACTAAGGAATACTTGTATATCAAGAAATAGCTCTATTCAAGAACCGACAATAATAAAATGTTACAAAAGCAAGAAAAACTAAGAGATAAAGGGAAAGGACAGCAAAAGAGAAAAAGACAAATATAAATGGTAGAGATCTTAGAAATCTCTCTCCAATTTTACTTTCTGGGCTGAGAAATCACTACCAAAATATCCCCTTTTTTTCATCAACCTCAACGTGTCTGCAAATGTCATACCTGTCACAAGTATTACAAAGGACTTTTCTGAGGAATTTACAATCCAGTTGCAATCCTGGACTCTACTGAAACAATCTAGCTGACCCAGAACACTTTAAGAAGTTGCCTGGTAACTGTGTAAAGACTCTTCAGCTTTGGGGCGCCTGGGTGGCTCAGCTGGTTGAGCGTCTGACTCTTGATTTTGGCTCAGGTCATGACCTCAGGGTCATGAGATTGAGCCCTGCGTCAGGCTCCGCACTCAGTGGGGAGTCTGCTTGAGAATTCTCTCTCCCTCCCTCTTTCCCTCTGCCAAATATAACCGGCCCCCTGGCTCGCACTCTCTCTCTAAAATAAATAATTAAATCTTAAAAAAAAATAAAAATATTCTTCAGTTTTAAGTTTCCTTGTCTGTAAATTCTATGAGCTCAGGAACTATAATATCTTTTCATCACTATTAATACAAGTGAAGCTTATAAAAAAATGGGTCAAATGAATGAAAAACAGCTTAGAGATGGTGATTTCCACTACCATTTTTCCATTGATGTCCTCCTAGTCAGGTTTTTCTTGTGAGCTCCAGAGCCATATGGTCAACTGGCATCTCCGCAAAGACACTCACTGCAAACTCATCCTGCCTAAAACTGATCTTAGCATGCCACGTGCCAGATTTGCAGAAGCACTGCAGCACTTTCTTTTTTAAATAAAATTAAGGAATAGCAAAGTCCTACATGTTATCCCAAGCAGGTATTTTCACAGCGTCCTTCACAAGTGGTTAACTCATGTATATGTGACTATTTCTAGAAAGAGAAAGTCCTATTTACCAGAATATATCTTCCATGACAATGAGCTGAAACTTTCTATTCTGTACCTTTCCCCAAGAACTACTAATTCTGCTTTCTCAAGCTAAAGAGAAAATATGTAACCCACTAGTTTTAATTCTTGGCTACACCAGAATGATCTAGGAAGATTCTGGAAGGAAAGAAATACACACCACACACATACAGAGCTGGTCCTAGCCTCGGCTCAACTAAAACAGATATTCTCAGAGGAGGGCCCAGGCATCTATGTTTTTTGAACCAGGAAATGCTAATAAACACCAAGGTGGTGAACCATTTGATAATATCTTTTATAGCATATTAAGACCTATCATGTGCTATCTTCCATGGAATCACTCATTGTTACCTGTTTTCCAGACTCTTCATTTCCTCTGTATGTGTTCTTCTGCATAATTTCCTACTTGAATATGTGAAGATCCAAACCAAATATAACAACCAAAATGTGGGCCAATATGCACTGATTATTATTTACAAAGAGGACAGTGGAGTAAAGAAATAAACGGACATTTGGGAGAAAATGCAAAGCTTGAAGAACATAAAAAAGTGCATTCTGTTTGCACCTTGCTAGAGAGTTCCTTGACTAGCAAGGAATATGGATGGGCAGTGCCGTTTCCAGGGGTCTCATGCCATCTTGGTTAGCTAGAATTGCCTAATACACTTCAAAGTAAGCCATTTAGGGTAACTTTTCAGGTACCATCAAAATTCTTATTTATGAATTCCCTCTATTAAAACACCATCAACTGGGGCACCTGGGTGGCTCAGTCGGTTGAGCATCAGACTCTGGATTTCAGCTCAGGTCATGATCTCAGGGTCGTGAGAACAAGTCCTGCGATCAGAGATTCTCTGTCTCTCTCTGCCCCTCTCCACCCTCCCCCTCCTCTCGAAAGTGCCATTCTTACAGTCCTTCTTTCCCAGCCCCTCCCCTCCACATAAAGTAGCCTCCTTTAAGCAAAACATAATTTTTAAAAAGAATGGTGGCAGAGAAAGGATGTCAGGACCTCACCTGGTACTCAAGTCAGCAAAGGAGAAGATGAAAAGGAACTTAGAAGGAACGAGAAAGTCTGAACTTTACTGATGGACTCAAGGGAATAAAGACCGCAGCTTGCGGATAAGAGAGAAAGGGAAGGAGGAGGAAGGCCAGATCTGCGGATTCCAGTGGGCCTCCTCCTTCTCTGGCCCGCACGTGTACACCTATTACAGCAGCCGAAGACCGCAAATCTATGCTGGCAACGAAAACACGTGGTCGGTTTACATGAAGTGTTTGATTGTTTTTAATACAAAATGTTCTTAAATCAGGTCTTCCTTGTATTCTATACCTGAGTAAATGACACTTGTTTTGATATAATTGTTTTGATATAAAGAATTATTTCCCAAATACACAGAGAAGAATCAGAAAATATAGGAAACCGCGCACACACACCCATATCCCCCACACAGAAATTAAAGACAACAACCATAGTTAATATAGTTAACATTTTATTGTATATTCTTCCAGTTCGTTTTAATATATATCACACATATGAAACATTTTTTTATGTCTTTAAATTATCAAGTGCTTCTCTCTGTAGCATAATCCTCAGAGACTGATTACTACTGTTTCAATACAAAATTCATTCAAATGGATCCTCTACTGTTAGACATTATACTTAAAAGCTGCTAAGAGAGTAAATCTTAAATGTTCTCACCACACAAAAAAAAAATTATGTGGTGATGGATGTGTCAATTAACCTTTTACCGTGGTAATTATTCTGCAATATATATGTTTATCAAACCATCACATTCTATACCTTAAACTTACTTACATGTTATACATCATTTATATCTCAATAAAACTGGAAAAAATTATCCTTTGGCCATTACAACTACCTTTATGGAAGGAAGTGGGCCATGAATAATTGTTGAAGAAGGAAAACTGTATTTTAGAGGTCAAATACACACATATTATACTTGATATAAAACTGACTAGAAATGAGATCCCTTTATTTTTTTTATTTTTTATTTTTGTTTTTCTTTTTTAAGATTTTATTTATTTATTTGACAGAGAGAGATCACAAGCAGGGAGAGAGGCAGACAGAGGGAGAGGGGGAAGCAGGCTCCCCGCTGAGCAGAGAGCCCGATGTGGGGCTCGATCCCAGGACCCTGAGATCATGACCTAAGCCGAAGGCAGAGGCTTTAACCCACTGAGCCACCCAGGCGCCCCTGAGATCACTTTAGAAGGAAGGATGATATAACTTAAGCTATCATTCTCATTAATTTCCTTTAAGAAAAAAGCCAATGAGGGAAGAAAGAAATATTATATTATTATATCTTGTATTATATTAATATTACCTATTAATAATATTAATGTTATATCAAATATTATATTTACTATAATATACATCTATACTCCTCCCCTTCAGATTTTCTATTAATATGACCTGCTGGGGCTCCTGGGTGGCTCAGTAGGTTAAGCATCTGACCTTTAAAACCCACCTGTTATTTGGTAACAACATATAAAAAAAAAAAAGGAAAATATGTCTTTTTTTTTTTTTTTTTAAGAGAAAGAGAACATGCTCATTGGGGAAGGTGGTGGTGGAGGGGGAGGATGAGACAGAGAATCTTACACAGAATCTGTGCTGCCCCATGCTGGGCTCAAACTCAGGATCCTGAGATCATGACCTGAGCCAAAACCAAGAGTCAGGCACTTAACCAACTATGCCACCCAAGTGCCCCAAAATATATACAATGAAAAGCAAATCTTGCCTTCACTCCTGTCCTCTGGTCTATTAGATCATTTTCCCACAGGCAACCAGTTACCAGTTCCTTGATATCCTGCCAAAGATAATCTTTAGATTTATAAGCATGTGGACCTATGTATCTTTTAAAACATCACAAATGGTAACATTCTAAATATACACACCATTCTCTCCCTTGCCCTTTTTACTTACTATATCTTGGAGATAATTTTGTATTATTATGTGTAGAACTGCCTTAAAAAAAAAAAATGGCTGTACAGTAGATCTCTTACTATCCAGACTCTTACTTTCTAAAACCGGGAACCAGAAAGATTTAGATTTTACACAGCTTTAGAGTAAATTTTAATCACTTGTCCTGATTATTTAAATTCTTGATAAAAAGAAAAGTAGCATACATTAAAACACTACTAAACTCAGAAGCTTTATTCCAAATATAGTTGATTCTCATTCCCATAGTCATGTTCTATAAAGTTGCTGTAAAGACTGAATTAGCACATACTGAATCATTGCTCATAGGGAAAACACAGGGTTCAGTTCCTGCAAACCCCTGGTCATATTTTTATCAACTGATCAATATACAGCCTTATTTTATGTGTTTCTGTTTAAAGACATCTTATTTAATATATATTTATGATTCATTAACATTGAACTCATGGCCAACAGCACTGTAACTCATGCCTAGACAAAGCTTACTGAACACACAGTAACACACATTTTCTCTGTAAAATCTGTGATCATTCACATCACAGCCTTCTTGTCCTTAGGAACATTAGACAGCACTTCTGAACTACAATTGGGGGCCGTTTTAAACAGCAAAACTGCCAACAAAAGGCACGTTTGTGTGGAAAATATAAGTTAGACCACAAAAAGAACACTTGTTTACAGTATAAAAGCTGGAACAAGAAAACACAGTTGCATCTTGTTTGACTCATCTGAGAACAGCCACAGCAGGCACTCAAATTTTTCTCAGCTCTGTGTATGTCCACTAAATGCTTGTGAAAGCACCATGAGAATTGATTTGGGGATTACCAATATACTTTAGTGAGTGGGGGAACTCATAAATGCAGAATCCAGGGTCACCTGGGTGGCTCAGACAGTTAAGCATCTGCCTTCAGCTCAGGTCCTGGCATTGAGCCCCACATAAGGCTCCCTGCTCAGCGGAGTTTGCTTCTCCCTCTCCCCCCCGCCTCTCTCCCATCTCTCCCCCTGCTCATGCTCTCTCTCTCTCCCTGCTCGTTCGCTCTCAAAATCTTTTTTTAAAAAATGCAAAAAAAATGCAGAATCCATGAAAGAGGGTTTACTGTATTTAAGAAGAAACGTTATAGCATTTTTTCTATACCAAATAGAATGTAACTAGCCACAAATGAGTATCACTTTCCACTAGTATCATGACAGATTTCTATTTGATTTCTATCACACAATTTTACATCCTTATATGGAAACATCAAGACAAATTTAAATGCTACTTCTATCCCACATTGGATATAGGGATTACTTAAATTAAAAAAAAAAAAGAAGAAGAAGAAGTTTTCTAAAAGCTATTTCTTTTCTTTTCTTTTTTTTTTTTTTAAGTAGGCCCCACACCCAGTATGGGGCTTAAACTCACAACCCTAAGATTAAGAGTTGCATGCTCTACCAACTGAGCCAGCCAGGCGCCTTCCTTAAAAGCTATTTCTATACAGCTATATTTTTAGCAAATCCCTAGCTAATATTAACATTCATAATTTTATTTCCTCATTAAAAACTATGTCATCAAAAACTTTAAAGTTTTCACCTTATTTTATATTGTATTTTTAATAACATTTACAAAAATAGTGCCCAAAAATGTTTCATGATAGAAATAACTTTTCTGGCTCAGTTTATATTTTCTTATTGCAAGTGGCTTTCCTTTGTTCAGAATATAATATTTGAAATTGGAAGTTTAGTTTTTGGGGCGCCTGGGTGGCTCAGTGGGTTAAAGCCTCTGCCTTTGGCTCAGGTCGTGGTCTCAGGGATTGAGCCTCACATTGGGCTCTCTGCTCAGCGGAGAGCCTGCTTCCCCCTCTCTCTCTGCCTGCCTCTCTGCTTACTTGTGATCTCTCTCCTCTTTTCAAATAAATAAATAAAATCTTTTTAAAAAAAAAAAGTTTAGTTTTCTCCTTTGATTTTGTAAGAGCTTTCACATAGACATTACAATGATATTGAAAGTAGTTTTTGACAGATTTAATTTGAGTGAAAGCTGTGTGACTTCCAATGAAGGTAAATCAAGTTCCAACTTTTAGACAATGATCAATTTTCTGAATTAAACCCCCTCAAAATGGTTAAGTTATTTTGAGTTTCTCTGTCTAGAATTTGGAGTAGCACTCTGAAGAAAGCAAGGACAAAATAATGTGTAAGTAATACAATGAAAATTTGTCATAAGGAACCTAATTTCCATAGCTTAAGATAAGCTCAGAAAGAAAAAAGAAAAGGCAATAAAAGAGAAAAAACATACTTCCTAATCATTGCATATGTTCTCAAGACATACATATTTAGGAGAAGGGGAAGTGGGTTGGGAAGAAGTGCTGAGATGATGCCCAGACCAGAATCCCTGTGTGATTCTATCAGGCAAGGGACAAGTCAGACGTATACTTTAAAAATAAATTCTAAACTGCTCTGAGTTTTAGTCACTATTGCTTATTGAAATTATGGTGACACAGGATTAGGTCAAGTCAAAAAAGCCCACGTTCAGTAACAGTTTAAACTTCAACTATTTACTTACACAAAAGAACAAACATATCTTAGAAGTGCCTAATTTATTATAGACAAGAACAAACAATTTAGGGTGGATCAATTGCCTCTGGAAACAGTAGGAAGGAGCTCTGAAATTACATCAAGGTGGACACACACTGCATAAAAGGTCATTTTCCAAAGCAAATTAAAACAATGATGTTAACTCCTACCTAGTGCAGGATGTTTCTTAGTTGTTATTGTACTGAAAGCAATTGCCCTCTTCTCCTCCTTGCCATACTAGACAACCTGTTTTCTAAAACAAGTAAAAAGTCACAATTTTATTTTTTTTAAAGATTTTATTTATTTATTTGACAGAGAGAGAGATCACAAGTAGGCAGAGAGGCAGGCAGAGAGAGAGGAGGAAGCAGGCTCCCCGCTAAGCAGAGAGCCCGCTGTGGGGCTCGATCCCAGGACCCTGAGATCATGACCTGAGCCAAAGACAGAGGCTTTAACCCACTGAGCCACTTAGGCACCCCAAAAGTCACAATTTTAATCTCTCAATTTCTACTTCAGATATAGAGATGATTAAAAATTATTTTACCATCTATATTATCCACTCATGGAGCATACACACAAATGTCACAGAATAAAATTCACTAGAAATTAATTCTAGTATCACGGAATAACTTGGATCAAATTAAAACATGTAAATAAATGGGCAGGACTAGAGCAAGTGGCCTTATTTGAATGACAAATATATGACAAAATCACAAATTATGCAAAAGGCAAAATAATAAATAGAACTCCCTTCTCTATCTAAACCCCATCAACTTGCTTTCCTGGCTCCTCAGAGAGGCTCACTCTGACCCCCTTGCCTTAATCATCCTTGTGAAAATTGGCTCATGATACCCTCTTATTTTTCTTTACAGAACTTGAAACTTTACATTTATTTCTGTGTTTGTTAAATCAGAAGCTCTATGTACCCCCAAGATACATGCAGCTGTAGCACCTAACACAACGGGACCTAACACATATCAATAATTTCCCGTGTAGACACGGAAGTGGTAGACAGTCTTTGTAGGATAAACAAAGACAATATGGCCCTGACCACGAAATAATTGCCACTGCCTAAGTCATAGTCTTAAATACCACAGTTAAGAATGTAGTCTTAAGAGTCCTAAGGCGTTTCAGCATATTTGGATGATTTAGCAATAAAAATAATGAATGCCTTTGTCCTAAGAAAGATACATTATCTGAAAAAAGAGAATCCTAATAATCACTGAAGACTTTCTGGTGTATAAGCTAAATATAAAAATCCTAAAGTATTAACAAATTAAACCCAGCAACTTCTTAAAAAGTATAAAGTTCACATGACCATGTAGGATACACCTCGGAAAAGCATAAGAAAAACTCGTATGTAACAGATAACAGAGGGGGAAAAAGTATATGACACTCAACAATACTTAACACCCATTTCGGCTCTTTATAGCTATTCCCTACTATGTTTTTAACAAAAAGTATATATATCACAGAAATTTAGTTTCATGGTGCAATTATCCACTAAGCTTTAATGATACTATGTCTAAAAGCAGTTACTTTGTCACCTAAAAAGAGAGCAAATTATGGGTGACTTCCGGCCTATCTCTAAATATTTCCAAATGTTATTTCAGACACGACATGAAAAACTTTGGAAATCTGCTATGTTCCAGTCTCTGAGAAGTTAAGCTATTCCTTCATAATAATCCTCCTACTCATAATAGTCTAAGAAATGGAGTAGTAGCAAATTCTGTAGGACTTAAAACTAGTGAATCTATTTCTTCCAGTATTAGCTTATCAGTCCAATCTTTTTTCTACTACCCTCCCACCCACACCTCTGCTCCACTCAGCTGCATATGTGCCCAGTCCCCACCCACATATCATGCCATTCTTTGTTCATGGGGGTCCCCCAGTACACATATGCATATCTAAGATTTCCTTCCTCCCTCTCTTCACTATTCAAAGGCTCGCTCTCCTCTAAGACCAAGTTAAAATTCTGTTCTTCATGAAGACCGTACCACTTACCTGACCATGTAGCATCACTTGAGTTCCTGAAGTACTTTATGTTTTACAAAGTACTTTCAATACCATCACTTAATAAGCAATTATTCTCACAAAAAGTCCATTCCCTTAGTGCTCATAAAAGTCCTCCAAGATATGCATTTCTTGTTCTCATTTTACTGAAGGGGAAACAAAGGTAGAGAGCAGCTACGGGACCAGTCCACAGGCACATGGTATTAATCCTGTGAAAACCAGGAAGCTAGCTCTTAGAGTTACAAGACTAATGTTTTTCCAATTACCCCAATGCTTTCTCCTACTTCATTTTTCTCTAATTTTTCCATGTATTTTTGTCTTCTCTTCACTAATGAGTTCAGGGACCAAAGGGTAGATTCACCTGTACTCTCTACAACACCCAAAACATGGCCAGGCACACAGAAGGTGCTAATATCCCAGATTCTATCTACCTATCTTACCTTCTCCGAGAGACGTCTTGGAAAGCAGCAAAGAAAAGCATGAAAGACATAAAAAGTGGAGGCAAGAACTAGCCTGCTGAAAATACATTAAAAAAAAAAAAAAGAAAGAAAGAAATGAAAACAAATTTTACCTTAAAAGTAGCAGATACCTTAATTCTTACTTTATTCCATCTTACCATTCCAGGTATAGAAGTTACAAGAAATCCCAAGACTAGGGGAATGGGAATATGGGTAGAAAGAACTAAGAGATTAAAATTCTAGGTAGAGCAGAAGGACTTTAAGACGCTGGGATGTGTGAGGTTTCAGAAGTCCATTGCTTTAAAGAAGGGGCTGGTCCGGAGACCAAAGTCAGTACAGTCAGCACCACATAAGGAGTATTTCAGGCTTTGTGGGCTACACAGTCTCTGTCACAACTGCTCAATTCTCCTGTCGCACAAAAATCAGCCACAGATAATACATAAACAAAGATGCATGCTTGCGTCCAATAAAACTTTATAAAAACTGATTGTGGTGTGCCAACCCCTGCATTACTTGGTCCAACCACTTAAAATGTCACATTTGTCAAATGTCCTTTTCACTTTCAGTCCTATTTTCTGCCTAACTCAACCAAGAACCATTATCACCCCACGGCAGGCATCTATATCAACTCACAGAGGCGGTTCTGGTTGTCATTGTGACTTAGAGGCACTAGTGACAAGGGTCCGGGGATGCTGACATCCGGCAAGGCAAGGGGCAATCCTCATCAACAAAGACCTGTCCTGCCCAAAATGCCAACAGCACTGTTCCTGAGAAACAGGGCAGCCTCCCCCCTACTCAAGCTGCTTCCATTATCACAAAGTACAAAATGAGAAGTTCAAGATAACACTGACCATCACTAGTTCTGTTTTCTCTTTTCATTAGGCAGCACGTATACACAGGAACCCATACAAACGTATACATGTACAAACACAGGCCCACAGATTTGAGGGGAAGAAAAAAAAAAAGGCCACTCCACCCCCTCAGTGGTGCTGCTTTTATTTTGAAGGCTTTGCTAAGTGAAATGTGCTTTATGCCCACAAGACCCGCAACGGTTTGAAGGAAAAAGTGAGCTAATTTCCACCAACTGAAAAGCAGCAGCAACTGGTGGGCATTTACTTCACTCTCCGAAGCTTATTGAATTCCCTCTCCTCCCTCATTTTTCATTTCTCTCTGATATATTTCTCCTGGCCTACAAACAAAGGGTGCCACCGCCCAGTTCCTCCGTTTTTGGATCACAGGAAACTTGGCACCCAATAAATCGATGGTCTCTCATAACTTCTCCAGCATATCTCTTAATTCAACTTCAGTTTGGAACAGACGGAACAGACACGGCCCTACTGCAGCTGTTGGATAGGAAGCATTACAAGATAAAAACTTGGTTTAAAGTCACTGTGGTTAATAAGTGACCAAAGTCTGATTCAGCCAGTTTAAAGACAACCATAACTGTGTGCCGGTGAGCTAGCGCTAAGGGAATGGGCGCAGGGATCGCACTGGGCAGGATGAGGTAAGCCCCACACCGAGGGGGAGAACAGCTGGTGCTCAAGCCAAGCAAGTGAGCACACTCATTTATCAGACAGAAATGTCAAAGTGTTTAACTACTTTGCTCCCAATTAGATTTCTAATTTACTACAGCTTCAAGCTTAATGAGCTCTACAGTTATCAGCTTGTTCATTTGATAAATATTTATTAAGCATCTCCTCTGAGCCAGGTAGTTTTCTAGGTACTGAGGATGCAACATTCAACAAGATATAAAATGACCCTACTATTTTTCTAGATCTTCCATTCTGGAATGTTTGCATGCAGGAAGAAGGCAGAAAAAGATAACAAACCTAAGTTAAAATATGATGAGTGTAGATTAAAAAAGTGGAGGGATGTGAAAGGGAGTGACTAGATGGCTACTCAAATGTATGGTCAGAAAAGATCGCTCTAGAAAGGCATTTGAGCTTTGATCTGACTGACAAAAAGCGGTTAACTAACTGAAGATCTGGAGAAAGTTCATCCCAGACGAGAAAAGCCCAAGCCAAGGGAGGGCCAAACACCTCATGTTTTGAGGAAAGGAAAGAAAACCAGCATGGCTGTAGGAGGAGGAGGAAAGCAGATGAGAGGTACAAGAGGCAGACTAAAGCCACAATCACTTAGGAACTAGGCCATGGTTACAAGTGTGGCTTTAATCACATGCATGATGAGGAATCTATAGAGATTTGATACAACACACAGACAAGATTTACATTTTGAAAAGATCAGTCAGGCCCAGGGAGGAGAACAGTCTGTAGAGGTATAAGAATGAGCACAGGAAAGCCATTAGGAGACCACCGGAATGATCCAGGTAAGAGATGAGAGTAGATTAGATCAGGATGACAGCAGTGAAAATAGAGAGGATAAAAAAGATTTAGAATATGTTTAAAAAATAAAGTCAACTTAACCTGGAGATGAGGAGCAAAAAAAAGAAAAGAATCGAGGAGGACGTCTTAGCTTGGGTTCCCTGGGAAACAGAGCTTGAGGCCTAAGCTCACTCTTTGTGGGGACAGGATCCCAGGGAAGGAAGAGCGAGGGGCAAAAAGAGAAGTAAGGCAGGAAAGGGGGAGAATAAATACAAGGCATCTGCTAAGCTGGCAACAGCTTCAAACACAGATGACTGCTAATCTTGTAAAACTTCTTCAAAAGACTGTATAAAACCTGTGTGTCTTGGAAACTGTCCAGTGAGAAGAAGGGAAAAGAATTCATCTGCCGGTTCCCTTCCTTACCCTGTCTCCCACCAAGTTCTACCCCACAAGGTTTTAACCCTTCACACTTCTCAGTGTGCGACTCACTCCTTCCAGAGCACCTACAGGTCCAATCTGGCCAGTGTCAAGGTGTGACGGTCTTGGATTGTCACGCAGCACCATGAAGGCGACCTCTCTGGTCTGTAGCAACAGCAGCAGCTGCCAGGGCTTTATGGCCATAAGAACAGCGTGAGGGGCAGGCAGTCGGGGGTGCCTGGGGCCAAGTAGCTCTGCATTGGCACAGAAACCCACGGAGCTGACTCTGGGTTTTAGGCTTAAGTACTGGAGTAAATGGTGATGCCTTTTACTGACATGGGGAAGACTAAAAAGTACCAGATGTTTGCAAGAAAAATCAAGAGTTCTGCTTAGTACATGTTCAATTTGAGATATGAATCAGACATCCAAGTGGGTATAAAGTAAGCACTGGAGATGGAAGAGTCTGGAATTCAGGTGGGAAGACAGCACTGTAGACATATTTGGCAGTCATTGGTATAGAGAGGGTACTGAAAGCAGGAGACTATATACGTTTAAGAAGGGAAAAAAAGGATATAGAAAAGAGAAGAAGTACTTCCTAAATACTGTGGCCCACCAATGTTTAGAAAATGAACACAAGAGGAGGAAGCAAAGAAGATTAAGAAGTAGACAGTGAGACAAAAGACAAACCAGGAGTGTGGTGCTGTAGATGAGAGAGCAGTGCCTTTAGGAAGAGAGGGGTCGACTATGCTGAAGGATGACAGGTACAGTGAATGACAACAGAGACAGGATGACCAGAGGTCATATAAGCTTCACAAGAGTGGCTGCGGGGGACCAGTGGGAATAGAAACCTGACTGGAATAGACCCAGAGGATGATTCATCAAGAAATGGAATTTGTGGTGAAAGGGGAGCGAAGAAATGGTAGGGCATGTGCAGGCAAGGGAAGCTTTTTATTTTTTATTATTTTTTAAGATTTTATTTATTTATTTAACAGAGAGAGAGAGATCACAAGTAGGCAGAGAGGCAGGCAGAGAGAGAGGGGGAAGCAGGCTCCCTGCCGAGCAGAGAGCCCGATGCGGGGCTCGATCCCAGGACCCTGAGATCATGACCTGAGCCAAAGGCAGAGGCTTTAACACACTGAGCCACCCAGGCGCCCCAAGGGAAGCTTTTTAAATGGTTGTTATCAAGGTATGTTCGTACATGAGTGAGAAGAAACCAAAAGAGAGGAACAGATGACATCCAAATGAAGATCAGGGTCATTAAACAGATCCATGCTGACGTCAATAAAATGCGTGCCATGCAGCCAGACTGCCCTCATGTTCACTTTGATAGGTATACTTTTCTAGACAAGAGATAAGATTCACGGTAAATTCTAATTATAGTTCTGCTTCACACACAAACACACTAATTCCCACAGAGGAAAATCAGACAACTTAGCTACATAATCAAATATCACCATCTAGTGGTTGAAACATTGAAAGCCAACATATCAAAGTTCGGACTCACACTCCTGAAAGGTATATCCCGATTAGTAACAATTCTAAAAAAGGTGTTTGCACCAAATAACTTATAAAAAATCTTAATATTACATGAAATGTACCAATCAATAAAAAATCCTTAAATATAATAACTGAAGTACATTTATTGAATGTGTCCGAGGTGCTAGGTGACATGTTAAGCTCTTTCACATGGACTTGACTTTTAATCCCCCAGCAGTCTATGAGAGAAGTCTTATCATTTTACACATGAGGAAATTGACACTTAAAAAGTTAATAATCTGCCAAAGTTTTACAGACAGGCATGATAAAGCTAAGATCTGAACAGAGGTAAGATGACTTCAAAATCCACACTCTTAATCACTATGCTTACAATACTATCCCTGTGCATCAAAATTACATGGTGTTTGGACAGAAGAGAACACCAGTTTTTGGTTACAAAGAATCACAAATGCTATAAGGTAGAACTTCAGATCTTAAAAACCATTCGATTGCAAACCAAAGTTTTGTAAGAGTAGTTAGTTACTAATGAAGTAAACTGACAGCAGGAGCCTATAATGCCAAAAAATCGTACCGCCTTTTGAGGATGACATTAACACACTTGGATTGTGCTATATTTCATGTGTTCAGATCACACTCTAAGTGCTAAATAAAACTAAATGATAAAATATTAAGTACAAAAACAGAAAGACAGAAGAAAGAAAGAAAAGGAAGGAAAGAGGGAGAGAGGGAAGGAAGGAGGGAAGGAAAAAAATCATGAGAGGAGACAAAAGCTTGTATCCTAGGAAGTAGAAGTAGCTCCCTCTTCTTCATCAACCTTTCTCCCTTCCTCCATCTCTAGCAAGTCCTCCAGAAGCATTCCTACTTCTCTACCATTCTAATGATTAGTACTCATGCCAAGTTCAAAGCTGTTCCATATTTTGACACACTTAATCTTTATCATCATTTAAAAACAACAAAAAAAATAAAAAAGGTGACATGATTTTATACAACCTCTGAGATGCTAACTTGAGGAGGTGAGATTCTAACTCGAGAATCAGTAATATGTACAACTGCAAAATTTCCCCCCGCCCCCATTTCCAGACTGGGCTTCCGCCACTGCTCCCAGAGCACAGGAAACAATTTAAAGGCTAACACAGTGACCCTGAGACAATAACCCAAGCTGAATCAAGACTCGGATGCTAAAATGACCGAGATGCCCGGGTGCCCCTAATTTTTTGTTATCAAATTTACTGGAGTATAATCTAGATGCCAAAACGTGTACCCATTTTACGCATGCCCTTCAATGAGTTTTTACAAATGTATACACCCATGTAAATACCACTACCGTTCATAACAAAGAACATTTTTATTAATCCAAAAAGTTCCCTAGGCCCTTTTGCAGTCAACCCACCCCAATTTCTGGTTCCAGACAAACACTACAGACTGGAGTTCCATTTAGGGATTTACATAGATGGAATCAAAAAGTAATGCCCTTTTTCTGACTTCTTTCTCTGAACATGATTTTTGGATGCACCAATCACTCCTTTTCATCACTCAATGGGATTGTCACTATAGATTAGTCTTTAGAAAGATTTATATAGATGAAACAGGTAATATACACTCTGATTTCTTTCTCTGAGCATAATAATTGTTGGATGCATTAATCATTCCTTTTCATTGCTCCATAGGACACTACTGGACGGATATACCACAATTTATTTATCTATTCACCTGCTGTTGGACATTTTGATTGTTTCCCCTTCATGGTCACTATGAATAATACTACTAGGAACACCATTAGGTAAGTCTTTGAGTGAATATATATTTTCCTTTTTCCTGAATAAATATCTAGGAGGGAGCAGACTGCCAGACTGTGTGGTACGCTGTATGTTTAACTTTAGAAGAAATAGCCAAATTGTTTTCCAAAGTAGTAAAACTGTTTTACATTTTCATGAACAATGGCTTGAAATTTTGAGTTGTTCCACATCCTTGCTTGATATCGTCAGTCTTTTCCATTTTAGCATTCTAGTAGATACATAGTAGTATGCTGTGGTTTTCATTTGAAGTTTTCTGGGGACTATTCATGCTGAGCAGCTTTTCATGTGTTTACGGGCCATTCATGTATCTTCTTTTGTAAAGCTTCAGGTCAAACTTTGTATCCAATCTTTAATAGGCTAGTGTCTTACCACTGAGTTGTGCCAGTGCCTTATGTAGTCTAGGAAAATGTTCTATGTCAGATATATGCATTGTAAATATTTTCTCCCAGTCCGTGGCCTCAATTTTCATTTTCTTAATTATGCCTTTTGATAACCAGATGTTTTACCTTTGCTCAACTACCACATAAATGTAAGTCATTTCTGCATTCTTTTCATGATCTGTAGATGTCCATCCTCACACTAACACTATTAAGGCACGGCATTCAAGAATGTGCTGATGCAATAAAGTAGCGTAAGTTCTCTACATATTTTTCGGTCCATAAAATTGTTTTGGCCAGTCTAGATTCTTTGCATTTCTATATGAATTTTAGGATAAGCTTGCCAATTACTACAAAATCAAGCCTGCCCAGATTTTGATTGGAATTTCATTATGTTTACAGTTTCATCTGAGGGTCTGATAGGTGCCACAAATTGTTCTAATTTGGGGGTACTACCTCCGACTGGATGTTCAGAGAGGGGCTCACAGAGATGACCGCATGTGAGTAGAGATCCAAAGGACAAGAAGACAAAAAGAGAGACATTAGAAAACAGAAGATAAGAGTTTTCAGACAGAACATCATAGGACAAAGTTGTATAAAAACTTTGTTCAAAAACACAAGGAAGGCCAGTGTGGCTAAAATGTAGCGATAATGAGAACCTTAAAGATGAAGCTGATTCTGAAGACAGGCACTGAGGTTTTGTAGTGTTTTGTTTTGTTTTTAATTTAGCTTCACTATTCCTCCTTATATTATTTTTTATTCCTCATATTACTTAAATCAAGTTTAATATCATCTTAGGTCTTTTTAAACATTATTTCTATTTAGTTTTGGCACAGAGTAGCCAAACTGTTCAATCCTCCTAGATTCCTTTTATTCTGTTTAGTTATCTTCTAAAGCTGTGTATATATTACTCCAAAACAAATGCTAACCAGCAAAAAAAAACAACCATTTCACAGTGTTCTCCATTCAAAATAAAGCACTCAATCCAGCTGATTTTGGTGAAATGACTCAATGTTTTGACATGCAGGCAGAAAGCAAGAGTTATTTTGTATATCTACAGAGTTGCTATCTCCCTTGTACCACAGGAAATTCAGAGGGAATCCCATGGCAATAACTGAATAGCTTTTCCCTCCTGCACACTAGTGTGGTCTAGAGAAAAAGGCAAAAACAAAGTTAATGAACTTTTAACAGACACTTACAGGAATTTCTAAAGATGTCTTATCGATGTTCTGAAAACAATTTCATAAATGCGGAAAATTTATAGTGGGTTTTCTTCTGACTAAGAATGGTCAATCTTGCAAAGTTCTACAAAAGAAAACTTTTTTTAAAAAAATATTTTATTTATTTATTTGAGAGAGAGTGCAAGTGTGAGAGAGAGAGATCATGAGCAGGGGGGATGTGTAGAGGGAAAAGCAGACTCCCCGCTGCCCAGGACTCTGGGATCATAACCCGAGCCGAAGGCAGATGCTTAACCAACTGAGCCACCCAGGCACCCAAAAGAAAACTTTTTATGCCTAAAATATCACAAATAGAATTCAGAATGTAACGTGTTAATTGTCCTTGACTGTTTTTTATTTTCCATCATTCACTTCCAATTTGAGGTGCTAATATACTATAGTTTAGACACCATTTGATGTTTTATATTAAAATATATTCATAAAAGATTACTCCAAGAATCAAAAATAAAAAAAACAGACCTAGAAACTAAAATGTTGTTTCTTCAACTCTGACTCATTCACAACAAAAATGACTAACAAGGAATCTTACACACGCCCTGACCAATTTTAATTAAGGAAGAAGAAAAAAGAACAAAGAGAAAAAAACTGCTTTTGTTCAGTACTTTTAATTTCTCAAATTTTTCATTACCACATGGAAGATACCAGTCAAAGGCACACAGGCCTAATTTTAGATCTCTGGATGACCTGAAGAGTATCGTCCGAAACACAGACCTATTCAGATACTACTCCTGCTGACCACACATACATCTTCTCAAAATCATATCTTTAGGGCAAATAAAAAACAACACTCCTCACGTTGATTCTCTTCATATATTTGCTCCTCACGTGTAATTCTCTTCATATATTTCCTTCACCAAGGATAAATGTTTCAAGATTTTTTAAAGATTTTATTTATTTATTTGAGAGATACAGAGAGAGAGAGAACATGAGCAGAGAGAGGGAAAAGCAGACTCCCTGCTGAGCAAGGAGCCCGATGCAGGGCTCGATCCCAAGACCCTGAGATCATGACCTGAGCCGAAGGCAGATGCTTAACTGACTGAGCCATCCAGGCATCCCAATATTTCAAGATTTTTACTAAGATATGACTTTCAGTAGATATTAAACATAGCAAACAGACTGATATAGGCATAATGTCTTTCAAATAGCTGCCTTGATGACAACCTGATGTTATTTCTCTCCCAATATGATACAATAGAAAGTACAAACCTGACTATTAAGTACTCTTGCCAAAAAGTCAATCAGAATCTAAATCAAATCTCCATACCTCAGTTTACAAGAAACACATGAAATAAAGGAACATGTTAAATGACACCCATAAGGGAAC
Organism: Potos flavus; assembly: GCA_028534135.1. Lineage (NCBI taxonomy): Eukaryota > Metazoa > Chordata > Mammalia > Carnivora > Procyonidae > Potos > Potos flavus. Next base: position 105,767,770 of record CM052895.1, on the reverse strand, counting down.
AATCAAATAGAAAATTGGTCTAGATGCTTCAAAAAAGTCACTATCGTGCGGGATAAAGTAGGGGACCTAAGTAGAAACTAAAAAGCTAAAACAATGAAATGAAATGTGTGACCTCTGATTAGATCCTGATTTAAAAAAAAAAAAACTGTAAAAGACGTTTCAATGAAAATTAGAAAAATCTAAATATGGACTGCATATTAGTTTACAGAATTGTTAATGTTCACAGCTTTGATAGTTACAGTGCTTAGTAAGAGAATATTCTTATTATTTTTTTTTTTTTAAGTAGGCTCCATGCCCAACATGAGGCTCAAACTCACGACCTAGAGATCAGGAGCTGCACGCTTTACTGAGCTAGCCAGGTGCCCCAAAATATCCTTATTCTTATAAAAAGCATGCTAAATTAGGAGAGAGGTGTCATTATGTCTACAACTTACTTTCAAACATCACCAAAAAAATTTGTAAATTTATAATTACATGTCAGTGTATGTATATGTATGTACAGAAATAGATAAAGCATTAGGAATTTTTTGTCTAGCTAGAGGGAATATAGCAGTTGAACTATTATTTCAACTCTAATGTAGATTTGAAATTTTTAAAAATAGGGTGCCTGGGTGGCTCAGTGGGTTAAAGCCTCTGCCTTCGGCTCAGGTCATGATCTCAGGGTCCTGGGATCGAGCCCCGCATCGGGCTCTCTGCTCAGCAGGGAACCTGCTTCCCCCTCTCCCTCTGCCTGTCTCTCTGCCTACTTGTGATCTCTCTCTCTGTCAAATAAATAAATAAAATCTTTAAAAAAAAAGAAATTTTTAAAAATAAAAATGTCCTTTTCCACCTCTAGGTTATAAAGATACCCTTCCATATTTTCTTTCATTAACTGTGTAGTTTTACATTTCACAGTGAGTTTTTTTTTAGCTCTCTTGAGTCCAACTTTGTGTGTGGTATTAGATACAGACCATTTTCTTTTCCTATATAGAGAATTCCAGCTTTCCCTATAGAATCTACTAACCAATGGGTCCAGTCCCCACCGATTTATGAAAGAATGATTTTTGGTCCCATTGAAAGACCTAACCAGAGACAGGGGAAAAGGAACAAGAACACAGGAAAAAATGGTAAACAGAAAAGGGTAAAGGGTGAATAGCAGAAGTGTTAAGTGCTTAGCTGAGGAAGGATTGAGGATAAATGAAACTATTGTCAAATTCCTGTGCACCAACCGTATTTATTGAAGTATATAAAAGCCAAGGAAAAAGGGCAACTGAACACCTTTTTAAAAAAAAAAAAGTTACATGCCTTCAAAGCCCTTCAGGAAACACCTAATTTGTTTGGTATATAATAACACAAGGAAAAAGTTCCCAGAAATTAAACTATCTCCTACCAACCACGAATTTGGATTACATTTTACTTAGCATTTACTCTTCTTCAGACAAAACAAAAATTATGGCAGACATTCCGAGCACCTTAAAGACTCTTCTACAAACTTCCAGACTCCATGGGAATGTTTAAAGGTGTCTTTAAAACTTATTTAATTGATTAATTTAGCCCATAGATCAGATTCTTAAAACATGAATTTATAGAATTCATAACTGTTCATCTCATTACTGACAGAAATATAAACTGTTCTCTATAAGAAAACTCAAAACATACCTTTTGTTTTCAGCCAAACTGGCTCCTTCATCCTTTAGCTGCTTACTTTTCTCAGCACAGCCCTCAGAGAGCATTTCTTTCCTACGTTTAATGGCATGAAGCCAGTTCCCTTCTTCATTCTCAACTACATCCTTCTCATCGGCGGCTTCAGCTTCAAACTGCTGGGAAGTTACCTTTGAGACCTTCTCACCAATTTTCCTCTTCCATCCAAAGGAAGCCATTCTGGGAAATTACAAAGAAACAACTTTAAAATTCAAACTTGGCCTTTTATACAAGTTCTCCAAATAATGGGTGAAGAAGGGATAACAGAATCAGACTGGCACCACTTTTTAAACTCCTAATTAAATAGTGGATCAAGGCAATAATCAACAAAGGGTGCTAACACCATAAAGAAAGCCAACTGTACAGTATCTCCTGGTGGAAGGGCCACAGCACCTATGAAGTTCCTATGAAGGTCAAAAATGTTTGACCTATGAAGTCAAAAATTAATCCTGAATCAGATTAAGCCTACCAAACTCTACCAGTTTATAAGAAACCTGTGATGTAGATGAGCATGCTAGATAACATGTTGGAGATGAAGACAGCAAATAACAAAAACTAAAGAAAAATAAAACTGGTTTCTTCAAGAAATAAACTTCCTGGAAAAAAAGAGAAAGATGAGAGAGAAAAAGAGACTTCAGAGACATACTAACCAAATAAAACATATGCATCTTGTTTAGCTCTGGATTCAGACAAGGCAATGGGGAGGAAATATTTATGAAGTAATAGGGAAAATCAGAACACTGATTTGATATTTGATGATATCAAGGAATTATCGCTATTGTGTAAGGTGTGATAATACTATTGTAACTATGTTTATAAAAACAATGCTTATCTTTTAGGAATATATACTAAAATATTTCATTAGATTAAATGATATCTAGAAATTGTTTCAAAGTGATCACCAGGGGTGGGGTTGCAACAGAGGAGAAATATAGATGAAAAGATTGCTCTGGGTTGATAATTGATAAAAGTTAGGTGATACGTACACAGGATTTCTTGCACTTTCCTCTCTCGTACACATTTAAAATTTTCCACAATAAAAAAGTTTTTAAAAGAGTCAAACTTGGTAAATGACTTAATTCACAGAACTATTGGATGAATCTAAAAGATAACAAATGTTGAACTGTTTTGTAAATCGGCAATGATACACAAATGTAAAGGGTAAGAAAGAAAGGTCGATTGATGAAACAAAATTAAAGAAAACCATAGAAGCATTCAACAAGTTATTTATTTAGAGAAGGGATTTACTGAGGAATCCAAGAACTCTTACTATTTGCATGGATGAGCTTAAAGACACTGAGAAACTCCTGGAATTGTATATAATTTTTTTTTTTTTATGTTTGTGTGCATTCTGGAGAAGAGTGTCTGAGCTTTCATTCCATTCTTAAGGGAGTCTATAACCCCGAGATGATTATTATCAACTAGGGGGATAAGGAAAAGCAATGAAGCAGAGGTGTTTATAAAACTATCAAAGAATGGGCATTGTGGGAGTAAGGGAGAGAGAGAAATGAAATAATGAATAAGTTCTAGCAGATGTCAAGGTCTTCGTCACCAATGCACAGGGCTGAACTAAAATACAAGTAATCAATAGAAGGAAGGGGACAAAAAAGTAAAAGGGGCTATGAAGTTATTCACATGGAAAGGCCCAAGATAATGGCAGAACTTGGAGGGGTAAGAAAATTACAGGTCATGTGCCTAAGTTCCTAATGAATACAAGGAAGTTTCAATAAATTGTAGCAATCAAGAAATGCACAGGCAGATACACATGAACCGCATGCTCTCCACTGGAGCAGGGATTGTTCAAAAAGCCCGGAGGAGTAATGTATTATAAGCTATACTAGGGAATTAGGACAATGCCAAACTCTCTTCCCAGACCCATTATAATATAGGAGAATGAGTTTCCTATGTTTGAAGAGGACTATAAGTAACCTAGGGGAAGAACCAAGAAATGGCTCAAAATGAAGTGTGGTTACCTATGGAACAGAAGGCCAGAGGCACAGAGTGAAGACAGTGTAAGAGAATAAATCATTAGAAAGGTCTCATAAGATATTAGGTTAAGATATCTAGATAAGAACTCTAGTGTTTATGACTGTTCCTATGACAAGAATGAGGACAATTACATTTTCTGGCTTCAAGTTTCCAAATGGAACTTTGTTTCCAAATCAGCAATGTGAGGAACCAGGTAATGTGGGAATCCTGTTAACAGAGGAAAACTTCGTGTATTTACTAAAGACAAACTACATTAAAAATCATCGGTCAGGTCTATATATTATTGGGAGCAGGGGTTAAAGTGGAGAGGAAAGGAAAAAGAAACAGAGAGACAGACCTCAAACCCAAACCATTGCTCTAAATGTCAAAGACAGGGACAGGCTAAGACTCCAGATGGTGGTTCTCAACCATGTATGAAAAAATCACACACCCGGGACGCCTGGGTGGCTCAGTTGGTTAGGCGGCTGCCTTCGGCTCAGGTCATGATCCCAGGATCCTGGGATCGAGTCCCACACTGGGCTCCTTGCTCGGCAGGGAGCCTGCTTCTCCCTCTGCCTCTGCCTGCCACTCTGCC